>PVKB01002693.1:0-258402 GCA_004027205.1 Ctenodactylus gundi | reverse complement strand
GGCTTTCCTAGGACCAGAGGGATTGACCTTCTGGAAGGGATCTGGAACTGAAGGGAATTCTGCCTTCCAAGACCCAGGGGTAGTTCACGGGTGCTGAGCTGAGATTGTCAGGGTCCCAGCACCCTCTGATCTCCTAGAGGCCCCTTTTCTTTCCTGTAAGTTCCCGAATGCCTCCTTAACACCTCTCTCTCTGCGGTCCACTTCTCTGAGTAGAGGGGAAGGACCAGATGCCCCCCAGTCCATTTGCACAGACAGTAACTGTCCAAGTACAGTACTCAGAGCAGCTGCTGCTCACCTTGTGCCCTACTGGCAGGTTCTGGGTTTTGTTCTACTTACAGACTGGTGGCTTCTGATTGGCCAGATTGTCCCTGACTGAAGTCACTTGAAAGGGGGTCTGATTGTAATCACTTAGGCTCTTTGTGGCCAGCTAGAAGCTAAGTTTAAAGCAGTAGTTAAGCCAAGGACAGGTTATCTGCTCCTTAACTCCTCTGCTAGTGCCTGGCCTATGGGCAGCCAACCCCAAAGTATGAGAGACGTGACTTCATGAGCACAGTGGAGTCATCCCTAGATTCTGGACAGCTCCTGCTACCGAGAAGGGGCCCAGCAGGCCGTGCTTACCTATAGTGGGAGGCCCGAGAGGGCCAGGAGATCTGAGGCTGCGTTCTGCTTCGCCTCTGCCTCCATTCTCCGTGAAGCCTGTTGCAGACCCCAGCGCATAATGATCGCTCCGCCCTGTCAGCTCAGGAGGTCATTGCTCTCAGCTCTGCCGCTTGCCTCTGCTGGCCGGGCCTCATGGCACCTCGTCTTCAGAAGGGGCACAACTCAGAAGCCTCCTGGGAGACGGGGAGGTAGTATGCATCTTTGGTAAGGTGTTGCCTATACTGGGGTGGGCCTTTTGATAATGCAGCTGCCCTTGGAGTGAGTCACCCATAGGCTTGTAAGTGACCCTACACCCAGGCTCCTTTAGGTAGCGCCTTATCTGTGCCTCTGTAGGTAACCCCTCACCCGCACTCCTGTAAGTGACCCCAGCAAACTCATGGGCTCACCAAATTGGGTTTTGGTGCAATCATTATGTTGGTCTGTGTGCCCTCTATCTAGGGTAAATAGATACCAGTGTTCACTTCTCTACAGAAAAGTTATTCCCATGACACTTTGCAGGACAGCCCACCAGCTCCAACTAGGTCTTACTCATCAAGGGTCTTCTAACCTGGTATAAATCCTCCCTGCCACTTTTGTAGCTGGGTGATCTTGGGCAAATTGATTGACTTTTCTGAATTTCAGTTTTCTCATCTGTGAAATGGACCTTATAGTAATACCTGCCCCTTAGACCCAAAGCATAGGTTAGGTAACATAATGCAAGTAATGAATTTTCATGCATATTGACCAAAGTTAGCCTGTCATATATGTAAACCAGTATTATTTGTTGTCAATTTTCCCACCATTTTTATTAATATACATATGCAAGACATAACGTTTACAATGGACTTGAGTATTTTGTGCACATATATATTACATCAACTTTACAATCCCTTCCCATTTTTGTCCCTCCCACACGCTCCCCACCCCCCAACTCCCACTATCACACCATGTGGTTCTATAGAATGCCTGTATTCTGGGTTTCTCAAGTCAGAGAAATGAAACAATACTTAACATATTTAATCTTCTGCGTCTGACTCATTTTGCCACTCAAATCACCACTTAGCTTCCCACGCCTAGAATGGGCTGCAGTGCTACAGTGTTGATGCCTCTTCTCTGAGTCCAGCACAGCCCTTTATTGGGATATTTGCCAAAAGTTCTTTCCCCCCGCCCCTATATTTTGCTATATCTTCGTTAAGATTCTTTAACCTAGCCTCACCCACCAGTCCACATAAGAAAAGAAGTATAACAGTGTAATTCATAAGGCTAGAATATTGAGAAAGAAAGTTAAATTTCAAATGCATTAGCTGAGTATTGAAAGGTAAATGTACAATCAAAAGGTTATTATTACATCAACCGGTTTTCTTAGGATAAACTTACATCAAAGACCGAATAAGTGAATTGCTACGATAAACAAACTTAAGTCCATCTAATGTTGCTACATTAAATGAACTTAAATCTATATCACATATGTATACTTAAAGCAACAGACATGGTGGCATATTTAGTTATTTCAAAAATTTTTAACGTTCATAACTTTTACTCACATTTTATTTCTAACATTTTGCCAGATTTGGTTTACCATTTTATCTGCCTATCCATCCATAAATTCATGCATACATATTTTTAAAGATTTTATACTAATTCCCTTTGTTGAATGTAATTATTTTCTTTTGCAGACCAGATTTGTAATATACTATTACAAATTGATTTGGTTTTGATTTTAAATATTAAGGCTATAGATCAATTTCATTTGGAAAAGGAGAAATGTTTGCTGTTAAGGAGTTTGGAAACCATTAAATTCCAACTAGCCCTTGTACGCAGTACCATGCATCGTGAATGGGAGTGGGAACTGTCCTGTTAGACACTGCTTTAGAGGGAGGCCTCCCGTCTACTGGTGGAGAAGTGTTTTAAGGTCCACACCACACTGGCTTCACCTTTGACTGTCCCAGCCCTTCCCCTCATGCCAACCCCCTAGCTCGGTGTCCCTGGGTGAAAATGGAGGCAGAACACTGGCAAAGTTCCGCTCGTCCAAGTGCAGACAGTTTGGCAACTCAGAACCCTCTTCTTCCAGGCCAAGAAACGGTTCCATTCCCTCCTCACCATCCACATAACCAGCGTCTCCACTCAGTCTTTGCTGACTTGCACCAGGTGTATCCTGGCACAACATGCTCTCCCGTGGAGCCCGTTGGCACATACACAGTTTTCTTTTTCCTGGAGCAGATTTGCCCCTGGCTGGTGGTTTGTCCCGGTCTTGGGCTGCTGTGAAGTATCCTACAGTTACTTCCCAACAGACTGAACTGCCAGAATTTCCCCATAACTATTCAGGTCTTAAGTGCAAAAAAAAAAAAAAAAAAAACCTTAGCCATCAATTCCAAAATTTCAGAGGAGGGGCCAGAGTTATAGCTCAATGGTGAGAGTGCTTGCCTAGCAAGCATAAGGCCCGGGGTTGGATGTCCCAGCAGCACATAAACCGGGTATGGTGCACATCCCAGCACCCGGGAGGCTGAGGCAGGAGGATTATGTGTATTGGATGCTACACAGTGAGTTCAAGGCCGGTCTGGACTGCAGAGTGAGACTGTCCCCACCCTCTGTTTTTCCTAAGGAGGCCTAAGGTGTCTCTGAGAGGCTCCCTCCTGTGGCAGAGGAGGAGGTAGAGCCAGAAAATGGCTGAGGTCAGAGGTCAGAACGAGCTCGGGCCCCGGACTGTGGACCTGGGCACTTTCTTTGGAGAAGTGGCTGTTTTCCCAATTAGCAAGAGACGTTCCCAGGTAGTGACAGAAGGTGGGAAGGATTTGCCACCACCAGGATGGCCGGGGCAAGCTGGTGGGAAAAATGTTCTGAGGCCTTGTGCTTGGGGTCTGTGGCTTGCACCCGTACCGAGGCACCCCACCCGGGGCTGGAGGAAGACCCAAAGGCAGGGGTGAGCCTGTAGAGAGGGTGGGGCTGGGAAAGAAGAAAGGAAGAAATTTGCGCACTCAGAACCGTGGGGAATAGAAAATGAGCCACTGATTTCATGTAGCAGGAACCGGCCAGCTGCTGCCGCGCTTCCCAATCAGGCCCCTCACCCTCCCTAGCCCCGCCCGCAGGCACAGCCCAGCCCTATTAGTGGTGTAATCAGCCCGTGGGCTCGTCCAATAGCCAGGAGAGAGAGCAAGCCTTTCAGATTTCAGCATCCTTTGGGGAGAAAGACGTGTTTACGCCCTGTCTTTCTGAGCCCACTCCCAGCAATTTTCTCAGTTTTCGCTGTAATTTATTAAAGACCCACCTCAAAGCCCAGCTGGTGAGTCAGGCCCTGGGAACAGCTGGGGGAGGGCGAATGGTGGGGAGGGAACTAGTTGGTGAGGCTGTCCTGTGTGGGACTGCCTCCCAGAGGTAGCCGCTGTCACTGGGTAGGCTGCAGAAATTCCCAGAACTGCCCTTTGAAATTTGAAATACTCAGGCTGGCAGCTTAACCTAGAAGGAGAATGAGGCGACAGGGTTGGCCTTTATTTCATGCTTATTGTGTGTCAGGATCAAGGCCAGATGCTCCACCTGAAGGTTTCATTGATTCTTCCGGGAGAAGATATATATTCTTCGTTATCTGCTGAGGATAGTGAGGCTGAGCAGCTAAGATGAAAGTCCCACAGGCACAAGTAGCAGGGCTGGGATTTGAACCCAGGTGTGCCAGCTTTAGAGCTGTGTCTGAAAAGCCACCCGGCTCCAGCCCTCGCGACCCTTCCCACTCAGGTGTAAAGCACTGCAAACTCTCTTGCCTGAATCCCAGGCCTGAGACAGTGTTGGTCTTCAGTCTCAAAGGATGCAGGCCCAGAGTGGCTAAGGGCCATCACGAAGCTTAATGGGGGCTCCTTAATGAGCTGGGCAATAATGCACATCTCTCTCAGCTGTGAGCACTAGCACACCTAGGTTCTACCTCAAGGACTAGCACGTGTAGATGAGGAGCGAGGCTCAGAGGAGCCAAGGGACCAATATAAAGTCACGTAGCTTGTAAGTACGGAGCCAAAACCTCACCCTAAATCTGGTTCCTTCATGGTCTCCTCCTCTAGCACCTCAGACACTGTCCACGTAGCCCAGGCCACGTGAAGGGGGATGAGAGACCCACGGCCACATACGGGGGTGAGCAGCTGTGTGCATCCTCACACGCGTCTGGTGCCCATGGGCCCCTCGCTGACGGCTTCCCTGTCCTCCTTCCCTCCAGTCCCCAGGTTTCATCGCACAAGTTGGACAAGACCTGGTGTCCCAGACCGAGGTGAAGCTCCGGCAGAGGCCCTGCAAAGAACTCTTTTCTGCCTGTGTGCAGTAAGTGCTCTGCCTCCCTCCCTCCCCAGGGTGGGCACCGGGTACCAGCTGAGGGAGTAATCCTGTCCATTCATGGCCATGCGAGTGCCAGGGCAGCGACCGAGGGCTTCAGCCAAGCCACCTGTTTGTATACAGTAGTCCTCCATCGCTGTGGTTTTGCTTCCCACAGTCAACTGTGACTTGAAAATATTAGATGGAAAATTCTAGGAACCATTCGTACGTTTTAAATTATAGTATACTGTTTTACGAGTTATGTTTGAAAAAGAAAGTGAATGCTTAAGTTAAAAGACTGATTCCAGTAAAGACACATTGCCATTAATCCCCCTCAACATTCTCCCCATGCTTTGAACACTGGACAAGAACGCTTACCCCGTTGTTCTTAACACTTTCTGAAGCGGTGCGGGAAGTCCTCTTTTGTGTGTCCTTAGTTGTACTGTTGGGACTACATCTGTTCAGATGTTTACCTTTCTGGTCATTTTGACTTCGGGGAAGAGCCAGAAGTCTCATCAGACCAGACCCCATGAGGAAGGTAGATGAGGTCATGTGGTAGCGTTTGCAGGAGCCTGCCTTTTCATGGGAGGACTCTCCCCACAGCGTGCTCCATGTTGTGTCTTACCTCAGGAGGACAGTCATTAAACACTTTCAGAACTGCTTTAGAGAGCAGCGAGAATGAGGAGTTAAGTGTGACCGAAGAAAGGCAGAGTGTTTTGAGGGGAAGTCATGGCAGCGTATCTTTTAAAGTTTAAAACATTCACAGTATATTTCAATTATCATTGTTTCAATTATATTGTTATTGTTGTTAACCTCTTAGTGTGCCTAATTTACAAGTTAAGCTTTGTCACAGGGATGTATGTAGAGGAAGGAAATAGGGTTCTGCATTATCCACGGTCCCAGGCATCTGCAGTGGCACTGAAACGTATCTTCTGCAGAGGAGGGGGGTCCGGTTCTTCACATAAGGGAGAAGATACTGGGGTGCCAAGTCTAAAGAGAACACTTGCTTCAGAGGGGATTGAGAGGAAGTGGCTGTCCAGGCTGCGCAGACAGGAGCGTTCAAGACTTTGTCCCCGCTTGTATGGCTGGAAGTCCTTCTGAAGCTCTCCAGCCGTCACCACAGACGCCATCAGCGCTGGGTGGAACTGACTTGGGAGGGGCCCGGGCTGCAGCTCTGAGCACCTTGTCAGCAGGCTCAACTTCCTCCCTAAGGGAGGCGAGACAAGTTGGTGGCTGTTGAGCTGACTGAGCACCCCACTAATCCCACCCCACCATGTACACACGTGCTCCAAAAGAATGTGAGCCTTGGGACATGCACACGTGTACATACAAGTGTGCACACACCTGCCAAGGACCTATTCCAAGCTACATCGCCCCACATGGCCGGATGAGTCTGGGGCTTTAATGTGTCCTTATCAGCACTGCAACATTGTGTACTTGCTGTGGAGCCAGTACTGTGAGGCTCTGGGGATAGATACCACAGCGAACAGGACAGCGGTCCTGGCCTTTGTGGAGCTTACACGACACAACCAGCAACTCCCAAGAGAGGAGCTGAGCAGGCACCAAGGAGAGGCACCCTTCCTGGGACAGCCCTCCCAAGAGCCGAGCAGCAGTAAGTGGGGTCCTGGCTGGTGTCTCTGACCCTGACCCAGAGACAGGGCCAGAATAGCCTCTTTTCAGGTTTCGCAGTCATGGCCTCTGTCCTGTCCCCATCCTGCAAGGTCCCTTCCCTTCCCCACATCCCAAGTGCCTGGGCTAGCTTGGTCAACAATGGCTTAAGACACAGGAGTCCCTGATGTCCCAGAACTTAGCCTGGCACCTGGCCCACGGCAACTGACCAATAGATTTTCCTGCACACATAAAAAATTCATATTGATTTTATTAATCCAACCCAGACCTAGGTTCCCTCAGGGGCTGTGTCCCACCCTGCCCCCCATCCCCATCTGCTGATTCCCCACTAGACTGCATAGCTCTCACCTCAGCTTCCCAGGCCCTTCTGCAGAGAGACCTCACCACACCCTAATTCATGACGATATATCCCTGGGCCTGGTGACCTAATGCTCACGATTTCCTATTTGTGTCCCCGTTACAGCGTCCACCCCACATTCCCTGCTGTGCCTCAGGATAGACCAGTGCCCAGCACACTGCAGGCACCCAAATAATGCCAAAGGATCGGCCATTTCAAACAACCGTTAGCAGAATGGCTGCACTTCCGGCCAGCAGGCTGCATCTGTTGCAGGACTTCATTTGCTTCCATTTTCAAAGGCAGTGGCCAGCTGAGGACAGCTCTCGCTGTTTGCTGAAGACTGGGGATTGTAACACACTCTTCTTCTGTCTGTCTGAGCTAGGTCTGTCCACGACTACCTGAAGGGAGAACCGTTCCACGAATACCTGGACAGCATGTATTTTGACCGCTTTCTCCAGTGGAAGTGGTTGGAGGGGTGAGTGTTCCACACCCCACAGATGGAAAAGGTGGGGGTGCAGGATTTCACCTGAGAATTCATACAAAAATCAGTTACCGCGTAGGGGCCCGTGGTTACAACAGAATTAATCTTTCTCCCCGTTAATTAAGTTTCAGAAATACTCTGCATTTTAAAGTGCACACAAGTCCCTGTGCGCACACAGCATCGTGCTCTTGCTTCTTTGGTTTATTGTCCTGGGGATTCTTTCTCCACTAGCGAATTAAATAGTCCTTGAAATGATTGCATAACCTTTGTTTAATCAGTGCCCTGTGGATGAACATTGAGGCTGTTCTTAATTTGTGTGTGTGTGTGTGTGTGTGTGTGTGTGTGTGCTACCTTGTCTCAATAATGAATAGCTTTGCACATAAATTTTTATGTACTTTCGCAAGTACATCCATAGAAATTCCTGGCAGAGAAATTTCTCAGTCAAAAGCCATCTGATTATAAACTGTGAGAGGCTGTTAAGTTGTCCTTCGAAACAGCCACCCCCAGTTCCTAGGCTCCCCAGCTCCTGAGCGCCAACTTCACCAACATAGATCTCCTGGGAAGTGAGCTGTGAGATTTTCGTAGAGTCCAGTGACACTTCCTTCTATAACTGGGTGGGACTGAGCATCTGTTCATGGTTTACCTGCTGCCTCATTCTCTTTAAAGCATTCCCACATGCACGGCCGTCACCTGAGCAGGTGTGGCCACTCCATGACTGATGAGAAAACAGACACAGAGGGGACACAACTTGCCTTGTCACCCAGCCAGCCATTAGTGCAGCTGAGGAGGGACCCTGGCCCAGGATCCCCAGTGTGGTGCTCAGTCCACCTACAGTGCTCCAGGATTTGCAGAACAAGAGAGTACCTACACTAAATCCATGCTCTGCTAAGCTGGTAGATAAGCTGGTGTATCCTCTTTCATAGCCTAGGGGTCCCTGTCCTGGGAGTCCTGGTACTCATGACCTTCAGGACACTTGTGGTTAGAGAGCAGAAGTGACCTAGCCACTGCCACCTGCATGTGCCTCAGCATTATTTCCTTTTGGGTCCTCTACAGATGATTTGTTAGTTTGGGGATTTTTGTTTGTTTTTGTTTTGGGGATAGGGTCTCAGACTGTAGGCCAGTTTGGTCCTGAACTCACTATGGAGACCAGGCCGGCCCTGGACTCACAGCAGTCTTCCTTCCTCAGCCTCCTGACTGCTGAGATAACAGGTGTGCACCACCGTACCCAGCCTATGTGGTGCTGGGGAATCAAACTTGAGTACTTAGCGCTTGACTTAGCACTTGCCAGGCAAGCACTTTAACCACTGAGTCCTTTCTCCAGCTCCATTACAGATGCTTAAAAGGCTACAGACTTGGAGTCCCCCATCAAAGCCCATTCGCGGCCTTGCCCTGCCCACATCAGGAAACCCTGTAGGAAAGCACCCTAATTGCAGCCACTTAATGGGCCATTTCTCCCTGCCCTGATGACAGAGTGATCAGAGGATAACCTTCTCTGTTGGCCCAGTGACCACCCCTGGCCAACCTGCACGTGCATGTCATAGCTTCAGGAGGGCTAGAAAAGGGAGGGTTGGCCCAGACACCCCGCTAAGCATCAGAGCCCCAGCCTGGGCCTGGGCCCTGGCTGCTTCCCTCTGAGAAAGGGTCTCTGCAAGGGTGGCTCACCTCCCCACACCCTGGCTCCCTATTTAGAAAATGGGGACAATTGTGCCTGCCTCATAGGCAAAGAGTGTGAGATGAGGGAAGGTGGCGCGTGCTGAACAAGGTTAGTGCGTAACAGAAGTCAGGCATTTGGTCATAGGCCGATCTGACGGAAGTTGAGCTCCGGTGTTAATGCGACTGGTGGGGAGCTGCTATAAACACAGGTGGGACTTGCCGTGTTAGCCATCCTCTCACCTGTCGTGGTGCAGCCCGCTCCTCACGGGCCACAGACTGCTTCTGGCCTGTGGCCTTGGAGACTGGGGATCCTCGTTACAGAATGTTTTACTGTGGCCAGTGGCTTTCATTTCGCTTGCTAAGTGGTCATTTCTAATCCATACAATGACTGCAAAGAAGTTGACAGTTCACCCTTAGGAAGGCCTTGCATTTCTGAAGCCAGTAGGGCAGGATCCTGGCCTAGGAGTGCCCTGAGTGACTGACACCACCCTGCCTTCCTACCATCTTTTTTTCCAAACAAGATCACAAGCTGTTAGTGTTGTACCGTTGAAGTATTAAAGGGATTTTTTTTTTCCCCTTCCAAGGTTAACCAAGAAATTCCAGGAAAATTGTATTACACTCATTTCCCTTTAGCAGAGGAGTTCTGCGGTAATGTCGACCAACTGTTTGTTCTCCATGTATCGTAAACTGTTAGGCCCCGGCTGCCTTCATGTGGTTTTGGGGGTAGCAGTAGGAAAGGCCCCCAGGGCTGTGTGGCAGGGACCAGCACGGGGCAGATTTTCTCTAGGGCTGCATGGGGTGCTCCGTGTGGAAGGAGGAAGCCCATCAGGAGAAACCCACAGAGGGCCAACTCAGGGCTGCCTGTGGCGACACTGGCGAGTCACAGCCTGTGAGTTGGAGACATAGCGCCCCACAGTGCCCTAGGTCTTTGAGGTTGTTTTAAGAGCAGCTATGGCTCCAAAGATGTGCCTCCCAGGGAAATCAAAACCGTCTTTACATCAGCCAGCAGGATTATGAGCAAGATAACATTTGCTCAAGAGCTACTGGGCAGCTGGAGGCTCACTGGACCCTCTCAAGCTGACTCAGTTCCTTAGCCCAAGTCGGTCTCACTTAAGCCCTGCCCTGGTCAAGACTCCTGGAATGAGAGGTGTTCACAAAGAATTCTGGGCATCTGTGAGCCAACATGGACATTTTAAGCTGATGATTGCAGGCCAGGGATGAACAACACTCTGCATCATGGAGTCCTTGGCTCAGCTAGATGGCTGCTGACTGTGTACTCCCAGAAGTCAGAAGTCCTGTCTGATTAGATGTGACAAGTGACTTCAGCTAATTAAAACAGGGAGTCAGGAGGAACAATGTGATGATTACTTCACGACCTGTGGACATTCAGGATCTCCTAGTGTCCGGACTGATGGGGAAAATAAAACAAAGGATCCACAGTGGGAAAATGGTTGTTGACTGATGGCCAAAGAGTGTGAGAACCAGACCACTGTCCCTGTAGAGGCGAAAAGAGCAGCCCTCTGCTGTGCAGGCCAAGCTCTGCAGGTGTGGGGAGACCGGGGTCTCTTTCCATCCTCTGAGGCCTCCTGTGACCCCTCTCTCGTCCTGCACAGGGACGCCACTTCCTCTGAGTCTGGCCCGGCCGCAGTGTAGCTCAGCACTCTGGGCTCATTCTTCCAAAACGTGTCCTGCCCCTTCTGGTCAAGCCATGGCTGCTCATACCCTAGGCTGGGGCTTAGAATTTGAGTACCAGCCCCAGAGTAAGCCTTTGAGGGTCCAATCTGTATTAGTGATTCCTGGGGTCCCCCGTGTAATAAGAGCTCCTGGAATTAAGCCTCCACAGCTGCTTTCAATGGTGTCCTTGTTTGTTTCTTCCGAATCCTGAATCATAACTCAAGGAGAACAATGTGGGATTTTTGCTTCTTTGCAGGCAACCTGTGACCAAAAACACTTTCAGGCAATATCGAGTGCTGGGAAAAGGGGGCTTCGGAGAGGTGAGTGAACGTCTATGCTCTGTACTAGAGGTTTCTGGGCTCTGCCTACCTTTCCTGTACCTCCTGGATTTGCCCAATGTATCTTCTGGGCTGGGCTTCCCCAGGGAACCAATAGTCCAGCCAGAGCCTCCTGGTGGTTGCCAGGGAGAGTGAGGGGCCCAGTCTTTGAGGTGCCTGTGATATGCATGGCCAGGAAGCGTGTCAGTAGCTTCACTGCCTGGAGCTGAGCAGGTAAGTTGGAGTCTCTCTCTTTTTCTCTGTCTCTCTGTCATGATACTGTGGATCTAACCCAGAGCCTTTGCACTGAGCTACTACATTCCTGGCCTATTTTTTAGTTTTAATTTTGAGATGGAGTCTCACTATATCACTAAGGGCTGGGATCAAACTTGCAGTCCTCCTGCCTTAGCCTCCCAAAGTGCTGGGATTATAAGCCTGTGCCACCAGACACTGCCTGGATATTTGGTTTTATAGAACTTCTAGGCTGATTTTATCTCAGTGGAGATGCCTAGAGAGGTGTCATTTTGTATCAGCCTCTAGCCAGCCTTGGTCAGGGCCCAGAGGAGAGTCAGCCTTTCCGGGTTATGTACAGAAAGGGAGAAGTGAAGACGTAAGGGAACTCAGAGACCTTGACCACTGAAGAGTCTGGACAATGCCATCACCATTGGCACTTGCCCAGGAATCAAGATTTCATTGTATATTTTTTGACCCTACGTGTGAAGCTGCCTAATTATTCCCATGTCAGAGATGGGGAAGCTGAGATTTGGAATAGGTAGGTGACCCCACTGTGGTCACATAGCCAGTAAGCAGCGGAACTGGGAGTACTGTCCAATTGCCCTGTTTCCATTGCTCTGAATTATAAAGTCAGGATTCACAAGGATCTGCTTTCACTGATGCAAAAACAAACCTGTCTTGCCAAGAGCTGGCAGGAGCAAACCTGGTTTCTCCTGAGAGGGGAACAGCATTAGAAGTCTCTGCCAGTCACTTAAATATATGAATGTCTGGTTTTATACCTTCGAGGGCTAGCATTCTTCTAAGAGGGGGAGGAGAGATGGCAAGGTGGCCCTGAAGCCGGCTCACAAGGACATGTTCAGGGCAACAGTGGGTACCAAGCTAGGTATCTGGGGATTGTGTGGGACTGTACCACCTACAGGCCAACTCAAGCTGACTCTGGGCCTGGCCGTTCCAACCCTGGACACCTGGCATCCTGGACTTAGAGGGGCTTGGGCAGACCATCATATTGTTTCGTGACCTTGGTGACATTCTGTACCTTAGGTCTGTGCCTGCCAAGTTCGGGCCACGGGTAAAATGTATGCCTGCAAACGCCTGGAGAAGAAAAGGATCAAAAAGAGGAAAGGGGAGTCCATGGCGCTTAATGAAAAGCAGATTCTCGAGAAAGTCAACAGCCAGTTTGTGGTGAGTATCCTGGGTCCGGGAGCAGACTTCCCCTTCTGATACCTGGGACTTCTTTACGAAGGAGTGGCTCTACAGTGTGACAAGTTCCCACCCAGGGAAGTGTAATGTCAGTGGGTACAGAAAGGCAGCCAAACCTTCTCTCCCTCCCAAGGCACCTTGAAGTCCATCATGGCGGACTGTATCCTTCAGCAGATCTGGGCAATGCCTGGCTTCCCCTGAGGCTCCCTGTTCTCTAAGACGGCCTTGTCAGCTCCTCAGGGAACAAAGCACATCCTAGGTGTAGTCAAGGATGTTTGGTTTTACAGAACTTCTAGGCTGGTTTCATAACAGTGGAGACTCCTAGAGAGGTATCATTTTGTATGTGTTGTGTTGGTCAGTCTAAGGTAGGCCCCACTGCAGTAACAAATTTGACAGTACATATCTGCCTGCATGCAGCAAGTACAATCAGATTGGGCCACCCTCTTCCACCTAAAAGCTATTTCCTCTGGAGCCTGACGCAAGTGCAGGAGCATCTCCACAGGGACTGCTCACTACCTCCACTAGCCTGACGTTCCACCCTTCCACCTGCAGTGTATTGGCGGGACTAATCCCCTCAGGAGGCAAGCTAGCTGCAGGGGAACCTGGGAAGTATGGAGGAGTGCATTTGGTCAGCTCTAAATGTCTCTGCCACATGCTGTTATAAAAACTAATATATGCACAAGGTAAAAAACCAAACAGCATGGAAGGGGACACAATAAAAATAAGTGCCTCCCTCTGAGGAGTCATTCCAGACATGTTTTATTCATATACAGGCTTTATTATTTTTAGCCAACAGGATCTTCCTATATGTCTTGTGCTGCAATATTTATTCCCCTTAAACTGTAGCGCATTTCCTCTTTCCAGAACTGTGGTTGCACCTGCCTTCCTCTCCTCTCTGAACCGTATCTCTAATCCCAAGCCTTTCTGTTTGTTGTTTTGAGACAGGTTGCTAAGGTGCCCAGGCCAGGCTCAAATTTGGGACCCTGCTGCCTTCCTGACTGTGTCCCATTTGTGGCCCCTTCAGGGAGCTTCCATGGTGTTTCTTTGTATTAGCCAGTTTTCCATCACTAAAACAATATACCTGAGGCATTTAGCTTACAAAGAGAAAAGGTTTCTTTTGGTTCACAGTTCTGGAAGTTTCAGTCCAAGATCTGGTGGACTCATTGCTTTGGGTTTCTAGAAGTGACACATCATGGTGGGAACACAGGCCAGAGCAAAACAATTAGCATCATGATCCAGAAAGTAGAAGAGAGAAGCAGAAAAGTACTGGGCCACATATTCCCCTCTAAGAGCACACCTCTGATAATCTGAGGGCCTTTCAGTAAACCCCTCTTCATAAGGTCCCGTCACCTCCTATAATAGCACCACCCTGGAGACCAAGCCTTTAACATATGGGTCTCCGGAAAATGCTCCTGCAAACTACAGCACTGCCCCGAGAGGCCTTGCATGGAATCACAGGTGCAGTTGCAGCAGCTGGTGGCTGAAGCAGAAACCCAAGAGCTTGTTCCACTCAGCTGCTGTTGTCTCCTTCGCTCAGAAGTAATGACTGTTGCTCCTCACATTTATACCCGAGTTCTGTGGCCTATCCTGGTCCATGATGGCCAGACTTTATTTGGGAAAACTCTGTAAGTGGAGAAGAAAAAAAGAGTCTCCCCCACCCTGTGTAATTTGCCTCAATCCCAGCACTGCTGACCTTCTTTTTACTACCCCATGACTTCAACCCGTGGCCCCTTGGGCATCAGAACCCAGCAGCAAAGGACAGATCTACCTCTGCTGGTAGCCCCACTGACAGCAGATGAGGCATGTGCTACACACAAGAAAAAGTTTGGGCCAGGCTGTGTTCCACGCCCCAGAGTCCTACTGGCCATTTCTCAGCCCACTCAGCCTTACTCTAATGAGCCCACAAGTCTCAACAAGGCAACATCTAGGTTAAACCAATTAATGGATGAACATGTTTTTGTGCCTCGGAAGCACAGATACCATTCTGGAAGGACCATGGGAAGGTCAGGTACCTCATGCTCCTCCTCAGATTGCCTGTCATCTCGAACTGCTTGTTGCAGGGAGCTGGTTGTGCGTCCTTCGTTAGACAAGGGAGGCCATGGGCAGGGTCACTAAGAGGCTATCTGGGCACAGGGTGGTGACTCTGTTCTTTCCACCACCCATGCCCAGCTTCAGAGATCCTGAGGAGAGAAACAGAAATGGGTGGCAGTCACCATAATCTCACAATGGCACTGTGCTTGTACTCCCAGGTCAACCTGGCCTATGCCTATGAGACCAAGGATGCACTGTGCCTGGTCCTAACCATCATGAATGGGGGTGACCTGAAGTTCCACATCTACAACATGGGGAATCCAGGCTTCGAGGAGGAGCGAGCCTTGTTTTATGCTGCTGAGATCCTCTGTGGCTTGGAAGACCTGCACCGCGAGAATACTGTCTACAGGTGAGCAGAGCCCCACAGAGTCCGAATGGCTAGAGCTAGCAATTGCTGCCTTCAAATGGGCCCTCACTGTACTCCAGGGGTACAAGGTGAAGGAAGGTTCAGGATCAGGTGGATTTCTTCCAACCCAAAGTCCCAGGGCTCTCTAGAACCCAACAAGTGAGCAGGGCGAGTCTTTGGCCAGTGTTGTCTGACCTCCATAGCTTAGGGGGGAGCCAATCATGTGATATGTTCCCCAAACTGACACCTCTTCCTCCTTCCTAACTGAGGATGGGCTGTGGCCGCCAACCCAACACTGGAGTTCAGTGGAGCCTGGTGGCTGCTATCTGAAATCAGCTCCAGAAAGACCTGGGGAGGATTACTGTTTTATAAGAAGGCCTCAGAGTGGCACATGCCCAACCCCACCCTATCTTCAGCCTGTTCCAGTTTCACCTCTCAGTGCCACAGGGCTGGACTCTGTAGGGTCACATGTCCAGATCCTTTTTGAAGTGAGCAGTGGACTTCACATGGCCATTACAGTCATCCACAAAGGCTTTTGAAAACCTTTGTGCCCCCTACATTTTAAATAAGTACACAATGAAATATTCTATCATATTTTTTCTGTTTTTTTCCTCTGACATATGT
Source organism: Ctenodactylus gundi (assembly GCA_004027205.1). Classification (NCBI taxonomy): domain Eukaryota; kingdom Metazoa; phylum Chordata; class Mammalia; order Rodentia; family Ctenodactylidae; genus Ctenodactylus; species Ctenodactylus gundi. The sequence goes on along the minus strand of PVKB01002693.1, from coordinate 242,890 downwards.
TCAAGTAGGGCAAATACTGATATTTTGAAGTTGAATTATTGGACATCACACTTTTGAAGGAATCCAGTGGAATCTAGTTACTGGTTTCTGCCATCACCCATGTAAAAAATGTGTGGGAAGCTCTTGAAAGGTGAGGATGATGTCATGAAATCCACACTTTTGGAACTGCCAGCAGTAGGACCCCAACAGTCCCTGACAAACCCTGAGTATCCACACGGCCCTGAGTTGAAGACCTTTGTGCAGAGCTCTGGGCAGAGAGGATCTGGGGAACCCAAGAAGGTTTTAGAAACAAGAAAGAATGTTCCTTATGACATGCCCTCTTCTCACACATCTCCTGTGTTTTTGTTTTGTTTTCATTCAAGTGAAAAGGGAGTCAGAACATTTTCCCTAAGGGTTGAAAAAAGAATCCTCCCTGATTGCATTTCCCTTAATGCCAAAAAAAAGAAAGAAAGAAAAGAAAAGAAAGCTTTCCAAGTCCCAGCTTTCCTTCCTCTAGGGAGATAGAAAACCAGGGTGCCTTCTCTCTAGCCTTGGCCACTTGCTGGGGCCTCCGCATGGGTTAGGTGCTGGCCCGTGTTCCTTCATGAGCTGTTATTTCAAACCAGTGCACTAGTTTATTGACATTGTGGCTTTTGCCCTACTTGGAATTTTTAGATTATAAGTATTAATCATATTAATTGTACAAATTTTACTATGACCTTTTTGTGTAAATGTTTGATCATATCCACCCTCCCTTCAGTCCTCTTACCTTCCCCTCAAAGAAGCAAAAGAAGGTGATATAAGTAACACAGCAACAAAAGCATTTTGTAACAAGCAGATACAGACACTAGTTACCATTTTGTAAGGTGACCCAGTGGGTTTGGGTACATTAACCACTTCCTGTGAGGACAGCTGCCACCAGGTAACTAAATAAAGCTGGGTCGTTGGGAACTGGAACCTGGATCCTGATCCCATGTGCTGTCTGCTCTGCAAGCCAACTGAGGTATGCATGTCCTGCTCAGAGCTAGCCCTTTACCCACAGAGAAGAACTTTTTATCAGAAAAATTAGGCCCTACTGCCTGTCCCTCAACCTGCTCACTGTAAGCAGGATCCTATTATTAAGGAGAAGGGACAGGAGCAACAGGGTGAAGCAGCCATCTCTGCAGCATAGCAGGCTTGGGGCAGAGAGGCATCCTCCCAACCATTCATACTACAGGGGCCTATTTCCTGGGGCCACCTCTCTTTTCTGGTTTTGTCTTCCTAGTTATACCCTCCGGTGTCTTGGACTAGATGACTTGGTCTTCCTAGCCCTCAAGAGGCATTGTCACCACACCACCCAGTCCCCCCCCCCCCCCCCCCCCCCCCCCCCCCCCCCCCCCCCCCCCCCCCACCCTGGGAACTGTCACGTGTGGACAGGCACCATAACTGGCCTCTCCTAACCTTATCAGTCACTCTTCAGGGTCACAGAAATGCACATGGAAGCACTTTTTAAAAAAAATTTCTAGAAGAGAAATGAGCTCAGATTTGGCTTGACCCAGAGAGACCAGACAGCTCTGGAGCCTCAAGGTGGGAGAGAGACACCTTGTGGACCTCAGGCCCCATGGCTCACAAGGGTCAACTGAGACACTGGTGTGTCCTTGCTGCCCAGAATGGTCATACTCAGGCTTGTTGTTTCCCCTTTCAGGGACCTGAAACCTGAAAACATCTTGTTGGACGATTATGGTAAGTCAGGGAGCAACTACAAAGGTAGTGGGGGTGATCATCACAAGCCACTGGGGGTGGTCAGAGAGGGGTGGGAAGGCTGGCTCCAGGGCCCCAGGAGGGAGGTGACCTGCAGGGCAGAGGCTTCCACTCCTCAGTCCTGGCTGCCCCCCCCCCCCCAACCAGGCAGCAGTGGGTGTGGCTAAAGCTCCTACATGACAGAGCAGCAGTAAGGCTTGGCCAAGAGACAGAGGGTGCTGGACAAGGGGCTGGCATTTCAAACACTAGCCCACTGTAAGTGTGTTGAGCATCATTAGTACCTGTGCACTGTCTCACTTATTTTCTCTTGGGTGTGAGCACACAGGTAGCCCGCAACATGGGTTTCACATTTTCTGCCTATGTCTTTCCATCTCCACAAAGATGGCACAGTGACACCCCAGTGCCCGTTTTGTAGATGCAAGACTAAGTTGCAGAGAAGCCAGCCTGCTCTCCAGCAGTATCAGGGAAAACAGAGCGGAAACGAGGTCCCCTGTATGCGCCAGGCCCTGTCAGCCCCCAGGAGAACAGAGAGACAGAGGGAAGGCTGGCCCCGGTGCCCTGGAGAGAGATCTGTGTGGAGTGCTGTGCATGGAGAAGGAAGGAGCCCACAGCCTGCCTTCCTGGCTCTGCCTGCGCCCAGAGCCACACTGTGGTCACCCAGCCATGCCCACATTGAGGTCCTGTGGTCGACTGCTGACACCCATATGCTCTCTTCCCCTTTGCCGGCTGTCAGACTGCAGAACTGGGGGAGTCCGTGAAGCCCAGGCCTTGCAGAGGTCCAGGCTGTGGGATGGAGGGGGCTTGGCATCCTCGGGCAGGGAAGGGGAGGGGGCATGCTCCTTCCTGCAGGGTATGATATAGCTGGTGTAGCTGTGCCCCTCCCTGGTGGGCAAGACCAAGGACGAGGCATGGTGCTTGCCTGGGTCTTTGGGGCCAGTCCTTAAGGCAGGACTGTGCACTCTGCTGTTCCATCTCCAGGCTCTACCAGGCCAGGCCCAATATTTGCCCTTCTAGTTTCTCCAAAGGGGCAGAAAAACCGCCTCCAATTCAGCAGGGCAAGGAATTGCTTTCCAAATTACTTTATAATTTCTTCCCCTCAAGCAAAGTGTTGCAGAATGTCAGGAGAACCTCATATTTTTCCCATGCAGCAATCCCCGAGTCAGGCCAGCTTGTTTTGCTCTGTGACCTCAGCCTTCCAGGAAGCCGGTGAGGGCATTTTATGGCCAGGCTGGCCGGATTCCAGCCAAATCCAGGCATCTTTCTGCATCCTTATATTTTATTCCTAAAAAGTGTGATTTACCCACACCACATCACACAAGGACTCTCCCGGGGTCTTGTGGTCACCCTGAAAAGGCAGACTGGGGTCACACCTTCATTAACAGATGGAAATGCTGAGAGCCTGCGTGCCTTGGCAGTTTGTGGCCCAGCCCCGTGGATGTCCCAGGGGCCCACTGACCCCTCTGTCCCCCACAGGCCACATTAGGATCTCAGACCTGGGGCTGGCCGTGAAGATCCCTGAGGGAGACCTGATCCGCGGCCGGGTCGGCACTGTCGGCTACATGGGTAAGTGCACGCCGTGCTCACGGCACACCGAGCCTCCCCAGGTCCAGCCCCAGAGTCCCCCAGTCTCCTTAGGCCCTGTTCTTCAGAAGTAGAGTTGTGCTCTGCCACAGGGCTGCTCCATGCGAGGCCTTAGCCAGGAGTGTGATACATTGAGACCCGAAGTATGACCTGCCTAAACTGAGCTCTTAGCACCCCTGACCCCCAGTCCCATATGTCTAAAAGTCAGGTCACTCTAGGACTTGGTGCCCAGAGTTTGGCACTGCTTGGGGAAGAGGACATCACTTATGTCTGGGTGTGTACAGGCAGGCAGCCTTTCTGAGACCCTTGAAAAGAGACAGGTTGTTATCAGGGCTTCAGATTGGGAGAACCAGGTGTATCAGCAAGCATGATTCTAAGTGGGGACCAGCCTGACTCCCCTTGGTCTGCTTCAAGACTGACATTCTTGGAGCTGCATGGAAGGGACCTGGAGTTAAATTTGGACTCCTAAAATCCCCATTCCTATCGAGGCTTTCCCCGAGTCCCTCCTGCATACCTTACATACACAGTCCCACTTACCCTGCAAAATAAAGGGCACAGAGAGGCCTGGGATGAAGCTTCTTGTTGCTCTCTGCTCAGGCTGTACCTGCACAGAGGCATGGGCTTCTGTACTTTGCTTGGTGCTGGAGACCGTGATGATTGTCAGCCTGTCAGCTATGTGTCCGTATGAGTGTGTGCATGCCTGTGTGAACACCGGTAACTACACACATTCAGATGATGGTAGATGGGTGGGGTGGTCTGCCTGAGCATGCGCATCAGTTTTCTGCACACAGTGTTGATGCTTTGGCTGTGCAGCCTGCGTTGTGTATGTAGCAGTGTGTGTGTGTTGTGTGTACGCACGTGCGCGCATGCAGCTGCCTTTGTCTGCCCGATGACATGGAGCTTTCTTTGTTTATAGTCTATAATGTAAACTATAATTTTATCAAATAGAGAAAACAGTGAAAGGTTGTCTGAATACTAAATTTGAAGTAATTTGGGTAGATATGCCCTTATTCACTGAAAACAGTATAGGTATATAGTACCTGCCGTGTGCCAGGTGTTGTGCCCGTCACTGGGCCCATGGCCCAGCAGGGGAGACATCATGGGGACTTGTCCATCCACTGTGGTCAGAATTCTAAAGCCACAGTCAGAGCTCTTTGGGACACAGAGAAGCGCCGTGGAGACGGGAACCCTGAAGGAGGTTGTACTTAAAGCATGGGTGGGTCGTGGGGGAGGGGATGGGGATGGCTCCAGCTGTGAAATACATCCTTTTCAGCGCAGCCAGCTGGAATACGAAGTAACACTGCCTGTGTGCCTGGCCAGCTCTGTCCCACCACCAGCCGACCCTCGCCACTCCCCTAACCTCCCACCTCTCTCATCTGCCCCCAGCCCCAGAGGTCCTGAACAACCAGCGGTACGGCCTGAGCCCTGACTACTGGGGCCTGGGCTGCCTCGTCTACGAGATGATTGAGGGCCAGTCGCCCTTCCGCGGCCGCAAGGAGAAGGTGAAGCGGGAGGAGGTGGACCGCCGGGTCCTAGAGACTGAGGAGGTATACTCCCCCAAGTTCTCCGAAGAGGCCAAGTCCATCTGCAGGATGGTACGTTCCTGGAGACCCCAAGATGCTACCCACCTGCCAGTGTCCGGTGCTGGCTTCCCAGCCAGCATCCATCCCATCCCCAGAATACCAAACCATCCAGAGGGGCAGGGGGCAGGCTGTAGAGTGCTGGTGCTCCCTGCTGTGGACTGGGATTGGGGATCAGCAGCAAAGGTTCGGGGAGAAGCCTGGGATTCGGGAGCAGGCAAGGGAGGCTGAAGGGACTGATACCATCGCGTCCTGCTTTGCGGGGAGATCAGCGCAGGGCAGCGAAGGGCTGTGCACAAGATACCAAGGGACCTGAGACACGCCCTGCCCTTGACCGTGGGCCTCCTGCTCCTTCTAGTGCTGGACCCCAAGGCGCTGGCCTGAGCCCAAGGGCTTCTGGAGGGGGATGATGTTGTGTAGTCTGCCTTTGAGCAAAGCTTTTCAACCCTTAAACAGAGTGCTGATCAGTCAGTTCAGGTGCTGGGTTACAGCATGTGCAGTAGTAGGGTTCGGCCCATCTGTGAGGACGACAGAGCATCAGGACTGTGTAGACCGGCTGAGCAGCCAACAGAGGAAAGAGTGGCAGGAGCCGTCACAAGTGCTGGATGGAGGGGTAGGATCCGCCTGGAGCACTGCGCCTCCCCTCAGCCCAGGTGGGCCCCGGCCCTTCTTTCGGGTTTGTGGGGAGATGGCCCCCTTCCTGCTCCTGGGTGGCTCTCAGGCTCCCAAGTCCCAACTGCAGGCAGCTGTCCTCTGATGCCAGCCCCATGAGGACAAGAAGGTCCCGAGTGTCCCGTGCCATTCCCCTGTGAGTCCACACACCTCCTCTCCCAGAGCCATCCTCCACCGGGGCAGCCGCATATGGCACAGGCCCAAGCTCGGGAGGGGCCGCTCTTCCTCCCGCCTCTCCAAGTCCACAGCAGCCTTGGAGAAGGTGCAGCTTGTGCAGAGAGAGCCCAGACTGGCATTGAGGGAAGAGCAGCTGAGGAGCTGATGAAGGCAGCTGTGTTCCTGCTCCTAGAAACCTCAGGTTGCGTTGCTAGTGCCCCTGAACAGAGGGGCTCAGCTCCCCTGCCCCATGAGGCCCTCTTTTGTTGCTCAGCCTCTTCCTGCTTCCAGCTTCCCCATCACATCAGAGCTTTGGAAAGGAGGACTTGGCCGTCTGACCATGTCCAATAGAAAAGGAACAATAAATGCCACTTACGTGTGTGAGGGAGATGGGCTGGGGGCTCCCCTAAGCTGTGGAGGTTAGTCACAATGCCTCAGACTGCCAAAGCAAGCAACATCAAATGCTCAAACCTCATAGTCTGTGCAGACACGGCCTCAGAGATCCATATAGTCATGGCAGCCAAAGTCAAGGTAGCGGGATGGAAGGAACAGTGCAGCAGAGGTCGGGAACGGAAATGCGGCTGCCAGCACTAGTGGGTTACGCCATGGCAACACAGCCATGCAGTGGGTGGGAGAGGGCATCAGCCATAGGCAGAGTGTCTCTGACTGCTCCCAGATCAGGGTCAGGAATTCTGAGGAACAGGTCTTGAGACCCAGGGCCACAGGTTGTGCTGAGAGGAAAAGAAGTCACAGCATACTCCTCTCACCCGGCACCCGCAGATGTCCTTTAGCACCGGCTTTGGGCCAGGGTCTTCTGCTCTAACGTAGGACACAGTTGTCCCTCTGCTGCTCCCTTGTGGCCACTGAGAAAAGGGCAGGGACCAGGCCTGCTGCTTCCTAGCTATGAACTCACCTAGACATGAGTGTCAAACCACTGCCTCCTGTCTTTCTCCTGTGGGAAAACTTCTAGAGGCCTCTGGCCTTGCTCCACCTTTTACTAATCATCTTGGTCTCTTGAGACGCTGGTCTCAGGTCTCCTCCTCACCCTAATAGCAGCCTCTTGGGTCCAGCAGCCGGGCCTCCTCTGTCAGCTCCCAACAGGCACCGGATCAGGATACTGTAGGGCCTGGCCTGTAGGGAGACCATGGAGGTTCAGAGCCCAGAGGCTCTTCTAGTCCTGGGCACTGTTGTTCCTACACACCTAGAAAGGCTATTCCACAAACAGTAAGGAAGCCAGTCTCAGGTGTCCCTATTCTACCTTGTTCCCCCTGGCCCCTGAGATCAGACGGTTATGCTTCACTGTCCTGTCTCGGTTTAGTCCCTAGACTGAGATCCCCACCTCTACCTTTCTTGGGTTCCCAGTGGGTCCTAGGGTTGATCTTCCCTACCTTCCCCTGGGCCCTCCAGCATCCAGGTCTCACCTATCCTTCCCTCCAGCAAGCTCGCTCTGCTGGCCCGTTTACCCTGGCTCCTACCTTTTCCCCTCTGGCGTATACCTAATATTATGGTGGCAAATTGGCACATGTAGGCAGGTGCTTTGTTCAGCCTAGATGGAGTATTTCAGAAAGAGCTGGATGGTAGTCTAATTGCCAGAATTTTAAAATGATACTTAACATTTTTTAAAAACCGTATTTTCTGGCATCTCTGGAAAACAGAAGTCCTGGTTTCCTCCTTATATCCTGACTTCCCCAGCCCAACGCTCACCGTTACCACCTTCATCTGTGTGCCCCGTTTGGGCATCCACCGCAGGCTTTGTGGGCTACAGCAGCAGGTCCAGGCCCTGGGAACAGGGCGAGCAGGGCCCAGTTCTTCACACTCAGAGAAGAGGAGCCAAGGCGTGGCCACCAGACCTGAGCCATCGGCCTGTTGGTCAGTGGACCACAGGGTGACATCACCAGTGTCTGAACCCGAGGCCTGGTCCTAGCACGGGTGGGAGCTGATGCCTGTCCTGCTGCCAGTTTTGGTGCCTCTACCTGTGGGGCAGGGGAGGATACCCCTCCAGACCATGAACTCCAGCATGTCGACACTGGAGGCTGAAGGAGGGGTGCCTGGGCAGGCTCAGGACGCAGGGGGGGGAGGACAGTGACCACAGATGTCCCAACACTCGTCTGCCCTTCTGGCCTCTGGCTAGGAGAAAGGCCCAATAACATGGCCTCGTGGGACTGTCTGTTGCAGCTGCTCACCAAAGACGCAAAGCAAAGGCTGGGCTGCCAGGAGGAGGGTGCCGCCGAGGTTAAGAGACACGCCTTCTTCAGGAACATGAACTTCAAGCGCTTGGAGGCTGGGATGTTGGACCCTCCCTTCATTCCTGATGTGAGTAGCCTCCCCTGCCCCTGTCAACTCTGAGGCCTGTGTTCAGACCTACTTCCCCAAAAGTCCCCGCAACGGGTCTGTGTTCAAGGCTCTGCCTTACACAGTGCCTTCATGTTGGCTCACACAAAATGCAGAACACGCTTCTGTCCCCATGGGGACCACAGTGCCCACTGCTTCCTCCCTTCCTGACCTGTGCTGATGCCGCAGTGAATTTCATGCCAAGCAGTGTAGACTGGCGTGAGCCAAGGAGCCCCATGCCAGCTGTCCGGGGACTGGAGGGCTCTCCCAGGCCTGGGTAGTGGGCAGACGCCCAAGCTTCCGTGTCCTCATCTGTCCAGGGAGGCCACTGGCACCTACGCCTTCAACCTATCAGGGATATTTAAAGGTGAAATGAAACTGAAAGGAGAGTGCTTTGAGGAGCACTGAGGACCACTACATTAACCCGAGTTTATCTAGCATTCGCACCTACTGTTTACGTGAGGTTCTGGTCCAGGCACGGAGTCTCTTCTTCCCTCCAAGACCCTAAGTCAAGATACGAGTCAAGAATCCAGTTAAATTGGTCTGTAAAGCTCAGTTCAGCTAGATTATCAACCCAGTAAGCAGCAGGCCCATTCCAGAGCCTGTGCCATATTATTTAATCAAGGAGTCAGGTGCCAGGAAGGCCTGCTTTTGCTTCTGCTCCTTCAGAGTCCCCACGGAGTGAGAAATCAACCCCTTGCAGGGGCTGGGGGCCTAAGCCAGGGACTGCTGAGGTCATGGGGGGCACTGGCCTACAGGGCTTGCACAACTCCATCTCTGTCCAGGTCTGTGTTCAGTAACTGCAGGTTGGTAGCTTGCAGTAGTTACACCATAGCTCCGTTTCCCACACAGAAACTGCCAAATAATACAGATCAGAGCTTCCGTATCCTCCTGTCCTGGAGCAGCACTGTGTAGAGGAAAGGGGAGGTATCTTGTATCTTTGGCACCACCCTATAGCTGAAGATTCCCTAGTCATCTAAGCAGGGCAGAAGGCCAGCAATAAGTTTGGGAGGCCAGGTCCCTGCTGGGGACTGAACTGTGTCCATGGCAACCACACCACTGATTTCATCTTTCCAATTATGGCATCCATGTTTTGGGGGTAACCAGGAAATGCTTTCTGGAAGAAGGGGACCACCATGAATATAACGAGTAAAAGTCACTGAAAACTACAGACTTAACCGAGGTGGAATTTCAGCAGGTGGAGGAGAAAGAAAAGCGGAGAATTTGCTCTCAACCCCAGGTGTCTGTTGGAAATCATGGGAGGAGCGTGAAAAATACTCGCCTCAGACCCAGTTCCCATCGAGTGAGAGACCAAGACCCAGGCATAGGACTTTTAAAACCTCCCTGGGTAGAATAAAGAACCATAATATTATAGGAAATTTCACCAGCCAGGAGGGTGTGAACTCACTTCGTAGCCCAGGCTGGCCTCAAACTCACAATCCTCCTGCCTCAGTTTCCTGAGTTCTGGGTTTACAGGCGTACACCACCATGCTCAGCTTATATGATGTCAGGGGAACAGACTCAGGGCCTTGTGCGTGCTAGGCAAGCACTCTAACCACTGTGCTATCCCTCCAGCACCGAGTTTGTTGTTTTTAATGTTAAGAGCTATGGGCATGGCCATACCCAATGTCCCTGGAAACCACCACCTCAGTACCTCAGTGACTACACGGACATGCCAGTGTTATTGCATTGATGTCCTGGATTGTGTCAAAGGTGTGGAACCATCTCCTGGCCCGCGGGCTACCTGTTGCTATGGTGGATAGGGTAGGATCAGTCATGACACAGGAAACACTTCTCAACCTTCCAGCTTGCTCCAGAGCCAGGCCTCTGGGGACCCATGGCGATCAGAACACTTGAAATTCATCATGAAACTCCAATCAGAAAGGAGGAGAGGTGTCAGCAAACACCCTGAAATAAAAGGGGGAACACAAGTCACAAGAGAGAAGAACAAGAGGCCCTGGGGGAGAAGACAGGGTAATGGAGACTCCTGCTGGGTGCTGGAAAATCAGCACTGGGAGAACAGCCTCCCAGGCCCTGGGCTTGGCCTGTGGAAAGCAGCATCTCCGATAATCAAGGCAACCAGACGTGCAGGTTTTAGCACTGCAAGTCCGTGTCCTGGACCCACTGGGACAGTTGGTCGCTCTGGGTTACAGAGCCCCTCACTGTTGGGGAAGATCAGCTTAGCTAGGCATCAAGTCAGCTCCCTCTGTCCCCTATTCTGAAGTGCCCTTTGACCCGGTGGCCCCTGTTGGACAGCTGAGGCCCTCAGGTACACCAGCAGAGTGGTGAGGGATGAGCTGAATGCAGGCCCCTGTGAGCTGGAGTCCTTGCCGTCTGGCCAGCTTCCCTCCACTACTGCCTTACCCCACCCCACCATGCCCCCACTACGATTCCCTCCCTCCTCTGCGCCACATCCAGACTTCCATGGTTCTTCCCACACCACCTACAGGCTGTGGCCAGATTCATAACCCACAGGTGATACTATGGGTATAATCAGATCTTTTTCACTTGTCTTTTTTCAAAACCAAAGTAAATGTATTCCAAAAGGAAATTTCTCCAAGGAAATAATAGCTGTGAGATGGAAGACTGGCGCATGTTAGATAAATTTCTCTGCCAATACAGATTTTGAAAAACACCCTACTTTTTAAAATGTCTGTCTATACCTCTGCCAGGGCCAGTTTCATGGGGTTCCGTGTGCAATCACCCGGCCCCCCCCCTTGGCCATCTGCCCCACTGTTGCCATCTTGGAATTTCTAAATCAGTCCTGAGCACAAGACTCTGTATTTTCATTTCACACCGGGGCCTGAAAATGATGCAGCTGGGCCTGGCGCCACCTGCCATGTTCTACGGTGACATGCGCCTCAGACCTCAGGGAACAGGGAAGGTCAGCTACAGCTGCAGTTGGACTTCTCCACCTCCACCCCGCCACTGCCTACACACACTGTGGCCCAGTGGTTTGCTTTGCTGCAGTCTATGTGACCTCAAAGCTCCTATTCATGCCATAAGAGGAAGCCACAGCAGGCAGGATGGGGTCCCCCAGAAAGCACTGAGGCCTGAGACCAGGGCTCAGCACTGTCCCGGGTGACTACAGCCCACACTGAGCCTTTGAATAAGCTGACATCTGTACTGGCCCCTGGGCAGGGCTTGAGGAGATGGAGCAAGAACCGTCTCCTTCCTCCCCAGGTTTTACCTGTCCTGGGGGATGGGGCCTCCGAACCCAACCTGGAGCTGTCTTTAAAGGCCTTACCTTTATGCCCACAGACACTCAGAGCCCCTGGAAAGTCTCCCTTCAGCCTGGAGGTAGGGTCCAGCCGGGCTCTGGCGTAGAGCAGGCCCCGCTCGGTGGCTGGTGGGCCACTGAGGTGCAGGTTGCTTCACCATCAGCGCAGCGGGCTTGTCTGCAGATGCGAGGTGTGACAGCAAGCACTTATAGCACCCTGTGGCCCAGCGGCTGCTATCTTTGCATACAAGGAAACTGAGGCCTTGAGGGCACCTGTGACTTTCCCAAGGTGCCTAAGTTCCACGGCTGGGACTTTGGTATAGGTTTCTCTGGCTGCAGAGACCAAGAGGGCCCTGGTGTGCGAAGGGGCCATAGGATGTTCTAGCCAGAGCTGCACCACGTGCCCCTCCATGGCTCCTGGTCTGGTCTTGTGTCCCCAGCATTCATTCTCTTACATAGAGGAGTAGGCCAGAGACCCCACCTGTGGCCAGAGCAGCTCCTCATCCGATGGCGGTGACGGAGGACACAGGGCACCTTCCTCATGCTGTGGGCTGCACAGTGACCAAGAATCTGCCCTCAGCTGAATCTGGAAAGAGGCCTGTGGGATGTGACAGTGACGGAAGGACGCAGCCCTGGCCAGGGCAGCTCACACCCAGCTCGCATTTCACACCGGCCAGGGTCCCCTTGGTGGGTGGAAAGGGCAGTTCAGGTCTGAGGTTCAGAGGATTGGTCGAGGGGTATGATGCCCCCCTCTGCCCCTCTTTACAATCCCGAAGCCTGGGTTGGAAACATCAGAGCCACAGCGGGGCCCGCAAGCAGCTGAGACCCTCTGCTTCTCTCAGCCCCGAGCTGTGTACTGTAAGGACGTGCTGGACATCGAGCAGTTCTCCACCGTGAAGGGAGTCAACCTGGACCACACGGACGACGACTTCTACTCCAAGTTCTCCACGGGCTCTGTGTCCATTCCATGGCAGAACGAGGTGGGCAGCATGGATCTCTGGCTCTGCTCTGAGACGAGGCGGTCAGCAAGCCAGATACCGCAGAGAGGGGGGTCTGACGGGGACAGAGGGGCTGCTGGGCCAGGCCGAAGGGATGGCCCTGGGCGTGGGCGTGGGCACAGGCAGCAGCAGGGGTCAGAACACTCAAGCTTGCTGAGAGGCAGCAGGAGGGGAGACTAGGTGCCTCTCCTGGCAGGCCCTGCTGGGAAGGAAATCAAAACCAAAGCAGCTGCTGGAGGCCCAAGTGGGGTCGCGTCAGGGAAGTAAGAGCGAATTAGGATGACAGGGGATGACAGGCGTGGAGGCCAGAGGCCATCGGCTTGGCCGAGGAAGGGGGTGCACTCTCCAGTGGTTTCTGTTCTCAGTGGCATCTGCGCACGGCCAAGCAAGGGCTGTGTCCACCCCCAGGGGCATCACAGGGAGCTTTGTCCAGGCGGGGAAGTGGAGGGAGAGCGCATGAGGAAGGGAGGGAAGGCCCAGGGAAGGCCTGCTGGGCCCTCGCCACCACAGGTGACAGCCATGTCTCTGTTTGGCCTCTCCAGATGATAGAAACAGAGTGCTTCAAGGAGCTGAATGTGTTTGGACCTGATGGTACCCTCTCGTCAGACCTGAACCGAAGTCAGCCTCCTGAACCACCGAAGAAAGGACTGCTCCAGAGACTCTTCCGGCGTCAGGTGAGAGGCCTGACCGGGCCAGCCTGGCCTCAGCACCAGGCCCCTGGCCCATGTCCAAGAGCCACAGCAAGACCAGAGCTGCAGGTGCCACCTACCTGTGGGGCCCAGAGCCCACATGGAACAGCCTTGAGGGCACAATCAGCTTGTCCAAAGCCCAGTGCTCGCTGTGGCTGATGGGACAGCCAGAGCAGAAGGGCCAGGGCCATCCCAGAGTCTGCCTGATGTCAGGGACTCCTCTCAACGCTGTTGGCATTTGAGGCTGGTTTTGTGTTGTAGGGAGCCATGCTGTGCCGTAGTGTCTCTGGCTTCCATCCACTGGGTGCAGTGGCACCCCCGTCCCCCACCTAATGGGCAAAATTTTCCCCAGACATTGCCAGGTGTCCCTTGGAGGACAAAATCACCCCTGGTGGAGAACCGTAGCCCTCTTAAAGATTCAGGTTGTATAAAGATTTAACATAATAGGGAAGAGAGATAACCATGTTAGGGGGCTGCTCCCTGCAGAACCCCCCTCCAGCTGGCAGCAGGGGAGCCTGCCCCCTGGGAAAAGACCAGAAGACTCTCCCCCAAAGCCTGTCCCTAAAGGAAGGGCTGATGGGAACCAAATGGAAGAAATGTCCTGGAAAGGGTGTGGTAGGCCCAGGAATCTGCCAGGTCCCCATCCCACAATGATGAAGGTGGCCCCAAAGGGCCATTTGGAAGCTGGGTCCCCATTCTGCAGCCTGGAAACACCCATCCACCTGGCTGCCACCTTCTTCCCTGCCCAAGGAGGTTGGCCTCACTCCCCAGGAGGAATGGAGGCAGGTACAGATCGGTCCCCTGACCTAGAATCCCTGCTCCTCCTCTTTGATAGCAAGGACGAAGGTAGCTGTTTATGGAGCTCCACTGTGAACCAGGCCCTGGGGCCAGGTGCTTTCCCAAGGCTTATCCTGTTTGATACCACCCAAACCCATGCTTCATTCAACTGCCAATTCATCTTATGAGTGTGTGTCTTGGATGTTTCCTGTGTAACAGGCTGTATGTGAGGACAGGAGGTAGGTATGTGCTACCATTAGCCCATTTTGCAAGTAAGAAAACTGAGGCTTAGAGAGGTTTCAGACCTTGCCCAAGGTCACACATCTGGTAAGCCCATGGGAAGGACTGGGGATAATTAGACAGGGAGCAAACACCAGGCTCATGAAGAGAAAGTGCAGGCTGAGCACCTCCCCAAGCTGTGATTTTACCTGAAGACTTTGTGTAAGCTTCACATCATATTCTATAACATACTCATGTTTGTGTGTTATAAAAATGTACCTTTGTTGGTTATACTGGTAATCCGAGCTGCTCGGGAGCCTGAGGCAAGAGGATCCTAAATTTGAGGCCAGCCGGGAAACTTAGTGAGACCTTCTCTCAAAATTAAAAAGGGAAGGAAGGAAAAAGGAAAAAAGGAGGCCTGAGTTCAATTCTGAGTACTGCTGTTAAACACATCCATCAAATGAAACTGACGCTGCTTGCCCATGTGACAGCGCCCTAGAGCTTATCTCAGCCCTGGGAGGACTTCCTGTGCAGTGTCCTGGGCCCAGTTTCAGAGGCAGCCCTGTGGCCTGTTGGTTGGGCATCAGTTTACTAACCCTCCCACCCTTCCTCATGGCCAACAGGAAAACTATTTCTCCAGCATTTTCTCCTGAGAAATCAGGATAAAAAACAGTCACCACCCGGAGTCACGAAAGAGTGAGGTGGAGGGTGGTGCCCAGCTCCGGCACCACGAAGCAAGTGTGCCCATGGGGACACTGTGGCACCACCAAGAGAACATCCAGCAGCCAGGCACTTGGGGCCAGGCACCAATCTAGACCATTTGCAGACACGATGTTCCATTCTCCCATAACCCTGTGAAGCTGCTGCTTGTGTCCTGCATCACAGGCCAAGAAATCAAGAAAGAGATTAAGTACGTTACACGGGGCCACTCTGTTAGGCAGTGACAGACTTAAGATGTGAACCCAGACAGTCAGGCCTGCAGGCTTAACTGGTAGATGTTATCGGGGACCCCTCCCCAGCGGGGGCTCTCTCCATGTACCAGATGAAACCTCTGCCCCAGGTAGTAGCGCCAGACCCAGGCCTTCTAGGGAAAATGCAAAAGCAACAAGGATTAGAGAACTGGAGTAGGCCAGCCCCGGATCCACTGCCCCACTTCCCAAACCCTCAGAGATGCCAGCTCAGGATTTGATGGCTCCAGGACTGACTCTACCCTCTCTCTCTCTCCTGCTCCAGCATCAGAACAATTCCAAGAGTTCACCCAATTCTAAGACTAGTCACAACCACCACATAAATTCAAACCATCTCAATTCGAACTCCACTGGAAGCAGCTAGTTTCAGCTCTGGCCTTGACGTCCACAGCAAAACCAGCCCCGACCTTCCGTTTGGAAGCAGAACTTGTGGCCAGTGGGGCTTCCACTGCGGCTGGGCAGCCTGCAGCGCCCCTCCCTAGGAGCCAGGGAAGGAGACCGCCCATCCCCTCGATGAGCCTCGAGGTTTCTCAAAGAAATTTCCACTCAGGTCTGTTTTCCAAGGTGGCCCCAAGCCGGGGTGGACTGGACTTACTACCCTTGTGAACATTGCAATAGAAACCCAACGGGATACGACAACTTGCACGTATTTTAATAGCATCCTAACTAGAACTGAATTTTGTCTTTATTATTTTTAAAGAAAAGTTTTGTAAATTTCTCTATTGTCTGAGTTTACATTTTGTATATTTGTATTTAATGAAAGTCAGACTTTGAGGGTGTATATTTTCTGTGCAGCCACTGTTAAGCCATGTGTTTTAAGACATTTTAGGGGGAGGGGATTTGCCAAAAAAAAAAAATGTGACTCCAGACTTCCAGAGCCTCAAATGAGCCTCAAATGAGAAACTGTTTTTATTAAATGTAGAAAATGTTTCACCTTTCACCTTTAAAGGGTTGGTTGCATTTGCCTACGTCCCTCTCTCTAACCTTTTCCTTATGTTGATGGCACCTTCCCGCTGGCTTGTAAAGATCTGAATTCAATGCTTAGGATGCGCTTGGGACCTGCCACCCCCCAGCACAGTATCCTCTGTGGGCTGTGGGGTCGCCAGCAGGTACAGCCTTCCTGCAGTGGCACCTGCCAGTCCTGTTTTGCTCTTGTCCCACCTTCCTGCTGATAGGTGACTGTACACGAGTGGGTCATCCTCAGCACAGTGGGCTGTCGGTTCTGGCTGTGAAAGCCGGTCATTTTCAAGAAGTTTGTGTTGTGTTTGTAAATTTATAAATTAATTTTAAAGAAAGTGTATGGTGATAGGAATCAGTCATGGAATCCAAAGTGTCCCAAACACTCAAGACCATGGAAGCACTGGGAAGCAAGAGTCAGTGGCATCCTGAGCAGGTGCCAGTGACTGCAGAGGGGAGGGAGGTTTGCCCAGGGCTTGGCCCCTTCCCACACCGTTCACTGGGCCTTGGTGTCATCGTGGGGCCCCACAATGCCGACTCATGTGACACTGATGAGACCGTCTCTGTCTTTTGTGGAATCCTGAGGAGAGACCAGATCACCAGTGAAGCTTAAGACCAACTCACTGTCACTTCCCCGGGAGAGCTGAGGCAAGTTCCTTATGGGCACTTAGGAAATTCAGGTACTAGTAGCCCCTGGAGGGCTTGGTAATTTTGCCAGATCAAGTGCCTCTGGAGGCATCCCCAGACTCTTGGGGCACAGCTAGTCAGCCCTAGGAAACCGCTGGCCACCCTCTGCTGCATCGTGGGGGACAAGGAGCAGATCAGCTGTCAACGCCTTGTCAGCTCACGGCTCCCCTGCCTGTCCGAGCACCTCTGTTCTGTCCTAGACCTAGTCCCAGCCACTGGCAGCTGCCAGAGTTTGATGGGCCAGAAACCACATGCATCAGTGCCTATTAAAATGTAGGTTCCTAAGCCTACCCCAGACCTGCCATGTGGAAGGCAGCCCAGGAATCTGCATCTTTAAAAACTCACTAGGTCATTTGATGACCCTGGAATATAAGAACCGGCTCATTAGGCCAGCAGTGTGGCTGTACGTGTGACTGTCCCAGATGTGTGTCTTGGGGTGACCCAGTGGATTTCGGGCATGCACTTTTAGGGAAGAGGATCCAAGAGACCTTAGGGAAGAACATCCTGAGTACCTCAGCCTCAAGTCCCCCTGTCCAAGCGTTACCATAGTCTTTGTTGAGATGCCTAGGGTATGCTGCTGGAAAGGGGCCTGACCTCTGGGGCTGATCATTTTGATGTCACATTACAAACAAATGAGAGGAGAAACGAGCCAAGCTTTCCTAAATTTCTCCAATGTGCAGTATTATCTTAAAGATAAGCTCTGGAAGCTGGTTTCCAGGTTTTCAGACGTTCTTGGGCTGAACAGAAAGCTAATACAAACAGCCATATTCAGGTTCTGCTAGAAGCAGGACACTCCTGGGTCAGTAAATCAGGATCTCCAAGGTCTTCCTGATGCTCCTTCTTTGAGAAAAAGAAGGTCCATCATCCTTCTGGGATAGTCACCAGCCTGAGGTACCACCCAGACTCCTGCCCAGAAGGTTCATTCCATTTGTTCAGGTCATGGTCACTCAAATCCTGCCATGTGGACTAGTGTTGAAAAGCCATCTCTCTCTAGGCCTCAATGCCAAGTCTTTGTCCATTTGTGCCAGCAAATCCCCAGAGGTCATGAAAGAAGGTTGCCATGTTTCTAGAGAGCCAACAGTTCCCAAAGCACAGGCCTTTGTGTGGACTCATGATGACTTGTCTTCTCCAACACTGGCCACCTGGCTGCCCATGCTGGTGGGAGGTGGGGCCAGTCACACGGCCTCGTCACTCCTATTCCTTTGGCCCATCTATGGCTTTGTAACGAGAGACAGGGATCTCACTAACAGTGCCTGAAAAACTAGCCCTTCTCCCCAGGGAGTGCAAGTTTTGGTCCTTTCCCCACCTCACCCATCCAACCTTGGTTTCTAATAGCTACATTTTAAAAAAATAAAATTTTAAATTATGAACAAGCTGTCCACCAATTCACCTGTCCCAACACAGGCATGTTTAAACAATGGATGGATGTAACTCTCTCCCGTATTTGAGCTCTTTGCAGAAGAGCCTTTCTTGCTTCACGTGTGACGTTTTTCTCACCACATGTTCACTGACTTTGTGCCTTTGGGGTAAGACACAGGGTCTCCCAGAAGCATCTCTGTATCCACTGTTCAGGAGATAAGCCACTGTGCCCAGTAGACAGGGCTGTCTGCCATGATCACACAGACTTAAGTGTTTGTCAGGCCCTTGGTATGTGTGGGAGCGGAGGGGCCCCCAGAGTATGATGGAGAAAGCCCACTCCAAGCCTCGCAGAGGACGGCGTCCATCCCATGCTCATTCTTGAAGTCTGAGCCATGGGCTCCAGGATAGCTTGCTTGGGCAGTAGCTGAGTGCCGCCACCTCTACAGCAGCTGTGGTGCTTGCTGGGCCCTTGAAGTTCACTGCGATCTTGGAGGGGCAAGCGGGCAGCAGGAGGCCACTGCTCAGACACAGGCAGACCGCCTTGGTGATGGGCACACGGGGAAGCAGCTCCCTGGAGCGGGCTGGTGGTGAGTTTAGGGAGGCATGCCCACAGACACCCCTTGGCATTTGGAGGCACAGTGAGATGTGGCAGCCTGCCCTGCAGCCTAGGTGAGTCCTGGAAGGTGCTGACACCGTAAGTTCCCATGCCGCTCTCACCAAGGAGCCCAGCCCACAGTTCAAATCACCCTTTTCTTCCACACACTGCCCTTCCCTGAAGGGCCCTGGTCACCGTTCCACTTTCTGACCGACTTGCTCACGGAGCTGCGACCTCCGAACAGAGGAGGTACCGCGCCCTCTGTGAGCCTTCCCAAAGGAAGCAGCGACTGTTTTGACAGGAGGAAATGCTGGTCTGTCTGGTCTGAGTGCTGTTCAGCTCCTCCTTGGGCTGCGGTATGCCTGCTTTAATTGGCTGAACACTTGCACCCTCCCAAAGGCCTCCTCTTCCATTGTCTTCTGTGTTGATAACCTGGTACTCTGAGATAAGACCTTCTAGCAACTTTGTCTTTGGTATAGAAGGGAGTAGGAAATCTCGGTGCATCTGAAGCCACGTAGCCGTGGGACCCACGGACAGCACAGAAGTCACTTCTTCCTGATCACGGCAGATCACAATCGGGAGGCCTTGTCCCCCTGGGTCCCTTTTGCACCTGTTTGCACAACCAGCCACACAGCTGCTGAAGCTGGTGTGCAGCCGGATCCTGCCCAGCCACAGGCTGCTTCCTGAACCTCAAGTCTTGTGCTCGAGATAGTGATTTAGACCAGGTGACAAGGTAGCCCTCTTCCCCAAAAGAAGGATCTAGAAATCTAGATGTCTTAACCATTGAGAAGTCATTTTTATAATAGATCAAAAGTAAATGTTCTCATTTAGGAGAACTTTGTGGCCATTGGCATTGTTAATAATAATAATTCTAGTACCCAAAGGTTACTAAATTTTCTTTCAGGGAGATTTTAGCTTTGATAAGTAAACCGTTCCATTTTGAAGGTCGTTCCTGAAGATAAAAGCTTCTATTGCTGCTCCGAGTCTTTTATGTTCCATCTAATATGTCACAGTGCTGCCGTGCCTAGATCAAACCACTGTTACTGTTTTTTTTTAAGAGAAATAAATTCCTTAATGAATTTCTCCTGCTGAGCTCTTGTTCTGTTTCATCTGTAGATACCAGCTGCGTGCAAATCCCCTTCCCTGCCACGATGGCCCCTGGGTTGCTCTTTCCTGAAGGGGACAGTTCAGTCCCTAGCAGGTCTGACCCACACATTGACTACCCCCTGAACTGACCATCAGTGGTTCAGCTGTGGTGGGCAGAGCCTAAGAATGCCACTCGACCTGCTACCCGGCCATTGGCTTCTGCACTGAACCCAGCAGGTGGCTCCAATCACTTGGCAACAAGGAGAAGCGGAGTGGCAAGGACTCTGATGCCAGATGGGGCATGTGCCCTGCCACCAGGTGCATCTCTTACAGAAGGCAGGCTTGGCAGGAGGCACGCCTGGCTGTTTGTCCCTCACAGGACCAATGAGAAAGAAGCCATTGTGCCTCAGAATTGAGAAGCCCAACCCCAGACCTCTCAGTTGTAGAATGAGCAGGACTCTGGGCTAAGAACACTTATTAAGTGTGGGGCCTTAAGCAGGCTATGGTGAGTTAGTGTCTTCACTAGTAAATAGGATAAAACCACCATAATAGGGTAACTAGAAGATCCAGTGAGAACTTTGGTGATGTCCAGCACAGAGGCCTGTGTCCTGGTGAACATGGTTATCCTGGTCACCTCTGGATCTTTTTGATTAGTAAATCTCACTGTTAGCTTAGACAGTTTTTGAAGTCACACTCCTCCTGCCTCTGCCTCCTGAGTGCTGGGACTATAGGTCTATACAGCCAGAAGTTCTAGCTTCTGGGTCCCCTTTGATCTGTGAACAGACCCCTGATGCCACACTCATTCCCATCTCTGCCCAGTGTGGGAGGTAGCTTCTTCCCAGTAGGCACTTGGTCAAGGCAAGGGACGCACTGGACCAAGGAGTTGAAATCTGAGGCTTGTTTCTGCCCCGTCTCCTGTACACGAGGTGTGGAGTCCATATGGCATCTCCTGTGGAGACGGGAGTTGCAATAATTTCCTCCTCTTAGATCCTGGGAACAGGATCTTTCCCAATTAGAAGAAAGAGCTGGGACAAAATCTACCAACTGAGGAATTCTTTTTGGAGTTAAGGTAGAGGGGCTGGCCAGCGGTAGGAAGAGCAGCCATAACTGGGGAGGGAATCTCTCCTGGGATGGTGGAGGAGCTGCAGGTGAGGAGCTGAGGCTCCTGCAGTCAAGGGTTTGCTGACCTGAGGGCCCACTTTGAGGAAGCAACACGGTGGAGGTGCCTCGGAACGTTGGGTCCCATTGGAAAAGAGGAAGTCCTTCCCTAGCTTCATATACACTGGGGCTTTCTCCCACTGTTCTAGAAAATTCCACTGCTTCAGCAGTCTTCTGGGCATACAGGATGTTCCACCTGGATATGGGGCCTGCGGGGGAAGCTCCAACCCAACAGGACTACCCACCCACCAATCACACTGCTCTGTTCAGGCGGACGGGGCAGGCCAGGCAGGGGAACTGCCCATCTCTTGCCTCTGCCACACTGCCCTCCTGTAGATGAGGGCACCAAGCATCCCCATCTGGTCCATTTCTAGGAGCTGCTGGAAGCAGGCACTGAGGGTACCAGGGAGTGTCAGGTCGTATGTCTCTTTAATCTGCCTGACCCCCTAGGGACTGAAAAGAGGAAAGAAGTTGAACCTTCGGGAGCAGACACTCAGGTGACAACAGAACTCTGGCCAGCGGTTTCGCAGGCCAAATACTGCTGGGGCCTGGGCCAGCTGTCATGGAGCCCTGGTGCAGCTGCCTTGTGGGGGATAGCAGGGGAGGGGCCCATTCTGCTGGCGAGGAGGAATTACGGAGTCTCTCTAGGGTAGGCACACCAAAGGCAGAGTGGCTTTGAGTGGCCCTGACCCACCTGGGATTTTTTTTTTTTTTTTTTTTTTTGTACCTGGAATCAAACTTAGGGCCTTTGTCCTGAGCTACATCTCCAGAATGTTTTTATTATTTGAGACAAAGTCTTGGTAAGTAATTAAGTTGCCCAGGTTGGGCTCGGATTTGCAAACTTGCAGTCCTCCTGGCTCAGCCTCCTAGAGTGTTAGGATGACACACCTGTGCCCCAGACCTGGCTTCACCTGGGCGTCTTGAGGAACAGATTCAGTGGGTCTGAGGCCAGGTGAGGTTTGCACTTCCAACAAGCTTTCAGGTAAAGCCTGAGTCTATGAATTACACTTGGAGGAAAAGAGGCCTCAGAGAGGCAGCTGATGTGAAACAGCTCTTGCCCCATGGAAATAAAAAAGTAGCTTATCCTGACCCAAATATTAGTGACTATAGGAAGAGGGATTCAAGTTATCATCAGTAACATGTGCAACTGTGGAAGACATGACGTAACCTTTTGTAGTGACACAACAGAAGGAAGTCACAGATCAATGCATTTACCAAATGCGTTGGTGAGGGTTTTAGGTAGGCGGGCCATGGCAGAACAGAGCAATCTCTTCCACAACTTTCATATGGGTAGCTCGGCTGTAGGGTTGGTGGCAGTGAGACCCCTACTAAGCTCAACCATCCATTCCAAAAATGCAGCTAGTAGTCACAAGTCAGACATAAAGGTTGAGGTGAACAGTCATTAAAACTAACGCTCTCCCTAGATCATCTTGGCTCTTGGGTCAGCAAAATCTCTCCACAGTTATGACATTCTCATCAGCCAGTCCACTTGATCCTCAACACAGATGTGGCTTCTTCAAACAATTTCAGTTCACAAGGCCCAGCTGAAAGTCAGGCCATGGTCAAGCGCTACACCAGGACCTCTGCTCCCAGTGTCAGTCCCTGTAGCTTCTGCGTGCTGAGATGCGGATGTTTTATTTGTACTGCTTCCAAATCTGGTGCTGTGCTGTAGCAGTTCTGGCAAATTAATATTTTCACTCAGATGCAACCTGCTGCCCTAGAACATCGCAAACATCTGGATACTCAGGCTTCCGAAGCTGGTGCTGGAGTCAGTGGAGTCAGTGGGCCAAGGACACGGTCTGGGTGTTTCAGAGACTGAAACTTTTTAAAAGATTTTTTTTTTTTTTTGAGCCAGGTCCAGTGTTGCAGACCTTTATTTTCTCTTTATTCATTTATTTTCTACAGGTGTGTTGGGTGCCACCATTCCTAGCCTATGTGGTGCTGGGGAACTGAACTCAGAGCCCCGTACTTGCCAGGCAAGCGCTCTTAACCACTGGGCTATGCCTCCAGCCTCCAGAGACTGGAATTTTATCCAGAATCTGCTGCTGGCTGTGTCTGTAAAATGGGAATAATAATAGTATGGCTTCAAGAGACATGGGGGGGCTGAGCTGGCTCTGGTGCTGGGAGCTCAATAAATAGTAGCTATTAGTGTTATTTTGTTATTCCTCCACATTGCATTTTTTTTCCTAGACGTTCCTACATTATGAAGACAGAAAGGGGAAACACAAGGGATCTGGGCCTATTCCGGAGAAGAAGCCAGTGCAGCCTGCCAGGTCCCCTCTGTCCACCCCCAGGAGGCCCCAGAGCTGCATCTGTCACATGGGCCGCAGCAGCCCCAGAGGACACAGGGCAGACAAGGGCACCTCCACCCCACGGCCAAACATGTGGCACACAGTCACCTCCAGTAATCTGGTGGCCAACGGGCTTTGCGCAGCACTATTGTTTACTCATATGAGGTCCTGCTGAAGCCAATGACAAATATTCTTTCACATTAGCAAGAACTTGGACAACCATGCCGGGAACAGCTCCGCTCCGGCGCTCAGCCATGAGCCCAGCCCTGAAATGACGGTTTTCTGGCTTGGCTTGTGTCCTTGATTGTTTCTGTGCTTTTTTTTTTTTTTAATGGGGGTGAAGTAGGGGACGAGGAGGGAAGACTACATTTAAAAAGAAGTCTCTGTAATGAGAGAGACCCATTGTCTGAAAAGTAAATTCATCCTCAGATATGAAGCAACATGCAGGTTTCAATCAAGCGGCCTTATTGGGTGAGACCCCAGGAGCCACCATGAGCCACTGACTTGGGCATTTCCTGCCTGAGCAGTGCCATCTCTGTGAAGTTGTCTTGGTTGGAAAAAGTAGATGATTTCTTCATTGCAGCCTCAGTAGGCTCCACTGGTTAAGATGCAAGTTTGAACTGAAGGCCTGGGTTCAAATTCCAACTTCTCTGCTCACATTTCTGGTAGAGTTCAGCCAAACTGTATACCTCTTCTAATCTTCAATCTCCAAATGTGTAAATGGGTATACTGTAAGAATCTACTTTCCCTGGGTGATTGATGGGGCAAAATGAAATAATTCATATCAAGTGGGTATCAAAAGCTTGACAGGAAACATTCCCAGTGAGTTATTAAACATTAAATACTGGATGGATTAAACAACAGAAATTTACTTTCTCACCATCCTGGATCCAGGAAATACAAGGTTAATAGGGCAGCCAGAGTCAGGCTCAGTCGCACAGGCTTGTAATGCTACCACTCGGGACGCTGAGGCAGGAGGATCATACGTTTGAGCACAGGCTAGGCAACTTAATGACTTAGCAACACTTTGTCTCAAAATCAAAAATAAGAATGGGCTGGTCATGTAGCTCGGTGCAAAGGCCCTGGGTTCCACCTCAGGTTCCATTACCAAACACACTACTGAAAAGAGCAGGGGTTGCTCTTAGATAGGCGAAATAAATATAGTCAAACAATGCAATTCCTACCAAAATACCTGCAAGTTTCTTCAAAGAACTTGAAACAACAATTCTTAAATTCATATGGAACCAAAAGAGACCAAGAATAGTCAAAGCAATCCTCAGCGACAAGGCCAAGGCAGGAGGCATTACAGTTCCAGACATCAGGCTATACTATAAAGCCATAGTTGTAAAAACAATTTGGTACTGGCACAAAAATAGACAGATAGACCAGTGGAACAGAATTGAAGACGCAGAGACAAACCCAAATACCCTCAATTACTTAATCTTCGACAAAGGGGCCAAATGAATACAATGGAAAAAGGACAGCCTGTTCAACAAATGGTGCTGGGAAAACTGGACATCCACATGCAGAAGAGTGAATCTAGTCACACACTTATCACCATGCACCAAAATCAAATCAAAGTGGATCAAACACCTAAACATTAAAAATGAAACACTAAACCTTCTGGAAGGCAAAGTAGGCAAATTTCTAAAAGACACAGGGGTAGGCAAAGACTTCCTTGACAAGACACCAAGAGCAAAAGAAATTATCCCCATTATTAACAAATGGAATCTTGTCAAATTAAAAAGCTTCTGCACAGCAAAGGAAACTATCAACAATGTAAAAAGAGAAACAACAGACTGGGAAAAAATATTTGCCACCAACAACGCAGATAGGAAGCTCATAACTAGAATATACAGGGAGCTAAAGAAAAGTAAGCCTACCAAAATAAAGGATCCTATTGAAAAGTGGGCAAATGAAATGAAGAGGCAGTTCACTCAGGAAGAAGTACAAAGGGCCAATAGATACATAAAAAGATGCTCAACATCTCTAGCCATAAGAGAAATGCAAATCAAAACAATGCTAAGATACCATCTCACTCCAGAGAGAATGGCTTATATCAACAAGTCGAATAATAATCAGTGCTGGCAAGGCTGTGGGGAGAAAGGAACCCTCCTGCACTGCTGGTGGGAGTGTAAATTCGTACAACCACTCTGGAAAGCAGCATGGAGAGCTCTCACATGACTAGAAATAAATATCCCATTTGATCCAGTGACACCTCTCCTGGGAATATATTCAAAAGAGGCCAAAACAACATATAACAGAGACATATGTACACCCATGTTCATAGCGGCACAACTAATAGCTGAAATATGGAAGTCACCAAAATACCCATCAACAGACCAATGAATACACAAACTGTGGTATTTATACACAATGGAATACTATGCATCTATAAAGTCCAACAGCGTGGAGGCTTTTGCAGGCAAATGGAAGAAACTTGAGAACATCATGCTTAGTGAAGTGAGTCAGAAGCAGGTGAAACATCGAATGGTCTCTCTGATATGAGAGACCCAGATCACAACTCTTATGGAATTTAAAATGAAAAACAAAGTTAAACAGGGGAGTAAGGCGGAGGAGGGAGGGGGGGAAAGGGTAGAGGGACAAAAGGAGAGTGGGAAAGCCCTTATCACCTTGACAAGATACATATGTGTACAAAATCCTCCACTTCATTATAAACCTTAAATTTTGCACTAATACATATCAATAAAATGGGGGGAAAAGAGCAGGGTGGGGGGAGTCAGAAAATAAAAGAAGCATCCCTCGAGCTTGGGTAAAATCAAGGGAGAGACTTGCTGGCACTACTAAGAGCTAACCAATGCCCCTCTATAGCACAGCAAACTCTCCTGTCTTTCTTGGAAGTAAGAAAGAGGCAGATTAAGTATATGCTCACAAACAGGCCAAAGGAGAGATGTACTTCACTTACCAGAGGTCTTGTCTTCCCAGGTCGCCACAGTCTTTTTCACAGCCAGTGGAACACTGCAGCTTAAAATCTTCAAAATAGATAGTGCGATCGTGTCCTGGGAGGCCCTGGATGTGCCAGTGACAGGATGAATCATTGGGACGTGGAAGCATTGGGTAGTCAGGGCTTCCAATGACGCCACTTCGTCCCGTTACTATTCCTCCACACAGAGCTAGAAAAAGCGAAGGACGCAATATTCTATTACAGAGGCCGTTGGGTGGCCACAGTTCTGTCACTCAGCCAGCCTTGTCCTGGGCCATGTTCCCGCTCTGTCCAGCCATCACTCTCTGGGCCGAGCTAAGAGCTACAGGAAGGAAGTGAAGCCACTGAGCACCGTTACGTAAGAGCAGAGCAGCAGAGGCGGCTGAGGAGGGGCCCTTGCTCCGTGTGCGAGAGGGATCGGCTCCAGGAGCCCCCAAAATATCACACATCGTGTAAGGGCCATGCTCAGGTCCCTTGGAGACAACGGTGATGTATCAGTTTGGGTTCTTTCAAAGGCGGAATTTACAGATTTTAAAACAAAAAGGATCCCTTAAAAAAGCTTACAAATCCAAGGATCGAGATAGTCCAAGATGGCTGCTCAGCCGTGAAGCAGATCTCCCGTCCCTGACTGCAGGACAGCCGGTGACGTGAGAGTCTGCTGCAGATCTCAGTTGTTCAAAGAACAATGCGGGAAGCTGAAGCCTGAAGATTAGCGACCAGCAGACAGGCACAGTCGAGTTTGGAGCGAATCTGCGGCGTGTAGCAAGTCGGAGTGCGTAGACAACTGCGAAAGTAAGACCTTTCCCAGAGGAACAAGCTGTAACAAGCGTCCGCTTCCTTCCTTTTATACTATTGGTGTTCTAGTCGGACCCTCACATCCGGGTGGGTGCTCTTCTCCCATTGGCCAGCCCACAAGTCACTCACATTCTAATCCAGGCTGGTTATCAATTCCCAGTCTAGGGGTGGTTCCTAAACCCTAATCCAGGTGTGGTTCCTGATTGCCTCAAGTGGACATAATCTCTTAAACGGTGACAGGTGATGTTTCTGCATAGGACTTGCATCTGCCCTCCTGTGTGCTTTAAAGCCTCTCTAGATTACTAATACTATTCAATCCAATATAAATGCTATATAAATAGTATACTGTCTTGCTTAAGGAAAATAACAAAAAAAAAAGGTCTGCAAAAGTTTAGCACAAACGCTATTTTTTCCCAAATATTTCCAACCCACAGATGCAGAGGGCCGACTATCAGTTGCGTTCCAAAGGTCCCTTTCCTGAGTATACTCTCAGGGTTCCAGCTCTTAGGCCCATTCTTCTGGACATGGGACAGGCATCACTCACTCACTGGAAGCCTGGAGGGACCATCTGGAGGACGCAGGAGCAGGGGATGTGGGGAGTGAGGCGTGGGCCTGGGGCGTAGCCGGCAGTCAGCTCACTGGCTAACAGGAGGAAGAGCAACTCTGCGTTTCACTCTATGCAATCCTGTACCTTGTTTTATTTTCTTACTGCCTGCTATCCACTGCGTGGATACACCCCAGCTTAGCAGCTCACCCGTTTGTTGGTGCTTGACCTGGTCCTAATTTTTCACTATATTGGATGAAGTGGCCATAAGCACTCCTCACTCTTCCTTTGGATATAACAGTCTTCCTCTCTCTGTAGATGGGGAATCATTGGATCCCATGGCAGGTGGATGCAGCATTTAGCTTTATCAAAATCCACAAAACCCTTTCCCAAGTGGCTTTGCAATTTTGCATTCTCAGCAGCAACACAGCAGCCCCAGTTCCTGCAGCCCTGTCTCCTAGCCCAACTTTTGTTATCGAGGGCAATGTGGTTTTGTTTGACTTTGCCATTTAAAAATCCTTAAATAAGGGCTCCAATTCCTTAAAGTTATATAATGACTTGTAAATCTCCAGGCAGAGATGAAAGTATATTCTCTTCAGGAGGAAATGTAAGTCTAAAGGCTAAAGGTTTTCTTTGCTCTGAAGAACATTAATTAGTTTTGAGCTACTGGGTTGTCAGGAAAATCATGACATATTCTCGGTCACTTATTTAAAATAAAAGCAAAAGTCAATCAATAATATATTGCCCATTTTGTTCAATAACATTTTGTCATCTTTCAGGGAGCTTCTTAATTCTTCATTTATAGAAGGACCTTCACCTGTGAAAAATTGAACTAGGTGCTAAATATACAGTCTCATCTGAATTGAACGTTACACCACACAAGGAGTTTTCAAAGGAGAGAGACAGTGGGATTCGGATGGCACAAAGTCAGGCAACACATCCCAGCCCAGCTCCAGTAACTTTTGATGGGTGACCAAACTTGTATATGGTCTCGAATTGTCATGACGGAACACAACTTCTTGAAGATTAATGAGCTCTGGAAGTTTCTGCACAATGGATTCAGTCAGACTGTCCAGTTGGCAGCACTACCCATTCAAATTGATTGTTTAGTTCCTTGGTAGGAGCTCAAAAAACATGACACCTTTAAAATCCCACCACACTGAAAGGGTAGCTTTCCTCTGATGAATGTCTGATTTCAATATTGTTTGAGGCAAATCATCACGTGAGCACCACATTGTTCTAAACAACCTACTTCTCACCAGCAGTTATGAGTTGCTTGAAATGGAGTCATTTACCTCACACTTAATGAGTACATTGCAGGTGTTTTTACACACTGTCAAACGAGCTTGTTTACGTTCATGAGGAAGCCAAATATAGAACTTGCTTACGTATCCCAGCTTCTTCTGGTGCTTGTGAGCACTGAAATGATGGATGCTCAATGTTTCTGCCATCTCTCACATTGTGTGACGTGCGTTTGTCTCCACCAATGCCTTTACAAGCGGGATCGGCCTCCCTGGCCAAGGACCGTCACTGAGATCCAAATGTCCAGCACAGAATTTATGAACCATTATTGTCACTGATGTTCTTGGAGAAACTTGTCACCATAAACTGTACGCAACTTTTTACAGGCTTGATGCGTGTTCTTCCATTTATGGAAGTAAAATATGACAAAAATGCACAGTTTGGACTTCCATATTCACTTTGTTGTAAAATCCATAAAGCTCAGCCAAGCCATTTGGTTTTTTAAATAATGAAGCTAGAGCTGTCATCTGTTAACAGCAGCCACATAGATGCAAATGACTGTAGTACTTCCAAAAATGAGCTAGCACCAGCTGGGGAAGGATGCGTCGTGACTTTTCCGACAGACCCCAGTAATTCACTACTTCTGTTTTCATGGTCTAAAAAAATGTATACTAGTAGGCGATTTCTTATAACAGTCACAAGTGTACATAAAGTTGGGCAGAAAGTACACAGAGGTCCTGTGTGTCACTTTTGCCCCCAACATGGGCTCTTCTATTATTAACATCTTCCCTTAACTAGCTTGGTGATGTGTTAGAATTGATGAACCAGTATTGATATATTATTATTAGAATAGATGAAATATCTTCCTGAAAAGTTGGTGTCAGCTTTTGATTTCTTTGGAAAGAAATTTTCTCAAAAAGGGCAAGTTCAGAGAAAGCCTTTCCTCGAGCCCACAGAGATAAAAGCAGTCAAGAGACGGGGTGGATTCAAGAGACCTTGCTTCTAAGAGAGTTTCTCTAGCTCAGATGTCAAAGCACCACATTTTGGGGTGTGGTGTTCTGAGCCCCAACAGATGGTTGGATGAGAAGTGGGGAGGACATATGGTGGGGTGAGTGGGTGTGTGCATGTACCAAAGGGAGGTAAGTGGATGAAGGGATGGAAGGAAGGTTGAATGGATGGACACATGGGTGGCCATGGTCCTATGAGCAAGACATGCCCTACGTACAGATTCAGTGGGGGACGTGCTGCTGTGAAGATGGATCAAATCTCTCTTGGTCTCCAGACTTGAGCCTGGTTTCCTGTATTTGTACAGGTGGCATGGGCCCAGCAGTACCAGGTGTAGGGTGGCTCGTTACCCAGGGTCCACACCCTTGATACTGTGGTCCCTTACCCCATGCATTTCTGGTGTCTCCATTGCAAGGAAGTAAGAATTGAGTGGTGGTCTTGAACTATAATGGGATTGAACCACCTCTGGTCAGCGCGGCAATTCTCTCTCTGCCCTGAAGGAACCAGTAAAGACATTCAGAATTCAGCAGAGTTCTACTAATCTTTCTGGATAATTATGGTGAAGGGGAGAGTGAAAGAGAGAAATTAGAATTAGGGATACTCAGTTGGAGACAGAGAGCTCTGACAGGAAAAGTCTGTCTCCAGATTCCTGCAGCATGGAAGGATGGTCAGTCCTTAGTTCCAGGCTGCAGACTGGCATGTGGCCCAGTTCTGGCTCATGGGAGGGGTGGCAGGTGGGCGAAGGCCCCAGCTAGACGCCCTCCTTTAGCTCTGCTTCTGTTGTTCCTAACATTGTGTCCCTCTCCCCAGGGCAGAGCTGACATCCCACTCAGATCCTACACAACACAGAGGGACAGCTCCTTGAGTGACAGTACCTTCCATAAAGGAGACTGTGTTCAGTGAGCTATGCCCCACCCCTTGCTTTTAGCCCAGGCATCCTGCCCCATCGAGTTCCCTGCAGCAGTATGCCCCAAGCCCCCTCCTTCCAGTGAGACCCTGCAAGCCATTTCTCATGGATACCCACCTGAGATGCTTGTTGCTTTTTCCAAGAGAAGCCCAAAGTGTCTCTTAGCAAGAAGCCATGCAAACACCTGCACATTAAAAACTTCCTTTAAAAAGGCTTTCCTTTCCAAGTTCTCAAAATCAGCTCTGAAGGTGGTACCAAGAAGGGGCAGGCATGACTAAGGTGTCCTCTGTTCTCCCCTCAGGTAGAGGCACCCTCCTCTTAGAAGGGCCAAGCTTTTGGCTGCAGGTCAGGCACTCCCCTGCAGCCTGGCCTGCGGGGGAAGCAGCCACCCACCTGGATTTCCACTCTTCCCAGCAAGGCTGGCTACAGCATGGCTGGGCTGGCTGCAATGTCCCTCTTTGCTGAACAGGTGACTCACAGGTCTCACCCCACAGCAGATCTTCCAAGGCAGTCAGGGCCTCAGCCTGGTATGGACAGAGCATTCTCTTTTGCAATCGAAAACAAGGTGCAACATCTGTGGGTGCGTGCCATCCACCAAGTCTTACTATCTGCTCAACAATGCGCCCTACACAGAGGCTCAGAGGGACTCCCCATCTCACCCTCATTCACTGAGCAGAGGAGAAGCAGAGCTCTGCTCCCAAGCTGGCTCCGAAGTCCTGTCTTCCTATTCCCTAGGTTGTCTCAACTGTGGGAAGGGCCCACAACCTGAGACAGCCAGGTGTTCAGTCTTAGGAAGATAGCAAACACACCAGGAACTGAGTTTGCAATGTGGCCAGGGCTTCAGGGCTGTGAAATTAAGATAACATCCAGGAGAGGGAGGCTGGGAGTCAGCTCAGTTGTGTGTCTCAAGCTGTATGTAAATAATATGTAAATGAATTTATATTACAAACATTTCCCAAGATGTATGCAATTGCTATGTAAATGAGCGTACATTGCAAACACACACAAAATATTTTTTGTTGTTAGGAAAACAAGACCACGAAGTTACAGGAGATACCAAGAAACCAGAGCCAAACACCCTGCGGTCGTTGACATCAAGCCCACGGAGGCAAAGCAGTGATCTGCCTGGCTCCAAACTCAGGAGCTTTTCTAGATGACAAGGGACACGTTTCAGGTGGTAAGGAACAATTGCACGTATAGAATAGCCACGGAAGTGACCTACAATTACCTTTACTTTGTCAGACAGTAAAAATCACACCCAAGATGGAGACCTAAGATGGTAACCAGGAAGGAGAAGCCCAGTAACGAGGAGCACAGGCACAACCAAAATGTCACCCGTGATGATATCAAGAAACGTCCCCGCCTACCCTGTAGATGCCATGAAAGTCGTACATCTTTGTCCTGTGGGTCAGCCTGGGGTTTCTTGGCCCTGCATGTTTCCCTCCTTGTGCTCAAGATTAACAGCAAAAAGTCTTGTTCCCATGTCCCCTTGGTCGGTTTGATTCTCCTGAGCAAGCACACAAGAACCCACAGAGTCAGTAACACACCCGCCAGCGACCTCAGCTCTCTGGGTGTGCAGTGGGTGGAATATTCCTTCTATAAAACGGGGAGCGAGTGGGTAGGTGAGCCAGGCCGTAGCTCCTGTTTTATAGGGAACACCAGGATGGTGAATTACTCCAGGTGTGGGTTCCAACCAGCAGCCTTACCCGGGCACATTAGTGGTGGAAACTCAGCGCCCTCCCCCAACCACCCCCCAAACTGAGCCGTGGCATTGCCGAATCTCCCCTGTGGGCTGCCTTCCTGCTAGGGCCATTCAGGAGGCCGCCCTTCACCCAGAGCCTGCAGATACTAAGTGCCCCAGAAACGGTGGCTATGGCTCCCCCTCTCCCATGAGAGCATTGTATCTACCCAGCAAAGCAAGTGTGTTACCTCATTATACAGATGAGCACCACCTGTGGTTTGGTTGCTTAAATAATTTACCCAAGGCCACAAAACTAGGACTGGCAGGGCTGAAATTTGAACCCAGTGTCATCTGGCCACAACATGGAAGCAGAAATGGCACCTCACAGTTGCCCACAGTACCTGAGTTGCAGAAGCCCCAGGGCTTCTCCCCCCACCGCCTCACCATCCTGTGTTACACTTGACCCATCTGTCCAGGGAAGGCAGCAGACCCCGCTGACTTCCTGCTGTGGTGTGGAGTGTCCCCCCAGAGCCTCCTGCATTTGGATGTAGTGCAGTACCCATGGGACCTTTTGCTGTTGGAAGGTGGAGCCCGACTGGAAGAGGTAGCTGCTTAGGGCTTGACCTGGAGGGATTGTGTCAACTTGTTGAGATTGTGGGGGTTGCCTAGGGAACAGCTTTCAGGTGTGTCATTAACTTGTGGGCCAGGAAGTGAACACCCACCGTGGTAATTTGAACAAAATAAAAGAAGAGGAAATATTACCACAGCTACTTCCTGGGAAGGCTCTGGCCTTGCCTTAGTCTCCAGACACTGACTCGCTCCTCACTCATTCGGCCTTCTGTCTGCCATGCTGTGCAGAGCTTTCCTCTGATGGGACCTCTGCCATGTGCTTCCACCATTGCCAGCTGCCCGTGAATGGACTGTGTGAGACCTTCTGAAACTATGAGCTAAAATAAATCTTTCCTCTCTTAAGTTATGGATGTATTCTGTTCCAGCAACAAATAAATAACGAAGACACTCGCTGTCCCCAGGGCCCTTTGCCAGATTCCTTCGTCTTTTCCAGAGGGATCATTTAGTGCTGGGAGCTGAAGGGCTCAGGTGCAGGTAAGAGAGACAGGAGTGCTGTGGAAATTCAAAATCAGGAATTGAGATGGGATTTCTTAAGTCTAGCCCAGGCTCAGAGAGAACTCTGGGAGCTCGGACCTTATCCCGCCCTCTCCGGCCTTCTCTGGATATGAGCTCTCTTCTTGTGAGCACCTATCCACCTTAGCCTGGACCTCACATGACTGCTCCTCACCTCCAAACTGAGAGCCATCATGGCTCTTAGCATCCTGTGTTATCTCTAGATCATGACCTTCCAGCCCAACCACCAGGTGCTCCACATATCCCACTAAAGAGCTCTCGTGGGAACAACAGTTGCTGACACACAGTGGTTCTTTTTGGGCATAACTCTGCCCCCAAGGCCACCTGAGTGGGTTGGTCACTTGGCCTCAGGTGTCCATCCTTGGCCCAGAAGAGGTAGGAATATGAAATGAAGCCTCATAGTCGTTCCCAGTAGGACATGGGCAGGTTCCCAGCATGAGCACTTGGCCACTTTGCCTACCCTTCCCATAATTCCTACCTATCCTCTGGCAGCGGGGAGGATGGATCTACAGGAGCCAAGATGAAGCTGTGGGTCCAGTGGGGTCTCCTAACATTAAGCTTATTTTCACTTTTTGTTTTCACTATTGTTATTTAAAGTGTTTTGCTGATATAATATATATGTCAATGTGATACAGCTCAAGGAACACCTCAGTTTCCAAGCCACCTCTTGCCACCCTACTGTACCACTCACAAACCTGACGTGACCTTGGTGTGAGACTTTCCATCTCCACACCAATAAGAGAATAATGTATATTGCCTTAAGCCTCTACATGCATGGTAATTAGTTACAGCAGCCATAGGACACTAATACAACATCCCTTTAAAAAAAAGAAAAGAATATATTTTAGAAGCTCAAGAGTTTGTAAGTCCTCATGTTTCACTTGTTTATTTTCCTTTGGGCTTTGTGGGCTGTCAGTAAAGTTCCGTTTGAAAATCCCTGCCATGTACTTTAAGCCAAAACAAACACAGGAGCAGGAGCCTGCAGTGCCCACACTTGGCCAGAGAGAAGACAGGTCAGGGCCTGGTGTAGCTGATGGTGGGGTTTCAAGCCAAGAGAGCTGGTGTGAGACGAGGCTCTGCAACCTACTGGCTCCAAGACCTTGAGGAAGCGCCTTGCCTTTCTGCTGTGTGTGATATCTAATGTCCTAATGTACTAGTACTGGGCGGTCTTAGAACCTTTAGGAGATGGGGTCTAGTGGGAGGTGATTTGGTCACTGAAGGTACCATCCACAGAAGGATTAGTGCTCTTCTCTTGGGACTGGGTTAGGTGTCTAGGGAATGGGTGTCTCTTTTTCGAGATGTAGAGAAGGTAGTTTATTGGGATAAATATAGAAGGGAGACAGAAGGGAGATAAAGCTGCCACTGGCTGGAAGAGGACCCGGAAATGTGGGGAGCCCAGGAATGAATCTCTCAAGAGCAGGCTGTTACAATGCAAGCCCAGCTTTCTCCGCTGGTTCTCTTGCTTATGACCTTTTGCACACACCACTCACCACTTTCAAACACACTTTTGGCTGGTGATGTCATCTGCCATGCAAGAGGCCCTTGCTCGATGTGGCCACCAAAATACGGACTTTTCAACCTACAAAACATAAAATTTTCAATATGTCCATTTTAAGGTATTTTTATAGTACCACAAATGGACTGAATCTAAGTCTCTTCACCTACAAAATTTATTTAATATTCACTCTACAGGTTTTGAGCTGTTACCTGTGCTAGGCACCCGTCCTGACCGCAGAGCACAAACGAGGCAAAAGTCCCCGCTCTCACAGAGCTCGCAGTATACACGAGGGGTAGAAAGGAAGCAAGCCATGCCCATAAATCTAGAGTAAGTTTGTCAAAAATCTAAAGAAGTAAAGTTGTTGGGAACGAATGAATACCCTTCAGTGAGTGAAAGGCCAAATCAGCTGTGGTATGTCTATGCCATGCAACAGCACTCAGTAATAAAAAGGAACAAAATACTGACATACACTTGGATGGCTTTCAAGGGAGTCACGCTGAGTGGGAAAAGCTCATAACAAAAGAACTCATGCCATTGAACTCCATTTAAACATTGTTCTGGAACTGGAGGAGTAGCACAGCAGTTAAAGTGCTTGCCTAGCAAGCTCAAGGCCCTGCGTTCAGTTCCCCAGCACCATATGAGCTGGGCAAGATGGTGCATGCCTGTAATGTCAGCACTTGGGAAGCTGAGGCAGGAGGATTACCATGAGTTTGAGGCCATCCTGGGGTACATAGAGAGTTCAGGACCAGCCAGGGCTACAGAGCAAGACCCTGTCTCTAAAAAGCAAAAACAAAACAAAATTGTCCTCAGAAGGTTACAATTACAGAGATGAATAGATCAGAGGTTGTGAGTGGTTAGGAATGGTAGAAGTGAGAGAGAGGGTAGGCATGACACTGAAGATATGGCCCCAACAGAGAGCTTTGTGGCGATGGAATAGTGATTGCAGAAATCTACACCTTAATAATAAACGGTTTAAATCTACACACACACACACACACACACACACACACACACACAGAGGACCAATGTCCATTTCCTGGCTTCAATGTTGTATCATAGTAACATAAGAGGGAACCATGAGGGGTATTTGGTTCTCAGTTACTTTTTCATTACTGTGACAGAATAGCCAACATGCACAAATTTAGAGAGACTAAGTCTATTTTGGTTCACAGTGACAGAAGGTCACAGTCCATTTATGGGTGGCCAGCAACAGTGGAAGTACATGGTGGTGGCAGCTCCTCAAGGCATGGCAAACAGGAAACCAAGTCCCCTGAACGAAGAGGAAGTAGCATATATATTTCCAGGTCCTGTCCCAATGGTCCTTCCCTTCTGGGTCCAGTCAGCACTTCACCCCTGCCAGGTTTAAGACCCTAATCTACCACATGCCTGTAATTTATAATGTACCACATACCTGTCTTCTACCACAGACCTAAATCCAGCACATACTCATAATCTGCCCCTCCAGACCAGGCCCCTATCTCTAATAGCACATGGTCCCATAGATGATCCATAATATCTAAATACCTGAGATTCTCCATAGATAATCCACAACACCATATACTTGTAATCTATAATCTACCACAATCTGCCTGTTTTATAATCTGTAATCTACCACCACAAATACATGAGACTTTTGAAGGTTATTTCAGATCCAAACTGCAATATTCCACCCCTTGCCCCCGAGAAGACGCATGTTCACCACCTCATGTAAAATGCATTCAGTCCATCTCTAAGAGTTGTCAAAGTCTTAACAGTTCTAGTACTGCTTTAAAAAGTCCAAGTCTAAAGTCTCCTCTGAGGTTCAAACTCTCAGCTGTGAGCTCCTATGAAAATCAAAGGAAGGTTAAATACCTCCAACAAACAATGACACCAAGTAACCATTTCCATCCCAAAACAGAGGAATAGGAGGATAGAAAGTAATCAGACCAAAATAAGTTCAAAACCCAGCAGGCCAAGGGTTAAATCCTGTAGCTCCGTGTCCAGCAACCAAGGTGAACTGTGCAGTGTAGGTGTGATGTGGACTCCAAAGGGCCTGAGTGGCCCCACCCCTCTAGCATACCCCCCCCCCCCCCCCCCCCCCCCCCCCCCCCCCCCCCCCCCCCCCCCCCCCCCGCGCTCCCCTGCAATCTTCCCGCTTTCTCCTTTGGGTTGTCTCGCCTGCAGCCTGCTGCCTTCCTCAGGGGACAACCCATGCTCCTGGTTCCTCCAAATTTTCAGGTCATTGTTTGACTTTAGGCTTCTCCTTCACAGATTCATGCCCTACCCTCCCAGGGGCACCCTGCCTGGCCTTCGATGCCTCCTCTGAAATCTGGGTGAAAGCCTCCATGAACCCACAGCTCTTACATTCTACAAACCTGTAAAACCAATACTATGTGAAAATCACCAAGATCTGCCACCGGCTTGAGCAGTAAGTAGCCTGGCCCCCTTGGAAAATAGTTGCTGAGGCCTCTGAGTTCTTAGATGGCTAGATTCCTTGAGGATTCACTTTCCTAGGTTGCCCTGCAGGATGCTCTGGGGGTGTCTTTGCAAAGCAAAGTCCTTTACCTTTCCACCCTTTAATTGATAAAGGGTGAGGAGTTGTTGGTTTCTGAGACACTTTCAAGGCTTCTTTTTTATAGTCCTTGGCTTTTTTTTTTTTCATGCTAATCTCTTTAACAATCATGCCTGCTGTTTTCTCCAGTTTCTCAGTGTAGATGGCTAAAAGCCACAAACAGTAGCCATGTAACAGCCTGAACACTGGACTACCTTAAGATTTCCTCTGCCAGATTAAGTAGTCCACTGCCATTAATCTTAGTTTTAGGCCAAGTGGTCAAGAGCAAAATGATGGCAAACTTTCTGTCAGGGCACAGCTAGCTAGCATGGTTTTTAGACCACTTGCCAGTACAGTCCTCCTTCTCACCTGAATCTTCTTGAGCCTGGCCTTTCCAACCCACACTTCTATCAGCATTCTGGTCTTCTGAGCTATGACCAGAATCTCCCACCAAGCACAGCTCAGAGGAGTCCAAGGCTTCTCCAACTGGCACCCTCACACATTTCCAAACTCCTCCTGCAAATCAGTTCTAAAGTCTTCCAAACCACATGGTCAAGAAAAGTCACAGCAACAACTCTACTTCTCTGTTATTAATTTTTGTCTTAGTTATTTTTTTTGTTGTTGTTGCTGTGACAGAATACCCAACATACACAAATTTAGAGGAAAAAGTTTATTTTAGTTCATGATTTCAGACAGTCACAGTCAATAGATGGGCAGCCAGCAACAGTGGAAGCACGTGGCGAAGGTAGAGGTAGAGGCAGTTCCTCATGGCATTGCAAACAGGAAGCTAAGTCCCCAGGCAGAAGGGAGGAAGTAGCATATATTCTTCCAGGTCCTGTCCTAATGATCCTCCCATTTTGGGTCCAGCCTCAGTGTTCTTCCCCTTCCATGTTTAAGCCCATAATCCACCATATACTTGTAATCTATAATCTACCACAATCTGCTTGTTTTATAATCTATAATCTACTACCATAATCTGCCTGTCTCTCATCACACATCTATTAATCCCTTACACACCCATAATCCACCCCTCCAGACCAGGTCCCCATCTTCCAGTAGCACATGGTTCCATATATAATCCATAACATCAATATAAATGAGACATTTTGGGATCACTCCAGATCCAAACCACAGTAGGTGAGGAGAACATGGAATCTCTCAGTACTATCTTTACAACTTCAATTTTTAAAAAAAATTGCAGGAAGGCCCAGTGGCACATGCCTGTAATCTCAACACTTAAGAGGCTAAAATAAGAGGATTATAAATTGAGCCCAGCCTGGCCAACTTAGTGAGGTCCTGTCTCAAAATAAAAAACACAAAATGGACTGGGAATGTAGTTCCATGTGACAGCTCCTGGGTTAGTCCCCAGTACTGAAAAAAAATAAAGAATTGAAAAAAACTAAAGCAGGTAAGAGACAGGTACTATATAACTTTGGGTAGTACATAAGAAAATGTTACTCCCCTAGGGACAAGTGAGTGATTTAAATGAGACACAACATGAACTTGGAATGCTGTACATATTTAGTAAATGCTAGCTTATTGTTATTTTCATTGGGAAGTTCAGCATTGTGTTCTGTTTAAGCAACTCCATTCTTGAATGTGTCTATGTGTGAGAGAGACAATAATACTCCCGTATTAGTTTGGGTTCTTACAAAAGGAAAAATTGACAGAAGTTATAGCAAGAAAGGTTCTATTAGGAAGGCTTACAAGTCTGAGGACAGAGATAATCCAAGATGGCGGCTCACATATGCAAGAGCTGGAGAGGCTGATGGCTGCTCAGCCGTGAGGTAGAACACTGCCTGGGACTGCAGGACAACCGGCGAGAGTCTGCTGCTGATCTCAGTTGTTTGAAGAACCTGGCAAAGACCGGAGACTGGAGATCAGAGACTGGGAGACAGGTGCAAGTCGAGACTGAAGCAAATCTGTGATGAAGACCTGCAGTGTGCAGCAAGTTGGTGTCCACAGACAACTGCAAAGGCGAGAGCTTTCCCAGAGGAAAAGGCTGTAATACTCTTTCTTCTTCCTTTCTTTTATACAGTTTGAGTTCCCAGTTGGGCCTCCCACATCCGAGTGACTGTTTTTCCCTCATTCGCTGGCCCACAAATTATTCACACTCTAATCCAGGCTGGTTCCTAACTGCCTAAACTAGACATGATTTCTAAACCATAATTTGGGTGTGGTTCCTGATTGCCTCAAATTGACATAATTTCTTCAATGTTCACAACTATGGATTTCTTTTTTAGCCTGCAACTTTGGAGATGCTTATTGAAATATTTGCCAATGATACGTTATGAAGTCTGAGATTCCATGTTAGACAAAGATGGAGAATTGGTGGCGTGTCAAGGGTTAGAGCTGATGGTGGTTTGTTGCTGGGTTGGGAAGATGGTGACTGTGGTGGTTAGTGTGATCATCATTTTGATCTGACTAGGGATGCCCAGAAAGCTGGGAGGGTGTTTCTGGAACTGGTAGACTGAGTAAAGAAGGTTGGCCCTAACTGCTATGAGTAAGCGCCATCCAATTCATTGAGGGTCAAATCAGAATGAAAGATGGAGGAAAAGAAAATTTGCCTTCTCTGTTTAAGCTGGGACATCCACACTCTCCTGCCCTGGGTGGGACCTTGATGCTCCTGGTTCTCAGACCTTCAGACTTGGACTGGAGTGACACCACCCACGTCCCTCACTCCATTTCTTTCTCAGCTCCCTGTCCTTCCCTCCCTGTTGCTCTTTTTGCGTCTCTGTGTCTCTCTGGCTTGGTCTCTGCCCCTGTCCTTTCACTGCTGGGGCTTCCGCATCTATCACCCTGACTCGAGTCTCGGGCCTCTCTGGGCCTCTCTGGGCCTTTCTCTCCTGCGCTCTCTCTGGCCCACACACTTCAGAAGCATCCCTTGCACCGTATTTCCTCTCTGTGAGTTTACATCTATCCCTACGTGCCTACTCCAACTCTCAGAGATCCCCAAGAAGTTTCCTTGGGGACCCAGGGCCAGGCCACCGGAAGCCAACCAGTGGAGCAATCAGTGCCAGCCATGGAGCCAGAGCTTTGCCTGCTTGTTAACTTGGCATCTTTGCTGATTTGTGTCTACTACATCCACATGCAGTAGTAAACAGCCATGGGCCTTGTCTCCCGCAGAGCCCTTTCCCTTCCAGGAGCTTCGCATCTGAGGCCTGTTGTCTCTGAGAGAATGAGATGCAATGGCAGACTGTGACTTGAAGGGAACCAAGAATTAAGATACAGCCCACCAAAGCTTAAATAATTAAACCAGTCTGGAGTTTGACTCTGTTCTCACAAAGGAGACAGATATCTTTGTCTTGCCCCTGGGATGAAGAGACCTTGCCTGCAAACAGGAAGGGATTGGAATCTCAGGTAGTCTTTGCTTTACAGTCTGAGATGATGGGCCTTGTCTGCAAACAGGAAGGGTTTGGGGTCTCAGACAATTCTTGTTTTGCCACCCAAGGTGAGCCACTGCCTGCACACGGGAGGGGCTGGAGGTCTCTTGCAAATGAGGGCCTCTCTTGGCTTGTGGCAAACAAATGGAAGCAGACTATGGCAGACTTTGAGACTCCTGACTAGATAACAAAGCTAGGTGGTCTAATAAGAGATGCAAGATAGAACTGGGGTAAAGGTCAGCTAGTAAGAGAGGGGGTTAAATTAGAGACCTATAAAGAGCACAGTCTCTCATGGCTGCAGTCTTCCCCTATATGTGTGTGTGTGTGTGTGTCTTTTGTCTGTGTCTTTTTATTCATTCCTCCCTTCTAGGGAAAGTGGACCGCAACAGTGACTCCAGCCAGCAGCATCTGAGGGCAGTAATCAGGCTTTCCGGGGGTTCTTCCCACAGCTCATCCAGCTCACCTCAGGTTGGATTCAGTTATGCTAAGCCCAGGCTAGAATGGACTAAAGAGGCAGAGATGCCCAGAGTCACGAGGATGGGGTGCTTCCTGAACCCCCTTCCTCATCTACAGAAACACACCAGCCCCTGGGACTAAAGGGGCTTACCTGTGATGAGAGGCGGTTCCAGCTTGGGCCTGCCTTGGCCCAGTTACCCTGGCTGGTGGCACGGCTGGCCTCAGAGTCGGCTGGCAGGCTTGAGACACATTTGCTGCTTGTGCACTACCCTTGGCAGGCGTTCTGCTCCACCGGGTCAGTGAACTGGCACCCCAGGATCCTCTCTGAAGCTGCGGGAGACCTTCCACATCCTCCCCTTTCTGGTTCCACCCAGCCAGATGCCATTTTAATAGGAAGTAGACTGACACAGAACCAACCAAGAGCTCCCTGCCAATACTCCTTGCTATCCAGCTTCTGGTTCCAAAACCATTGCTATGACGAGCCCATAAAGGCCCCGGAAGAAGAAAAGAAAGAGGAAGAAGAAGGGGAAGAAAGGGAAGAAGGAGGAGGAGGAGGGAGAGAGAAGAGAAAGAAGAAAAGAGAAGAGGAGAGGAGAAGACAGTAGAGGAGAGAGGAGGGAAGGGGAGGAGACAGGCCTAGTGGTGGAGGTCTATAATCCCAGCGGTGGGAGGCTGAGGCAGGAGGATCACAAGCTCTAGTTCACCCTGGCAATTTAGCAAGACTCTGTCTCAAAACAAAAAATAAAAATGGTCTAGAGATGTAGCTCAGTGTGAAAGGTCTGGGCTCAATCCCCAGTACAACAAAGAAGGAAGAGGGAGAGGTAAAAGAGGAGGAAGAAAGAAAAGAAACAAGAAAGAAAAAGAAAAGTGGGGGGCGGGGGCAGCAGTAAAAAGGTAAAGGGCCCAGTGATTTTTACACTGCGTGCTTGGGAGTTCACTAAGGTTCTCTGGCACAGCCCAGTCGTAACCTAGACCAGGGGTGAGCAACTATAACTTTCCGAAGGCGCCGCACCACACAACACCCTTGGCAGCACCCAGGGCTCACTGATGGTTCCGAAAACAACGAAAAGTTTCGAGGTTGGAAGGTGCAGCTCGGAAGTTTGCTCTTGTCTCAAATGATGCACAAGTATTCATCCAAGTAAAACGGGGAACCTAGGTGATTAAACACGACGTGGAGAGCAAGGGCAGGCGATGGCGGCCCGCGTGGGCTCAGCCAGTGAAGAAGGCCTGTCCCTTTGCAGCTGGCTGTGATGTCAGGTTTGGGCCATTTCCAGAGGACTGGAAGGAGCTGGGGACAGTGGCGTCACGCCTCCTTTGCACCATAATTCATGGAAATTCTAAAGGGCTCAAGAAGGAATGGTTGCTTAAAAATATTCTTTTTATTCTCTGAGAAAGAACTGATGTGAGCATCATCTCTCTCCTCCTAAATTTATCCCCCGCCCCCCATCTTCACATAACCACTGACTGCCCAGACTTAATCTCATGATTTTCCAGTTTTGCCCAGTGCCCCAGAGGGGATCTGTTTCTGATTTCTTTACACAAACCCTCTTGATATCATAAATTAAACACTCACACACACACACACTCTAAAGAAACCCTCAGAGACCAGAGGCCTGGAATTCAGGGCTTGCCACGCACCTGCAACAGACCCTGATGGCACCCAGCT
Source organism: Ctenodactylus gundi (assembly GCA_004027205.1). NCBI lineage: Eukaryota > Metazoa > Chordata > Mammalia > Rodentia > Ctenodactylidae > Ctenodactylus > Ctenodactylus gundi. Next base: position 200,053 of record PVKB01002693.1, on the reverse strand, counting down.
ATATGCTGAGACCCCCTCTGCCTGGCAACGCTCAGCAGCATGCTAGGATGTTGAACAACGGCTCTTAACTGCAGCATAAGCCTGTAATCCCAGCACTCTGGGAAGCAGAGGCAGGAGGAGAGCAACTTACAGCCCAGCCTGGGTAATTTAGCAACTTGGCAAGACCCTATCTCAAAGTAGCTCCACATGAAGGTCCTGGATCACATCCCTGTACCACAAACAGGGGTGGGTCCTCTTGATCTATAGTAATTACTGATTTCTGTGGTGTAAATATTCCTGTCACAGCTGACGGTGTGCTACCACGTGATGTTTGGACCTGACTGTGGATCTGCAGAGAGATGCACATAACTGAATCTCACAAGCGTATCTATGTAAATCCTGCACACTCCATGGGACAATTATGGGGTGAAGGTAAGTAGGTCAGAAGTACTCCCCTACACCCTCTTGTCCCCAAAGATTTGGATGCTCCTCCTATGAGGCAACTTTCCCCTCAGCCATCTCTTTGCCTTAAGTTCATCTTCTACCTTTTGCCTTTCCTTAAAAGGGTCAACATTCCTCATCAATCCACTGACCACGTAGCTAGCCTAGCTAGCCAGAATAACATGTCTTTTTTTACAAAGCTATAAACCAAGCCAAATACATTTATTGTTTTTTTCCAGTCACGTAAAATGAAAATACATACTTGTTATTGAAAATAGAGTTATTAAAAATGAAGGAGGAAACTAGTGGTGGCCTCTGAAGGAACAGACCCCCCACTGAAGTGGCTATGGTGGTGTGGTTCAAGGACCACAGCTATGGAGAGTCACATCCTATAAATGTGGAGTTTGTGGCTAGGGAGGATGGGATGGATCCAGGAAAGGACCAATAGGCTTTGGTACTAAGATCCAGGAATCTGTCTCAACAGAATAAAGACGGCCATGTTGGTTTTTAATCTACTTCCTTCCTGGGACATTTCCAAGAAAATTTTGATGGAGCAAGATATTTGCTTGATGAGAAGCTTTGGACTCTGGGCTCATGTGAAAAAATGCCTCCGGGCCTCTTGACCAGGACTGGCGGGAGCAGGGAGAGGGGAAGGAAGGCCCTAGAATGGGAGGAGGGCAGCGTCAGCAGACGGCTGAGCAACCTGAGCATTTCCAGAAGTGATCACCTCCACCCTACCCTTCCTCACTGAGGTTTTACCACATTCTCACATTATGGCGTTAATCCTCTGATACAAACGAAAGTGCCCAGTGTCCCTTGGAAAAGCTGGTCCTGAATTAGATGTCCACCATTTCCCAACACACATGGGAGCCATCCCATTTGCCCTTCTCTCAGTTTACCCCAGCATTAACAGCTCACAATGCTCTACACCACCACTACAACAAGGATACTGACATTGACTGTCAACGTACAAAATGTGTCTATCCTCACAGCCTCCTTTCTACATCCGCCACCTTTCTGTTGTTGAACCACAAATACACAACGTACAGAAGGAAAAGTCGATCTTGGCTCTCGGTTTCAGCCCGTGGTCTGCTGGTGCGAAGACAGAAATAACATGGCGGAAAGACATGGCAGAGGATGCTGCTTACCTCACGGCAGACAGGAAGCAAACAGAAAGAGCCCAAAGGAAAAGAGCTGGGAATAAAACATGCAATTCAAAGCCACGCTCCAGGACTGCTTCATCCAGCTAGGCCCCACCCCCTCGTCAGCCATTGGCTAAAGAACTCACCAGTGGATTAATCCATTAAGTGCAGGGGAAGCCATCATGATCCAATCACTTCCCCAAAGTTTATCACCTCCGACCCCAGAACTAAACTATAACACTTCCTGTCTTTGTTTTAGTACCATTCCTTGTCCGTCCTGCCTACTCCCCTTTTTCATCCCTCTGTCTCTCAATCCCTCAGTGGCAGCCCCTGCTCTCTTATATATCTCTAACATTTTGTTCCTTCAAGAACGGTCTAGAGGCCAGAGGAATGGCATAGTGGTTAAAGCTTGCCTAGCAAGCTTAAAGCCCTGAGTTTGATTCCCCAGAACCAGCCGGGTGTGGTGGTGGATGCTTTGTAGTCCCAGCACTCGGGAAGCTGAGGCAAGAGGCTTGCCATGATTCCTAGGCTAACTTAGGCTACATAGTGTGTTCAGGACGAGGCTGAACTACAGAATGAAACCCTGTCTCAAAAGAAAGAAACAAAATAGAATTGTCTGTAAATGGAATCTTCAAGTATATAACCTCTTGAAATTGTCCTTTCCACTCAGCATAATCCACGGGAGATTTATCAGGTTGTTGTATCTGTAATTCATTTCTTTTTGTTGCCTATTAGTTCCCATGGGATGGATGGGCCACAGGTTGCCCAGCCATCCATTCGGCAAAGGATATCTGGGTGGTTCTGGTTTTCTTAGCTACAACAAACAAACTTGCCATGAACATGTGTGTGTGGAGTTTTTAGTGAATGCAGTTCTTCATTTCTTTGGATGAAATGTTCAAGGTTGTGCAAGAAATGCCCAAGGTTGAGTCACGTGGCCCATGAAGGCATCGTGAGAGCGTTTTCCTGAATGGTCTACTCTTGTACATTCCTACTAGCAACACCTGAGTGATGGGACTTGTCCAAATCATCAACAGCACTTGATGTTGGCGCTATTTTTCACTTGAGCCATTCTTTTATTTATTCATTTATTTTGATACAGGGTCTTGTTCTTCTTGTTCTTGCTCTGTAGCCCAGGCTGTCCCTGAACTCACCAGGGAGCCCAGGTTAGCCTTGGACTCATGGCAATCCTCCTGCCTCAGACTCCCAAGTGCTGTTATTACAGACTTGTGCCATCATGCCCAGTTTATGTGGTGCTGGGAAATCGAACCCAGGGCCACTTGCTAGGTAAGCGCTATAACGGCTGTGCCATCCTCCCAGCCTGCTTGAACCATTGTGATAGCCATGTACCATTATGTTTTAACTCACATTTTCCTATCAACTAGTGAGAACTGCAAGCTGTTCAGCTAATGATCTTAAATACCTTTTCTTTTTCTTTTCTTTTCTTTTTCTTTTTTTGACATATGATCTCACTCAGTAGCCCTGGCTGGTCCTGAACTCACTGTGGAGTCCAGGCTGACCTTGGACTCACAGCAATCCTCCTGCCTCAGCCTTCCAAGTGCTGGGATTACAGGCATGCACCATCACATCTGACGTATGTGGTGCTGGGGAATCAAACCTGGGTACTTAGTGCTTGACGTAGCACTTGCTAGGCAAGTGCTTTAACCACTGAGCCATTCCTCCAGCCCCTTAAATACCTTTTAATGCGCTTGTTATTTATCTGTATGTCATAGATGAAATGTCTTTACCTGCCTTTCTTCATTTTTTAATTGAATTGCTTAGTGGAGTGGAGTTTTATTTTGTTCGTTTGTAGTACTAGGGATTGAACTTTGTTTTGTTTTTGTACTGAGACCAAGACCTTAACACTGAGCTATATTTCTATCCATTTTTCACTTTTCATGTTGAGACAGGGTCTTGCTAAATTGCCTAGGCTGGGATGAAACTTGCAGTCTTCCTGCCTCAATTTTCCAGCATGCTGGCATGACAGACATATGCCACCCCCCTTACCCCCAGAGCCTTTCACACACACAGCAAGAGCCATCCTGCTGATCTCAACCTCAGTATTGTTGATTTCTCCCTGTTCAGTGCGTTCCTCATGTGATCCTGTATGAGTCCTGCATTTGTGGTGACTGTGTAGAGCCTCAGACCCCTGTTCTTTACATCGGTCTCACCCAGCAAATGACAGCAGAGGGTGAGTTGTGTGCTAGACCCTTTGCCACGCTGCTTTCTGTTGCCCTTGGTTCTGTCTGGGAGTTTCCAGCCACAGAATCTTCTGGTCACCTTCCCTGTCAGTGGCTTCATCCCAGCCCCGGAGATGGTCGCGATGTCTTGGTAACAGCAACAGGCTCTCACTTCTTCCTACCAGGGCCCAGGTCCAGCTCCACTTCAGAGAGATGCCCTCACCACACTTGCCTTTGAGCCGTTGAACTCACACCCTGACTTTTTCTTTCCTTGCCAAAGATTCACACTACAGATGCTTGTCATTTCTCGTGGATCGAGACTGCTTCACAGGACACACAACAAATGGCAGGAAGAAGCCCCTGGAGAGGGCCCGCCCTACTGCAGACCCATAGCTCACCAGGGACAAGACAGCACAAGGCAGCACTCACCACAGCCTTTGTCAAGGGTGAGCATTATTTTAGGAAAACACTTGAGAACCAACTGGCACCACAGGGGACACCTTGAGTGGGGCATGTGAAGTTGAACTCTACATCCACTCCGAGGTACAGCGGAAGGATTGTGAGAAGGGGCATCGTGGTCCCCGGCTCCAGGCAGGTGTCTGTGAGAAGGGAGGTTAGCAGGTCATGTAATATCTGCCCCTGAGCTTCTGAACTGGAGGAACAAAGCGATCAGTCCGCCCTGCCTCTCCCGAGCTCTGCAGTGCTCCAAGTCCTCTGTGCAGAATTAGCCACATCTTAGAATTTTTTGCTACATCGAAGAAAATAGAATGGTAGTGAACTGGTTCGACCTCTCAAGAAATCATTCCATTTCTACTGCTGAAGCTCGAGCAAAATGGGAACATCAGAAAATTCTTTCCATCTGTGGCAGCTCTTAAAATCTTCCCCAGGACGCCTGGCCTACCCCAGCCCACCTCCACCACCTCGGAGTCCATAGGAAGCTCAGGGCAAGGCTGGATCTTTACTGGGCTCCCCAGGATGTTCTCTCAAAATGTACTTCCCACCCCCTCACCTCCAGGGCCCATAGACAGGGCTCATCTCCAAGCCGGACCCTCTTTCAGGTGAGCTGCCAGGATAGTGTGTTTGCATTTCTTTTTCATGGAAACCCCAAATCCCTCAGAACCAGCACCTGCAATTTTCCCTAACAGCCTTTGGACTTGCTGCTAGCTACAGCATGGGTTTCATTTTGGAACAGCAATTTGGGCTACCTCCGGCCACTCCATTTGCTTCCAAGAAACACCCAGTCTTCCCTTCCTACCCACCTCCCAACAGCAGCCCCCCACCCCAAAAGTGAGAAGACCTTCCACGCCAGCGCCCCTCCCGGCTCCATATGAGAGCCCTGGCTCCGTGGCCCTGCTCCCACCCGCTCGCGTCTGAGCTCAGAACACCATAAACACCCTCGGTGCTGAGGCAGGCAGCTGGGACCATCCAGAAGGGACAGATGTAATTAGCAGCGTCACTTCTTTGTGTGCGCAGAATAGACAGCAGGATGCAACCGCCCGCGCGAGGCTTTGGCAAATGTACCATCACTCATTTTCGCAAACAATTCCATGGGCCTTTGAAAAGCGTCTAGAATGAGCAAAAGAAAGGCATGGAAAAAAACAGACGGACGATTCAGCCCGGGTTCCAAAGTTACTCGAGAGTTGCTCTGAGGACAGTGGAGCCAAACCGAGCCGATGACTGCTCGAGCCCAAGTTCAGACAGCTGGAGCCGTGTGCACCTGAGGCAGGCTCGGAGGCAAGGTCAGAAAAGGTGAGTGCAGATGCTGTGGGGCTCCTTGTGTAGCTGTTACCTGATTTCTCTGGGCCTCACTTCTCCCATCTGCTTAGTGGGTATACGGCACCTATCACTACACTTGCAGTGGGTCTTGAAGGAGATCTCTTATAAGAACTCTTTGTGATGTAGAGGGTGGGTTTTTTAGTTAGGGGGGACTGCAGTCACAGGGCAGCCAGGGCAAAACCAGATGAACTGGAAGGCTGCGTGGCTCTTACCCCACAACAGTGAGCACAGACCCCCACAACAGCCACCCTGGCATCTCCCCTGGACTGTCCACCTTCCTCGCTTCCCGTTCTGTGCAGCTCAACTTGGACTCTCTCCGGTCTGTTGGACCCTGTCCTCTGTAATGCCAGGGAGGTGGCCCAGCCGGCTGTATGGAAAAAGTCCTCAAAGGCCATCAGTGACGGGAGAGACGCCCCAGTTAACATGCACTAACCCATTGCGGTTGTTTCGTGTGGTGGCGTTCTCAAAGCTTTCCAGGGCCCAAGCTGGCAGACCTAGCCAGCGCTGAAACAAATCGTGCTTATTTTGGACACGTTTTGTCTTCCGAATCTCCCTGTGTATTCATTTTCTCCTTTCCCTCAGGGTGAAAACCAAGACTCAGTTCCCGTCTTCCCTGAGAAGCATCTTCTAAAACACAAGCCACCCTCAGAGCAGGAGAGGCTTCTGGGTGGTGCTTCTCCGGGCTCAGATGAAATATGAATCCCCTGCAGGGCTGGTGAGGCAGGTGGCTGGCGCCCAGCCCTGTGTGAACACGCTAGGAAGGACCCTCTTCCCCTGCCCAGAGGCTGAACAGGCCCATCGGGTATCTCTGCCCAAGCAATCTCACCCTGAGGGCGCTCACCTTGTCTGCCTTAGCTCCTCGCCTTTCCTACCCACCATCCAACCCCTATAGATGACCCTGGAAATGACACAGAAGCATCTACACTCACATTTCCAGCTCTTTTTTGATTTTGAGACAATTCCATGGGCCTTTGAAAAGCGTCTAGAATGAGCAAAGAAAGGCATGAAAAAAAACAGACTGACGATTCAGCCCGGGTTCCAAAGTTACTTGAGAGTTGCTCAGAGAATAGTGGAGCCAAACTGAGCTGATGACGCCTCGAGCCCAAGTTCAGAAGGGTGGAGCTGCGCGTTCCTGAGGCAGGCTCCAGCCCCAGGACATAGGTCAGTCACTAAGTTGCTCGGACTGGGCTTGAACCTGCAATGCTGCTTCTGTCTTAGCCTGCCGGAGTGCTGGGATTATGGGCTTGTGCCACTGGGCCTGGTACGACAAACGTTATTAATGTCGTTCTCCACTTGGCTGTTAGATGAGTTTGAGGGCAGGGCTGGGCTTGTTCAACTCTGAGTCCAGCCCAACTCAGTCATTGTCACATAAGTCTTCTCAGCCAGTATATATTACTCAAGAAAACAGGCCAGTAACGGGCACTCATGGGCCACTGAGGTCACTCTGGATCAAGACCAGCTGTTGTTCAGTGAGTCTTTCCTTTCCTGTGTATTTCCACTTTCTTTCCTGAGAGTGAACTTTCTGTCCAAGCTGACCTAAGAGCACTTGTCCTAACACATATGGGCACTGGTGTTTGCCCTGAAATTCCAGGGATCCCTCCTCTCCCACAAGATTTTTGTGGGATATGGTTAACAGAAAGAGACCAGAGGATAGGGTTTGTGGACCAGGAGCACTGGACTGGGGCTGCCCCAGTGGTATCAGCAGCCCTGTTTTCCCCTCAGCCTACCTTAACCACAAGGGACAGAGGGCCTTGGCTATGTTTGAGGGCCTTGGCTATGTTTAATGGCCTTGTCCATGTCTAGAGTTGTTAAACTGACGGTGAAATCCCTGTGGTGGCCTGAGGGTGGCTGTTACTCTATAAAATAATCCTAGATGATATCATTGACATGAAGCAGAGCAGAGATGGCTAAAGGAATCCGAGAAAGCGAATGACTTAGGGCATCTCCGTCAAGACGGGTTCCGCAGACTCCCGCCTCTGTTTTCCAACAGCTAAGGCAAACGCAACGAAAAGGTAACGTGAACACTTGCTGAGTCGTGAACTCTTCCTGGGAAGTGAAACATCCGGAAGAATTCACTTCTAGTTCTTCCTTTGCCTGCCTCCGACAGAGCCATGCGCAAGGCCTTTAGCCACCGGCTGAGGGCAGATAGAAAAACGGTGCGCAGGCAGAGCCTGTCAGCTTGCACGGAGAGGAGAGGCACAGTCTTTCCACAGACTTTATAAAGGCAAGTCCTCCTGTGGCTGGGAGCCTGGACTGCGGGCACAGAACGCTTTGAGGATCTAATTAAACGTGGCTCCAGCCCCAGGACATAGGTCAGTGTTTCTCAGATCATGATTGTGCTTGGGCAAACTGGGCAAGTTTGGCATGTTCACACCCTGAGTGTCCTAGAAAGGTTGGGCTCCTATTGGCTTCTGGGAGACACATTCTAGGCTCTCAGAATATCTGCCTGACAAGAGGGTCTTTGTGTAGCTGGGCCTTGGACCATGCTAGATAGCAAGTGCTGACAATGTGGCTGTGGTTGGAGCCCTGGGCCACACTCGTCAGTCTGACATAGGAGTCCTGGAGACTAAGTCACACAGATGCCCTACACATAGGTGACTGCCCTTTAAGAAGAAGCCCTGGCCAAAAAGGCTGAGGCGAGCTTCTCCAGTTGGCAATCCTCCATTTGAATCTGTATCTTTTCTGCATATACTCACAGTTTTCTGAGTTCTATGACTCCTAGCAGATCATGGAACCTGAGAGTGATCTTGGTGACACGGTGGTCTTAGGACAACTTGGAATTACCAGGGTGCTCCTTTTTAGTTGCACTCCAGAAATCTACCAGGCTGTCCAGGAGGGACCTCAGCTTGGCCTTGATACACTGTGCAGGAGATTCAGAAGCACAGTAGAGTCTGGAATCACTGCCTTGGAGAAGGCAACCCTGACCTCTGTGTGCTTAGTTGACACAAATCTATACTTGTTCACTTTGCCCTCAAACAGCCTGCCATCTTTACAGGTGGAGGTGCCAGACGCTGTACTCATAGTATGGTTCCTAAACAACCCACCAATGTATTCCAGTGCCACAGCAAACTCACAGTAGCCCCGTGGAACGTTTGGATCTTCACAAAGCCTGTGGTGGCAGCTGACACCATGTGACCTAGCTCAAAGTAGTTCAGTTTCAACACTCTAGCTTGTTACATTCCTTCTGGGACTCCTCTCTTTGCAAAGCCAAGTTTTTGGTGGTCTCTGTGATTAAAATGGAAGGACAACCTAAAAATTAACATGAGGCAAGAAAGCAGGCTAGGGATGGCAATCTGATTCCAAGGTTTGGGATGCTGTGTGTTTCCCACAAGCACACGTATCCCACAGTGAGTAATTTTCTTTTTTTCTTTTTTAAAAGTAGAATCACTTTCAGTCAAAATGGTGGCTGAGTAACAGAGCCACAAGATGTCTCCTCATGGACCCACTTAAAAAGTTGAGACTATAGTAAAACATTGCCTGTCCAATGTAGTTAAATTAAAATAGAATTTTTTGTCAATTTATGTACAGTATTAGTTTCAAATTGCTATTGATATTTTTAAGGTGGGACATGAATAATTATTAACTTTTTGGACTTAATTTTTAATAAGTGGTGCTGTTCATTTTTTGTTTGTTTAATCTAAGGACACCAGGAAAAAAAATTACTGGGACTCAAAGGGCATTGTGAACTAAGAAAGCTACCTTTGGACTAATGGGAAAGGTCAGCGTAAGTAATAATATTTCCTTCTCAGAAGTGAGCAAATTACAAGTTAAAGGACACCCGGAAGAAACAATAAGGCAAATACAGAACACAGGGCAGTTTTTGTTTTACTTGGCCTGATCTCCCCAAAAAGTCAATGTCATTAAACGAGTGGGGAAAGGATGGGACAACTGGTCTAAATTGAGAAACGTTGTAATGCCAGTTCCTTGATTGGACCCTGGTTTATAGAAAGGTCACTTAAAGTGTGCCGTAACTATAAAATTTGAACATAGAATAGGTATCAGAGAGGACTGGGAATTTATTATTCATTTTATCTAGTGAAATAAATTCCTCTAGGTGAAACATCATGTCTAATTTTCTTCAGAGTAGTTCAGAATCAGCAGATGCAGGAAACAGAAAGCAGCAAGCATTAAATATGTGACGGTTTTATTATAATCATATTTTAACTTTTCTGAAAGTTTTGAAATTTTCCTAATGAAGTTTTTTTTTTGAGTAATGCATTTTCCAGCATTGAAGAAGTAGGAATATAAATGTAGAGATAAACCCACTGAAATCCCTGCCAGGTTTGCCACAGAATATACGAGGGCAGCATAGCAGATTGGTGCTGAAGGTTTTGTAAAGGAACCAATCTCCCTAATGAAAAAATAAAATATAAGGAAACGTCAAAGAGCTCCGTACACGAAGGAGAGGCCACCGCGTTCTGACTCCACATGGATGGATATTCTCTACCTGCCGAGAATTGAGACCCCAGAGGTGTACAGCAAAGTGCTAAGCAAGGTCCTAGGACTCGACACCCCATACCCAGTATCGCCACAGATCCCTGGCTCTAGGACTCACACCAAATGCTCCCTGGAATAAACTTCTCAAGAACAGAAGGGCTTAAATATTTATGCCCCTCTAAAACTCCTATGTTGAAACTAATTACTGATGTAAAAGTAGTAGAAATGTGGAAGGATTAAGATGTATAGCCTTGGGGAAGTGATTAGGTCATGGCGCTGAGGCCCTCCCCAGTGTATTAGTGACCTTCTGAAAGAACGCCAGGAAGCTGCTCAGCCCCTTCCACCAGGTGAGGACACGGTGAGATGTCTACTATGAGGAGGTGGGTTCTTACCACACAACAAATCTGTCAATTCCTTGATCGGGCACCTTCCAGCTTGCAGAACTGTGAGGAATAATTTCCAATGCTTACAAAACACCTGGCCTGAGGTATTTCCTTATAGCTGCCCAAAAGAGCTAAGATGAAATCCTTTAAAATCTGTATTCCAGGTGCTAGAAGTTTTCTGGAGCCGGATCTGGTGGTAGTTAACAGGGTATAAAAACAAATGTGACCGTTCACCGAGTTACTCACCTAAGATTTGTATCATTTGTTATGCTTCAGTTAAGCGTTTTCTCTACTCGCAAAACAAACAAAAACCCAACAAAAACGAACAAAAAAGTATGCCAACAAACTGGAGAAGGAACTGAGAATTCTTAGCCTCTTGTCTTAGAAGATTCAGACATAACAATAGTTCATAATGAGCACCCAAGGAAAAAGACTGGAACGTGAATACGTAGTTGTAAAATCAAGCAATTGTCAAGTGACAGCTTAATATGTCAGCCTTTTAAATCTTTAAGCTTCTGTGTACACTGCAGTCATTTCTTTGTGAATGTAACTTTTAGTACAGGGCAGTTTATTGTACAATCTTGCAGTTCTCTAAACAATGAATTTACGTCAAAATATTGCTTCTAAGCATTGAAGAAAATTTGCACTGATTTTTCAAAGGAATACAGTGAACAGAAGTCTCTCACCAATGGCCCCCTCGGGGTAGGTGGAGCCTTTGGGGGTGGCAGAAGCCCATATGGGGGTGGGAGTTGAAAACAAAACAAAACAAAGAAACAGTGAAAGGAGGGGGAGGAAAACCTTAGGGCAAGTCCAGCCAGTGCCTCAGAATCTCCTCTTAATGCCCAAGCAGCCCTGCAACTGGGGCGGTGGGGTGAGGGTGTGTGGAAGAAGGAAGCAGCGGACCCCTTTCGGTTCCCCAGTCCCAGCCCCTGAGCCCACTCACCCTGGAGCCAGGCCATTGGCCTTGGCCACCTGGCACACACTGGGCAGGCAGTTCTAGGGCTACTCATGGCAATGTGGGCACAAGAAATTAGTCCAAGATCCACTCACAAGAAGACTTGGGAGGGGACTCCTCAGAGCACCTTTCTGAGAAAGAGAGGGTCCGCCCAGGATGTTAGTCAGGGCCACCACGGGCCTTCTGTCTGAGGAGACCTTCCTCCGCAGGAGCCTTGCTGTTTCCTCCCTCCATGGCTTACCAACGCCCCCCTGAGGTAGAGCTGGGAACTTTAGGAAGGCGACTGAGCCAGGACCTTGTGGCTCTTCCCCTAAAGTCACAGTGATCAATTCTCCCCCTAAAGAACGCTTACCGGGTTCCTGCCTCTGGATGGAAATTTGTCTGAAGAGGAGAAAGCCTAGACCCCAGCTTTCTCATTACTTTCAGTAGCATTGCAGTGTCCTCCCTGGGTGACCCTCTCAGATCCTTCCTTCAGTCTGGCCACTTGACTGACCAGGAGCCCAGCTTAGGCTAGCTTGGAGCCATATCGGCTGCCGAGGCACCCGCCACGGGGGTGTGTGGGTCTCATTTCCCTAGCTACTTCTTGCCCCTTCACTTTCTGGGCTTCCCAGGCTCCTACTCTGAGGAGCCTGTGGACTAGGAGACTAATTATTGGAATAATATGCAAAACTAGCTCTCTGGCCCTGGGACTCTTCTGTAGCCACTCAGAGGACCTAAGGAACAACGTATTGGGGAAAGGAAGTAGGTGACAGCCAAAAGAACTCCAGTCAAGAAGTCAGCTATCAGACCAGACCAGGAATCTGCTGCCCTGCCTGAGTGACTGGGGGCAGACCTCAGGCCCTCTCTGAACTCTGTGACCCCATGACAATCCTAAGATGTATTACCCTATGTGTACCAGGCACCAGACTATGCACAATACATGCATTATCTCACTGAACCTTACCTAGTGCTGTGATCTCAATGTTAGTGTCCCTCTGTAATGCACACGCTGAAATCTAATCCCCAATATGTTACATTCAATGGCATTAAGAGGTGGAGCTTTTGAGGAGGTGGTTAGGAACAAAAGCTCCAACCTCAGAATGGAATAATTACCCTATAATAGTGTTCTGAGGGAGCTTATGCATTGTCTTTAGCATGTGAGGACATAGCATGCCTTGACCTAGGACTTCCCACCTGCAGAACTGTGAGCGACACAGTTCTGTTGTGTAAAAGTTACCCAGCCTAAGATATTTTGTGATAGCAGCTCAAATGAACTAATGCATCAGTATCAATATTCTCCCCACCTAACAGATGAGAAAGCTTAGGCTTGGAAATATACACGACTTATCCAAAGTCACACAGCTAATGAGTGATGGACTACAAGTTCATGGTGTGACTGTAACCAAAGTTCTCGTGCCGACTCATAGTTAAGTAATGACGAAGATGATGATTGGCAGAATTCTTCCCCTGCTAAGATTCTGGGGAATCTGTACATTTAATAACGGTGTACACACATTTTCATGTCTCTGGGTCATAACAAGTGACCTTGCCCATCTAAGAAAATGCAGGGGAATAAAAAAGAACCTTCTGGGAGGGCTAGGACAGCCTCCAGGGAGACCAGGATCTCACCTCTGTAATCATCTAGGACCAGTAAATATAATTACCAAGGCAGCCCATCATGATGTATTTGTCTCACTCACACACACACACACACACACACACACACCCCTGCTTAAGAGGTTGAGAGGGGTAACTAGTAGACCAAAAGCCACATACTTGCAAAGTCATCCTTCCTCTGGAGACCCAAAACCAGCAAATTCTTTTCCTGGGAAACAGCTCTATCAAGCAGACATCTGTTACTATGAGGCGATCTGTATGCCATAACAGTTTAAAAAACAGAGTTTAAATGCTTAAATAAGAAGAAAACAGTTTGCCTACGTTGCAAAACAGTATATAAACTGTGCTGGAATTAGCACAAGGGAAACATTTATCTTCTAGATAATCTCAAAACGAGACTTTTTTGGATAGTGTGTAATTATGTTTATTGGCGTGCAAAGATGTTCATGATATATCACTAAAGAAAAAAAAAAAACTGGTCGCAAACACAAACCCAGACTTTTTAAAGGAGCATTGACTCCACGTCCCTGGCGAGGACCAGGGGGCTCTGCAAGTCCTGCAGGAGAAGATAAGAGGGGACCAAGACCAGGTGGGTGGCCGCCTCCTCCCTGAGAGACCGTCACGTCAGATGGAATGGCGGAAGATTTGCTTGGCGTGAAACCTGGGCCAGATGATGATGTGAAGCAGGACGGTAGGGCTCCAGTCCCGACACCCCTGACTGCAGCCACAGTGACCTGTGACAAGTTCTGTGGCTCAGGATCAGCTCCCCCAAGACTCAGGGCGACTCACACCTGCAGTCCAAGTGAGATGATGTGTGTGATGTACAAGGCCTTGGATGTGGGAGACACTCAGGAAGTGGTAGGCTTCTTGATCTTCCCTGCTTTCTTGTTATGACAACACCACAGGTTGGCCGTCCCTGAGGGGCGATGCTGAGGTGCCAGGATGTGAATGAGGCCAACTTAAACGTTGGATCCTGGCCCCTTCTGCTTCCTACATTCACTCAAGGCATTGTCCCCAGTGCGGGCTGTGTGACCACTCTTAGGCCTTAGGGAGAGAGGCCACAGACTGACAGCAGGCAACTAGCCACATGCTCTGAAGAAGCTAGGAAAGGCCCCCTAAGGCTGGGGGCTGCTCTGAGGGGCCTTCAGGAGAGGCCTCTCCCAGAAACTAGTATCCAGCCTGAGGAGGAACAGCTGCCACGTTTGGGAGGGGCCGTGTTGAGCAGAGGCACCAGCTGGCAGTCATACAAAGGCTGTGGAGACAGCATCACGCCCTGGGGCACACCTGAACTCGGCCACCAGCCACTACAGAGGTGGAACAAGGGAGCCTCAATGAGGGCAGAAGGGGCCCTGGGTGGGGCTCAGATCTTCCTCACCTTGCAGCCATAGGCCATAGCCATAACCTGAGTTTTTATTCCAAGAACAAGGAAAAGGCACAGAGAAGCTTTAGCAGAGTAAGCGGCTGGCCAGGCTTGTGCTTTAAACAAACACAGGCTGGAGGAGATGGGGGTGTGGGCTGGGGAGGACAGGACGCCTGGAGAGACACTGCTGGGAAGAGATAAGACAGCCTGGTGAGGGCCATAGGCTTGGAAGTGGGAGGCGTGGATGCAGCCCAGCCACATCTCAGAGAAGAATCTCTAGAGGACTTACAGATGGGCTATGTGTTGAGGCGCAGGAGAAGAAGGATGCTCAGGCCACGTCCAGCTGTCTCCATGACGTGGCTTTGCAGGAACTGAGAAAGGCCTCCCTTCTCCAAGTGGGTGCAGCCCAGAGACCGCCAGCCACTCCAGCCAAGCACTCAGCACAGACACCACATGCAAGACTCTGTCAGAGGCCTCCAGGGCCCCCTAGCTTTCTGCCTAAGTGATTTCGGACTTGCAAACCTTTGCGGTGCCTATGGCAATCCCGGAAGGCCAAGGTTTGGGGCTGTTTCAACAAGGTTTTCTCCCTCTCGGTCCAGCACGACTGCACTGTACTGAACTAACCTTGTGAAGCAAAGCAATTTAAAAATCCCTAGAAGCTAGTGGTACAACGAGACCATTTAGCACTTAAGTTAATGCAAGTTCTAGAACATCCACAACCAGGAGAGTAAATAATGACAGAATGTGAGTCAAGGCTGTGCCGGCCTAGCAGTATGCAAAGCTTGTAAACAAAGTTTCCTCCCGAATTCAGAACCGGGGCCTGGGAGTTGGGGGCCAATTAATCATCCCCCCATTCTGTGACACGCAGAAGGGTGCAGGTCCTCGTTAGTAGGGTCACAGAGGAACATAGCCAACTGTCTTCTGTGTCTAGAGGTCACCTGAGGCTGAAATTAAAAGCTTATCCCCCAAAGAACAGACAGCGTTCATTCTCATAGCTCTTTAAAAAAAAAAAAAAAAAACAGACCCTGCTAGCCACGGAGCCTGTGCTCCATCTCAGATGTTTCAGGTAAGTCTCTTAATGTAGGAGGGGGAGGGGAAGAAGCTGCTCTGCCCAGGTGAGCGATCCCTTTATGCTGTACACGGAGTTCTGCATCACACAGGGCAGTTTAGTGTCAGACCAGGAAGAGGTGATGGACCACAACTTCCTCTCAGGAAGCTGGTCAGGACAGCAGGACAGGACAGCAGGACAGATCCAGAGAGTGATAATGAGGGACTGCAAAGCCAGAGAAAAAATGTCACCCAGGCTGTGCCTTCTGCCACAGGAAACGGAGATCAGGATGCTGTGAGCGAGTGGGTAATATGTGAGTGGCCTGCTATAATGTATTAGGGAATGGAGGGGCCTGTTGCCAACCGGAAACAACATTCATGCTCCGCCTAAGGCACCTGCATTGCAAGATTTCCAACATGCACCCCGGGGCTGGGATGTGACTCAGGAGCTGAGCATGCATGAGGCCCTGGGTTTAATTCTCAGCACACACGTGCGTGCACACGCACACAAACCTGTCCCATCAGGCGCAGCAAAATGTACCTGTGGCCTGCAGGCTGAGTTTGAGGCCTCTGCAAACGATCACATTAGGCATGTCTTTTTATTATTATTATTGCTTCAATTTTTGAGGCAGGGTCTTGCTGTGTAGTCCAGGCTGGGCTTGAACCCATACTAATCCTCCTTCAGCCTCCCAAGTGTTAGAATCATGTGTGTATGACTACACCCCTCTGGAGTTGTGCTGGGGAATCAAACTCAGGTCCTTGTGCTTGCTAGGCAAACACTAATCACTGTGCTAACCCTCTATTCCCATGTCTTTTTATTCTGATACTTGGGTATCTGGGGCCTTGCTGATCCCAGAGGGGCTGCCTGCTCAGGGCTGACTCCCAGTTGCCAAATAACCAAGATTGTTCTTTACATGTAAGCTAGCCAACCCCGACCATATCACCTTTGTGTGCTGCCTCCTTTTTGAGGCCCTCACCTTCTCTGGGCCACTATCCACCTGTCCTTGCCACCACAAGGCCAGGTCCCAGACAAGGACAGTCCTTCCATCTACCCCAGAGCCCAGCAAAATTCTGCAAACTGCCAGTCCTTTGCCTGGTGATTTCACCTGCCTTTCCCAAGGAAATCCCAAGCAAGACTCCTGGCATGCGTTGACCTTGCTCAACCCCATCTCTTCCTTGTGTGTCCTTTTCTCTTAGGAACTATGAACTGTCCTTCCGATGGCAACTGCCCCCAACCTGTTGGCCTTACTAGACTTGAAATAATGAAAACCTACATTTCTAACACACCTATAAATTCCACTGGAGCAAGAATCGCCGTGGTGTCTTTACCCCCCACCCCCAGTCCCCATCATCCATTGAATTTGTCACTTCACTCAGTGCCTAGCACACTGCAGACAGAAATAATAGGTAAATGGGTGGATTGGTGGGTAGCTGAATGGCTCAGTGAACAATGGATGGACAGACACGTGAATGAAAGTAATAGGGCTGCAGGATTCCCTACACCTCAATCTCGCTTCCAATTGTTTCAGGGAACAGAATTCTTTACATGCCTATGTTGTGATTGGTGTAGATGCAGGCAGGACCAAGGTGTGTGTGTGTGTGTGGGGGTGTTGTTTGGTAGATATTCTTTTGGCTAACTTTCTTTATAAAGAACTTGTCCTCTTAAAAAGTCTCCAAACCCAGTGGTGAAGGGAGGAAAGTCAGAGGGAGGTCCCTAGCTCTCCTTGGCCCCGCCCCACAACAGGCTCTCCAAGGGAGCCAGCCCACTGCCCAAATCCACCACACCTGCAGGGAGTGCCAGACACAGCTGCATCCCTGCACTCTAGCCAATCAAGTACAAGTTGAGCTAGATAACTTGTGTTGCTTTTAATCTTTACTCTTAATTCATCCATCTACTCTGACTGACGATGACTACTTACTTCTCTGATGATGGAGCCCTGGGGCGTCCTTCTCAGCATCACATTCCCACTCCTGAGTTCTAGTCAGAAGCACGGAGGAGACAGTTGCAGGAGCCTGGGCTGGGAAGTACCTGAGGGTAGAAAATTGCCCATGTTTGCTGTTTCTGATGGATACGCTGTTGGTTACTCAGTTCTCAGCGGTGAGTGGGCTATCCCCAGGCCTGAGATGGAAAGACAGGCAACATTTGACCACAGCAAACGGACATTCAAGCTAGGGAATCTGAGGAACTGCCCAAGAGGTCTCATGGGGAGAGTCGCCAGTAGGGTGACTACGCAAACTTGTTTACCCAGAACAGAAACAGTGTACGGCTCACAATAACCATTCTCCCCAGCAAACTTACCTCTCCTCTCTTGAAAGCGTCTTGCTTTGACTGATAAGTTATACAGTCACTTCGACATGAGGGAAGTTTGAAATTGAGAAAACCTGAGTCTGGAGGCACGAAACCAACAGGTGCTTGTTATTTTGTTTGTATAACTCACCATTTAAGACAAGGGCTGGCAGCAGGATCCAGCCCTGCAGATGGCTGAAGGGAGCTGAGCCCAACCTGGGCCCCTAGGGCTCCACTTGAAAAGAGGAGCTATGTGGGCTGGGCTGGGACCACCAGAGCTGAGCACGCTCTGTTTGCAGCCTCTCCACCCAGAAAGTGCAGGCTCAGAGGCAGCACTGCTCTCCTGTGTCAAAAGCCTCAGAGTTAGGAGACCCAGCAAAGGCAGAAGCGGAGCCCCAGATGGGCTATGGGAAAAGGGAGACCCCCACCGGATCCATCTTCAGCATACACCTTGTGCTCCAGCCCAGGGTAGACGCCTCCTAGAGCTGCCAGGACACCCCAAACAACAGCCCTTTGTCTTTCTTTCCTTCCTGGCTGAGATCTTGCTTTTATAAAGATGAACTGTTTATCTGTGTTGCGTGAAATGTCACGGAGTGTGAGAAAAACCAGGACCATCTCATGTGTAAGAAATAACCTTTCAGTGACGCTCAGACTTCAATCTCCCAAATCTTTAGTGGCTGTCAGAAATTTATTATTTTTTTTTACTGGCACTGAACTTGCTCTTGTTAAGTATTTATCCCAAAAGGCAACTGACAGGTAATGCCTCTTACAGCGTGATTGTGTCAGATCAACTCATGCTCGCTTGAGGTAATTTCCCAAGTGAACCGGGAACACACAAGCCCTCTCTAGACAGGCAGGGCAGAGACTTACAAGGTAAAGGCTGCTATACACTTTGTCTCAGGGCCTCACACAAAGATTAATCAAGCTACAAACACTCCCAATGTCCAGTGGTGAAGGAATCTCTGCTTTGTGAACTAAAATTTCAAAGCTATTTTTTTTAAGTTGAATTAGTTACCATGCAAAACTTACTGGTCAAGCAGTTAATAAAATACACATATCTCAATAAAGGGTTTTGTGCATCTTGGACCTTACACATAACAAAGCAATGATATAACCCTGCACAGTCCTGAGAATAAGTCCATGTGCTCTGTGAAGGCAGCAGTCCTGGCATCTGGGGAATCATGTGTTGTAAATTCTAGAAGCTCGTTTAGCTGCACTTTGAGCATCGGGCGGATCTTCTTCCTCTTCCTCAGTTCGCTTGTGTTTTAGAAACAAATCAGACTTTAAGAAGCGGCTGTAGCTGTCATATTTCATAAGATTAAAGATCTAAGGAGAGAAGGAGAAAGAACTAATTCAGACCATGAATCTCCCTATCACATATTTATTAAATACCTACTATCGCCAAAAAATACACACAATGGAGACAAAAAGCGCACACACACACACACACACACACACACACACACACACACACACACACACACACAATGTCAAACCTATATTCAGGCCAAGAGGCTTATTTAGTGCAGGGTGAGGGAGTAACACTACAGTCTCAAGAAGGAGTGGCAGTGGGGACAGGTCTCAGTTAACAAAAGAGCAGCAGGCAGTAGCCAGCAACCCCTGCCAACCAGACAGGCTGAGGGCTGTCTCCAGAAACAGCTCTAAGCTGTGCTCGCTGGTGAGGGGGACCCGGCCACACCTGAGTCCTCAGGATTGCGGAGCGGCCACATGCTGGGTCTGCGGGTACTCCAATGGCTGTTTCCAAGCCCAGCAGCCTTCTCTGGCCTTGCCAGGCCTCCCTCCTGGGCCGCAGGTCCCATTCCCAGCATCCACTGCCACCCAGTCCTGGGCTGCCATCTTCTCCCTCCCCCTACAACCACAGACAGGGAAGAGAGCGGCACGGGGAATAATCTCACTTTGAGAAATTCCTCACCTTTCCTTCCTCTGGCTTTGTGGACATTCTGCGGGCTGAAGATCTGCACCAGGCACCCTGGGGCCTTCCCTCCGGAACTACCACAGCTCAACTGAGTAGCAAGACCCAGAGGGGCCCAGAATGTCGCTCACTGCCAGGGGCATTTGTCAGGCGGGCGGCAAAATCCTGACATCTAAACCCATCGTTTCCCAGCACACACATAAACTATTTTGAAAATTAAACACCGGGTGGTTTCCAAGGCCTCAGGACATCTGCTTGGGGGATGGGAGGTGCCTTAGCTGGAATTTTCAGCTGTTACACCTTTTCCCAGACGACTGCTCGACTGCTCGACTGCTCGGAGAGCCAAGCCCCAAGTCATTTTGCTTTAGGCAGAAACCAGGCTCAGGAAAGCTGCTGGATGCCTGGCTTTTTAGTACCATCTTTTCCTGGGTGCCCTTCCAGACTTGCCCAAGATCTCCTGGGCGGTTATCTATTATGCAGCAATTTGTAATTCTTGAGATTTGGAGAAACTATAGTTTCCAAAAACCCTAAATTCCCAGGAAATACAAAAACCATAGCCAAGGGAGGCCAAGGATGAGGAACACCACGATCCTCTCCATCCTCTCGTGGCCTCGTGTGAACGTGCTAATGAGTCAGGGTCACTGTCCCTCGGTGTCACCATCCCTCAGCATCTGCGTTACTCAGCCCTCACAGGCACAGAGGATCCCCAGAGGGAATGCTGAGATGCCCGCATTGCCCAAAGTCCTCCACAGATACTCAAAGTGTGGCTTAGGGAACCTGCCTCACGAAGCCCGGCCTGGCGCAAGGCCTGCGCCCCACCCCCACGCTGGGGTCCCCAGCCCCTGGGACTCATCACTCGGGGAGCAGGATGCGGCAACCCGCATCTTGCATCTCATCTGCAGACTCTGGGTGTGGGAGAGGAGCATCCTGTTTGCCTGTAGTGACTCTGAGGCTCAGACTTCAAAGGAAAGAAGAAAAAGGCTGTGCTGGAGGCACCTCGGGCCACAGGCTGCGGGGAGGAAGAGGCTGCTTTGGCTGAGGGCAGTGCTCCTGGACTGCATGGCCACCAGGAAATCCCAAGAGACTGCGGGACCTCTCCCCACACAGCACTGCACCAGTGTCAGCTCAATGTGTGTGTGTGTACGTGTGTGTGTGGCGGGGGGTAGTGGGGTGGGGCTGCAACCTCTTAATCAAGAGCCTTGGCAGGAGAGAAATGTCCCAGGGGCCGAGGGGCCTTTCAGGCTGGGACTTCCAGCCCCACAGCCTTCACCATCTCTGGATGGAGAGTCACCAGGAGGCTACCGTGGCCCGTAGACTTGAAAAAGAAAAGGATGTGGCTTCCCAAAGCTTCAGCCTCTGGGCCACAATGGCCTGATCGCTCTATCTGGGGTCCAGAGGCCAGCCTCACTGCCATCAGCTAAGCCTCCTGGGCACTGGCTGGGGCCCATGTGCCAGTGGACAGTCCTACTGCAAAGTCCCTCATGGCCGGCGGGCATCCAGCCAGAGGGTGGAGAGGACGCAGAAGGCTCCTAAATATCCCTCCCAAGAAAGCGGCCTGAGTAGCGTACCCAGCTACTGACACAGCTGATGACCATGTCAGGTCAAGTAAAATAAATGCTTCCCATTGCGTGGCCAGAAACTGCCCCGTGTGGACAGCAGATGGCTGATGGGAGAAATCCAGCTAGGACTGCACTGCGAGGTGTAGCCACACAGCGGGCTGCAGATGGGGCATGCTCTCACGACGTCCCATGACACCCTCAGTGTGCTATTACAGAGAGTTTTGCACCCTGATTTTACAGTGCCAGCCTGCTGGTAACTCTGCACAGTCAGCCTCAGCTGCCGTGGCAAGTGTCACACACACACACACACACACACACACACACACACACACACACACACACGCTGCCTCATAGGTCTGAACACCAGAAGTTGGAGATCAAGGTGCCAGCAGGTCCACTTTCTTCTGAAACCTTTCCCTCCCTGGCTTACCAGTGGCCATCTTCTCCCTCTGTCCTCTACATGGTCACACCTCCCGTTTGTTTCTGTGTCCCAATTTCTTCCAAGGACACCACTCGAATTGGGCTAGGGCTCAAGCCAATAACATCATTTAACTTACTAGTCCTTTCAAGACCCTAGCACATGCTAAAGTACTGGAATGTCATGACGAACATATAGATGGACAGATAGGCTGGGTGGAGTGGGGGCAACATTTGGCCAAAAAAACCGAACAAGGGCTGGACAACCCAGGCAGGCCCATACTCCTACCCACTCGACCATCCGGCTGCTGGTACAACCGAACAGTATGCAGTCATTAAAAATGAAGTCTGCAAAGAGGGAGAGTGGAGTGTTGAAACCTGCCCATGGACGTTAGATGACTGATTGTAAATACAAAAAAAAAAGTGCTAATCTAAGAGCGATGATACCAAACATGTCTAAGAGTGTATCAGGGAATTACTATCCTTAAATAGTGTTCCTCCAAAACTCGTCTACCTGGAGTCTCCGAACGTGACAATTCCCTGAAAATCAGGTTGGTCAAGGGTATTAGGATGCAATTATCCCGCATTGAGGGTGGGCTCCCACCTAAGGACGAGTGAGTGTCCTTTATAGAAGAGGACAGGACGCAGGGATACATGGGGAGGGAGGCAGAGGCAGAGATCAGAGAAAGGCAGCTACAAGTTAAAGGAATATCAAGGATCCCCAGCGGCCACCAGCCATCTGAGAGTTAGGAGGCAGAGAGAGCTCCTCCCAGAGCCTTCAGGAGAGCACGGCCCCCTTCACACAGATTGCAGACTTCTAGGCTCTGTCCCTCGAGAGAAGTTCCTGCTGCTTTAAGCCCCTTCTGGTTGTGGTAACCTATTCCGACAGCCTTAGGAGCTCCACCTCAGCGATTTCACATCACTCCTACGAGCAGGCCTTCAGGGTTTTATAAAACCAGGACCCTGATGGGGACAGTCGGCCTTACCCAGACGGGCCAAACCACCACCTGAACATGCTTAGAGTCCCCAAATTAATGCAGGGAGGAGAAAAAGAAAGCGGAGACAAGACTGGGAGGAAGTTCAAGGTAGGCAGTGGGCATCAGGACATGGCCAAGGTGGGCGTCTGGTCTGCAACGGGCAGCTGATAAGCCAGAAAATTTGGGTTGGCAGTTGAGCTGCATTCTGTTTTTTTGTTTTTTTTTGTTTTTTTTTTTTTTTTGGTTTGTTTTTTGGCCAAGACAGCTGTGGCTTAGCAAGGTTCTGAGTGCTAGCAGCCTGAACATCTGTGAGCCACATGCCTGTTCTGTGCTATTGTCTTGGGACTCAGTCCTGCAGGCTGCAAGAGGCGGTCTTGGGAGGAAAACCAGAGGGAGTCTTATCATGTGCATATGAGTCCACTGCACACCTTCCAGTGCTGGGTAGTTATAGCACCCTGTGCCACGCCCACCCCGAATCCCAGAGCACACGGTGACTGCTCAGGATTTGCCTTTCTGAGAGGAAAAAAAGATCCACACTGTGCACTAACCTTGAACCACTCAAAACAGCTGCTCCAGGAAAAGACTCGGCCACAGAAACACTCATCCACACAGAGCACAAGTTCCTGAGCGTTTATTTCATCACTGCCTTGATTCACTGCATCTCAAGCCTAATAAATATTTTAATACCCTTGGAAAACAAGCATGTTAAATGACCTAAAAAAAAAACAAACAAAGCACGCATCGCCTTTCTTTCTTTTCAAAATGTCCCACCAGGGTATTTCAACCAGACTAATGAGAAAAAAATAAACCTTCAATGCACCTGGAAGTTTTATTAATGACATTTCACATTTGCTTCAAACACCTGGTCTGGCGTTTACCTGATGACTGGTGAGAGGCAGGCAGACATGCTGCTATCTGCGAGACGCGGTTCTGGGGGTGAGTCCCCTCTCCCACAGACTGCAGACCTGATTTCTGACCCCTATGAACAGGCAGGACAGGGGAAGAAAGGACATAGACATCCCTCTCCCTGCAGCCTGTGGGGGACTGACAGAGTCGGCTATACAGGCAAGGCAGAGACACAGGAAGGTGTCCGCCCCAAGAGGCCGACCATCTCTCCCTCTTCTGAAGCAGAAATGGGGTGTCTGAGCAAAGCTGGCAAACAGCAGATGAGAAGATAAAACCCTTCAGGTCAGCCGTCACCCTGAGACACCAGGGTGGCCGCATGGAAGATGCTATCCCCCTGGACAGCACGCCCAGCTGGCAGAGAGGCTGGCAAAGATGGATGATGAGCTCTGCACAGCGGAACTCCAGACAGAGGATGGACGCAACTAAAATCAGAGATACCCCTGTGACGGGTGGCTCGTGCGCCCAGGCTCGTGGGCTAGTGCTGCCCATGTGGGGCAGAGCAACCCCTCTTTCCCGGAGCCTGTGATACTCAAACTCAAAGCCCAAGGACGTGACACGGTTTCACTTGAAGAGCAGGCATTTTATATTTGCTTTTGCCGCTAGGAGAGTTAAGTGCTTTCTGGGCACCTGCTCTCCCCTCCTGTCCCTTGAAACACTATTTTAAACTTGCAAGAAAATGTAAAAGCACTTCGCAAGCCATCATCTTTCACAACTCACCTCTAATAATGCACAGGGCCAGGTCAACGTGGGGAGCCACACTGCCTCCAATTTCAACAAAAACCTACGACTTGCTCTACCTGGTTTAGCATGGTAGAAAGCACTGGCTTCTCTGCGGGTTTGATTGTGGCGAGTGAATGTCAGTGTCATTCATCAGAGATGCCCGAATACCAGCACTGGCCACAGCCACGGCTCAGGCAAGAGTGCAGTGGTTGCACAGGGGAACCCAGCTATGTCCCCCTTTGGACCAAAGGGGGTCTGAGGGAAATGTCCCCCTCGGTAACTCCTGCATGCCGGGGTACCTCCCCCATCCCACCTGGCAGTGGCTCCTGCCCAACTTACTGATGTTGAAAAAGAAGGCGTCTTTCACCTTCTGGGCTCTCGGGAAACCATACCAAACCATGCCAAAAGGGGGCGCCACCCGTGGCTCCTCTGGTCAGGCTATGGCTGGAAGCACTGACAGCTCCCTGAGGTCTGTCAGATGTTTGTTTCAGCCTCGGTAGCCGGGTGAGGACTGTCCTCTGGTGTGGAAGTGACTCTCTACACTCGGTTCAGACATGAGTCTCAGCCCTGGCAAGCATGCATGCCAGAATCTGCTTTAAGATCTCTTTAAGTGTAGACACAGCATCCCTAAAACTCATGGGAAGAGAAAAAGCACCCGTCTCTCCCCCAGCCCAGGAAGTCTGGACCTACAGCTGTCGGGGCAACAGCCTGGACCTGCCTCCTCACCGCGCTGTAACAGGCTGCACTGTGCCTTGGGATTCAAACCAGGGTACAGGAAGCCTAGGTACACCGGTGCTGAGAAGCTAATCAGAGCAGAATTTGGTTCCAGTCTGTCCGGTGGTACCACTGCGAGTTCTGGAGCAGGCACCAAACCATCCCCATTTCTTCCTGTACTTTCTGTTTTATCCTGGTACTGGGAATTGGGTTGGGTCCCTCACGCTGAGCTACATCCCCAGAAATTCTTTCCTTCTTTCTTTTTGGAGACAGAGTCTTTCACTGTGGTACAGCCTGGTCCTAAAATCACTATGTACACCAGGCTGGCCTCAGACTCATGGCAATCCTCCTGCCTCAGTCTCCCAAATGCTGGGATTCCAGCTTTTTACGTGGTCTTAGGGAATCAAACCTAGGGCCTTGAACATGCTAGGAAAGTGTTTTAACGATGCCCTCAAATCCCCATTCTTTTTTTTTTTATTTTGAGGCAGGCTTTTACTAAGTTGATAAGTTGCTACCCTGCCCAGGCTAGACTTGAACTTACAATTTTTCTGCTTCAGCCTCCCAGAGTCATGAGATTACAAACCTACATCACAAGACCCAGAAAAAAACATCCTACTCCTAAAATGTTCCAAGTAGGGTCTGGCCAGAGATACAACCTACCAAAGGGCAGAGGCAGGGCCTGGAGGGTTTTGACTTTCTACTCCATACCCTCCTGGATCATGGAATTTTCCTATATATGATCAATTCAACAATGCAAAATAACTTTAAAATTAATTTGTCTGAAATCCCAAGTGACACCATCATAGGAGGACCCACGTACACACTTGTGACCAGGTTCCTAGGCCAGCTTCGTCCACCAGTTAAGTTCCCACTTGTGCGGGTTAGCAGGACATGTGGACAGGACCAGCAGAGTTATTCCTCTTACAAAGAAAAGCGTGTTAGGCTGTTGTGTCTAATTGTCCCCTATGTCACCTGGGGGCTATGTGGAGGATGGAAAGAGAACCAGCCACACTGGGGGGAGAGATGGGCACGAGCAAGCCAGGGAGGCAGACCCAGGAAAGGAGAAGCAAGGGTGGCCCCTCCGTGCCGAAGACACTGCCACCTATACTAACAGCCACGAAGGGCAGACAGCAGCTCAGGCAAGCACTCAGAGGGTGGACCAGCCGCACGTCGAAAGACACCTGCTTCTTCTGGAGAACAGTTCTGGGGGCTGACTGCGTGGTAGGAAGAACCCAGCTAAGCCCTGCACTCAGGCTCTACCCCAGGCTTTCTCAACCTCAACCCTATCAATATTGTGACCGGATAACTCTGTGTCATGGGGGCCGTCCCGGGCATTGCGGGGTGGTCAGCAGCAGCCCAGGTCTCTCCATCCCTTGGAATGCCAGAAGGAACCCCGTCCCAGCTGTGACAACAAAAACGTTTCAAAACATTGCCCCTTGGCAAAAAGTCTCCCCAGAGAAGGACAATAGCATTCAGTTAAAGCTCAACTTCGGTTATACTCCGAAGGACATACATGGTGACCACTACAGTGGCTTACCACATACCAGGCACTGCAGTATGGAAGCACCTCAAGATTTGACCATCAGACTCCACGGCCACCTTATTACAAAAAACGGTTGTGGCTACAGGAATTTTTTGTTGTTGTTGTTGTTACATTTTGCTTTGCAGCTTAGTTCAGAGAAAAACTAATGTTTGTTGAATGCTGAGTTATGAACCTGCTCCCCTTCCCGGGCATTGGGTGCCAAGCCAACACTCAGTGAATCTGAGCTTGGTGTGCAGGAAGTGATGGGCTGAGAGTGGGGACAGGACCGGGGACACGGGTCAACTGAGCACCGATGACGAGCCACAGTCGGGAGCCCAGGGTTCACAGGGCCTTGCCAGTAATAGGCACAGCTCCGGACTGAGTCACGCACATTCTTTGGCCCAGCTGGTAAAAAAACAGGCAACCACAGCTAGGCATCAGACCCAAAGGTCCCAGCTTTTGAGAGGACCAGACTTTGTTAATCCAACTGGCTCATCCTATAAACAGCCATTATTCAAAATCCCCCTCAGTTAAATTGGTACCACAGCCCTAGGGTCTCGTCCCTTCCAACTCAGCTTCCACCCCACTCACTGTGCTCAGCACAGTGACCTTCCCAACACACCCCTCTGGTTCTGGTCTCAGAGCCTTTGCACTTGCCTCTCCCAGGAACAACCGCCACACAGATCGTATTCAGGTCAGTGGCCTCACCAAGGACCCCCACCCTGACCAGGAGACAGAGAGCAGCGCCTCCCCATCACACTTAGCCCATCTCCTAGAGGCTGCGTTTCTTAGTATCTGCCTTGATCTGTCCTCATGGCTGACTTCCTTGCTGCCTGCACAGTTCCCATGGGCAAGATCTCTCTCCTCTTATACGAATTTTCCAGATAACAAAGTTTCAGGCCCCTAAACATCTCTTTAAGATATTGCTTTTCATGAAATGTTTATTAAAACCTAAAGCCCTTTGCACACTACTGATACTCTGATAGGGATTTAACTTTCGTTCGATCCATGGGGCGCTGGGCTCCCTGATTCATTTCCTAAATTCCCTGGCTGTTGGCCATGGTTTCTTGCTACCCATCAATGCACGGGCTTGACTTCAGGTCTGTTCCAAACTGAAGAAACACAACCTGTCAGAGCCGTGCGTATACAAGAATGATCCGGATCTGAAAGGAAACCGCGGCGCTCGCCTTGAAATACAACATGGGTCACCTAACGTGAGGTTTGGGGAGAATGTGCCCATCCTATAGGCCCCAGCTGTGCCCCCCCAGAGCCAAGGCTGCCTACCAGCAGCCACTCCCAGGGCAGCAGCGCCCTGCCACACCGTGAGGACGACCTGGGGCTAACCGAGGTTCCCAGTCAGGGCTGCCAAAAGCACAGGGTGCAGCCTGCTCAGGTCACGCCACCATCAGGCCAAGCAGTGCTTGGCAAAGCCAAAGCTGTGGATGAGGCTTTTAAAAGTCCAGTGAGATCGTGTGTTTCTGGTCATGTCCCCTCAGCTTTAATCTCCTGCCCTTAGGACTTGCGGGGGGCAGCACACTGGGACAGTTACTGACCAGGCCCCAAGAAGCTGTTTCCCAGAGTGAAACAGAATGCTGTCGCTGGGCCTCGCTGTGAAATCAGGGCTCACCCCCCAAATCCCAGGTGCTCTCTGCAACCGCCAGCTCTGCAGCTATGCACTCAACTAAATATTCAGGAAAACAGAAACTGCCTGCAAACTGCCACACTTTGAGGCTGTCCTTTCCACCCTCATCCCCTAAAAAATACAGAACACCATTTACATGGCACTGACCTCGTATTAGATATCGTAAACAAACAAAACGTGACTTATGGCGCTTGGGAGGCTGTGCACAGGCTCAAGGCCTGGGGTCCCTGGTCTCAAACTGGCATCCTAGAGGTATCCTGGAGTCGGTCCCCGAGGACACCAGGGACACGGTGACTCTACCTTGTTTGTACTGTTCCAAACTGAAGAAACACAACCTGTCACACAACCAGTTATGCCTTGGGATGATAGGCAGGGCCTCTTCCTCCTTCCCCAGATAAACAGTGTTTAGTGATGTGCTGTCTTACAGTCAACAGTTTGAGCTGCACGAGGCCCCATTTGTTACACGCATGTGCATTTGTATACTTACAGGAAATAAATGGAGATCAAGTACAACTCAGTGGCTGTCTCCAGATAAAGAATGCTGAGGGCTTTTCCCTTGCAGTGTATTTTTGTCTTTCCATTTCTTTGTTGAGCATATATCACTTTTATAGTTTGGTAGATAACAATTATAAAAAAAAATTTCTTTCATCTAGGTGCAGTGGCATACACTCATAATTCCAACTAGTTAAGAGGCTGAGGCAGGAGGATTGCCACTCTGAACCCAACCCAGGCAACTTAGTGAGACCCTGTCTCAACATATAACTGATGAGGTGGAGAATATCTGGGGGTATAGTTCAATGGTAGCATGTTTACCACATGGGGCTGTGGATTTGATTCCCAGTACCAATAATAATAATTTTTTAAAAATTGCCACTCAAAAACAGTTGTATTCTCTCCCTTGAGTTTCGACCTCTCTGTGTCAGGTGAGCATCACGTCCTGGCCTGTGTGCATATCACAGGCACCGGGCTCCACTGTGGATGGCTTGCAGGAAAGCTAGGCCTCCGGGAGCCTGGAGGGTACCACACAGAGTCCTCCCAATGCCTCCCTCCCCCTGGCTTCTGCAGCAGTGGACAGGACTACCTGAGTCCACGAGGCCTTTCTGCTCCCTCCCAGAAGCACAAGGCTGTGTGTGAGCTGGGGGAGCCATACAGCCTATCTGCCTTGTGGTCCTATGGCCACAGAGGGACCACAGTCTTGAAGGCACAGGAGCAACAGTGAATCCAGCTTCTAACCCTTGATTCCACCCAGATGACTTTATAGTCACGAAACACAAGTCACCCTGAACCTCACTTTTATCATCGGCAAGATAGGCAAATAAATTAACAACGCTTCCTGGAGATTAGCTGAGATACCACGCTGAGAGAAATGAGGCTGACAGGGCAGCTCCCCAGCACTAGGAATCTGCACTGAAAGTACCTGAGCAGCAGGGGTGGCCCAGGCCCTGGCCCCTGGCTGTCCTCTGGGGTGACCCAAGCCGTGATCTTAACCCGCTGGGAGAGCTGAGACAGAAAGATTGCAAATTCGTGGCCCACTCAGGCAATTTAGTAATGCAGCAAGACCCTGCCTCAAAACAAAAATTTTGTTAAAAAGGGCTGGGGATGTAATTCAGACAAAGGCACTAGATTCAACCCCCAGGAAAGGAAAAGAGAGGAGAGAGGGGAAGAGACGGGAAAGGAGGGGACAGCAGGGGAGGGGAGGGGAGAGGAGAGGAAGAGAGTTTGCTAGGGAGCTCTGAAGAGCCACGGAGGTCTAGGGTGGGCAAGTACTCCCCAGGGGCTGCAGCCACCACACCGCCTTCTAGTAGTGTACGTTCTCTCCTTCCCCACATCCACGGCCAAGCTCACGTTCACAACATCCTTCCTCTGGCCCAGAAACACAACTCCAGGAAGCCCTCTCCAAGTGCCCCCTGTGAACTGGAGTTTCCTCAGCACCCAAATTCGATTCAGGATTCACGTGAAATTGGCACTGGACACTGTTGGAAAACATTCTCAAATTACATCTTAAATGTGTTGTTTTCACTTGTGCATTTGTTTTCTATCTGATAAGGAGCAAAGCCCAGGGTGCTAGGATGTGCTCCAGGCTGTGCACACACCAGATGATCAAAAACACCAACCAACAGAGAAGGCCACGATGGCCTCTTTTTGTTTTGTTTCTGGGGTACTTAAGATTAAACTCAGGGTCTTCACACCAAGCCACATCCTCAGCCCCTGTTTTATTTATTTATTTTGAGCCATGATCTCACTAAAGCACTAAGGTCCATAATCTGGGCTTGAACTTGTGATCCTCCTGCCTCAGTCTTCTGGAGTCCTGAGATTACAGGCACATGCCACCACATCCAGCTGCTCATAATCCTTAGGTTTAGCCCTAGACCTGTAGCCTTAGCATCCCCTACGAAATTGTTTAGAAATACAGTCCCAAAGTTGTTGGGTGGTTATCCCTGGGGTGGGGCTGGGCCTTTTTTCTTTTTAGACAGTCTCCGTCTATAGTCCAGGCTGGTCCTGAACTCACTATGTAGACCAGGCTGGCCTCCAACACATGGCAACCTCCTGCCTCAGCCTTCTAAGTACAGGTATCACCACCACTCTGGACTACACGATGCTTTAAGCACTGTGCTATTCCTCCAACCCTCAGCCATCTGTTTTAACATGCCTTCAGGTGGATTCTAGGATGCAAGTCAGAGGACTGATGACTTATGCTGAAAAGCGGATCTCCATCTATAATGTCCAATGAGGCCTTTGCTTCCTCAGTGTGAAACCTGGTCATGATGTACAATCTTTTTAGTAATGTTTTGCATTCCATTGTCGAAAACTTCCTAATGTCAAATGACAACAGAAATACATCATACGAGAATCTATGGATAAAGTGGGTATGATGGCCCATGCTTGTAATCCCAGTACTTGGGAGGCTGAGGCAAGAGAATTGCCATAAGTTCAAGGCCAGTCGGGGCTTTATAGTGAGTTCAGAACCAGACTGGACTATGGAACAAGACCATCTCAAAAAAAGAAGAAAAAAAAAAAGAACCTATGGGGTACAATCAAAACAGTACTAAGAGGGAAACTTATAGCAAAAAATGCACATATAAAAGAATAGAGGGGCTGGAGGAATGGCTAAGTGGTTAAAGCACTTGCCTAACAAGGGCTACATCAAATGCTAAGTACCCGAGTTCGATTCCCTAGCACCACATAAATTAGGAATGGTGGTGCACGCCTGTAATCCTAGCACTTGGGAGGCTGAGGCAGGAGGATTGCCATGAGTCCAAGGCCAGCCTGGACTCCACAGTGAGTTCAGGACCAGCCTGGGCCACAGAGCAAGACCCAGTCTCAAAAAAAGAATTAAGCGATCTTAAATAAATAATCTAATAATGCAGCTCAAAGTCCTAAAGAAACAAGAACAAGCCACATTAAAAGCAATAGAAGGAAAGAAATTGTAAGAATCAGAGCAGAAATTAATGAAATTGAATCTAAAAAAACCATGAAAGACCAATGAGTCGGAGAGTAGGTTCTCCAAAAGGATAAAAGATTGATAAACCTCTAGCCAAAGTCAACAAAAGAAAGAAAGAAAAAATTCACATTAATGCAATCAGAAATGAAAAAGGTAAAATCACAACAGACATTATTGAAATCCAGAGGATTATAAGAAACTATTTTCTTTGGGAGAACCCAGAAGAAATGGATAAATTCCTAGACACATCTAAAATACCATAAAATAACAAAAATTAACCAAGAAGATATGAAAATCCTGAATAGATCACTAACCAGGGATGAAACTGAGGCAGTAATAAAGGGACTACCAACACACAAAAGCCCAGGACCTGATGGATTTGCCACAGAATTCTAGCAGAACTTCAGGGATGAGTTAGTGCCAATGTTTCTCAAACTTTTCCACGAAATTGATAGAGAGGAAACACTACCAAACTCCTGGATCCCCAAATCAGATGAAGACCCCACAAAGAAAGAAAACTACAGGCCAATTTCCATAATGAATACAGATGTAAAAATCTGGAACAAGATACTTGCAAACCTGTGGGTTTCTCAAACACCCTGGGTCTCCCCTTCCCATCCGAGATGAGAAGGCAGAGAACCCTACTGGTTCAAATAGCATGTAGACCAAGAGTAAATCGCCTGAGGGAACATCCCTCGGGTCAGATCCTGAGCCTGGGGTCCCAGCCCTCACTCTTTCATCAATGAGGCCCCTCAATGGGCCTCAGCCTGCCCAGCTGGTGGAGATGGTTTCTAGTTCACATTGTATTTCACTAAATTCTTCCATGCCTGGAATTAACATGGATTTTCAAATCAAGGTGTAAGTGAGGGAACTGGGTTACCTGGTCCTGGAGCTTCTGGAACATCAGAGGGTGTGGTTCCTCCAAGATCTTCTCATTAAGCCGAGATTGCCCCTCCACGTTGACTTGGGATGAAGCCTTATTGGATAGAAAGGTCATGTAGATCTCCTTGGCCTTTTCCTGCATCTGGAGGAGAGAGAGGCACCTGTCTGTTGTCTGCCAGGATAACCTTTCCCAGCTCTTGGTGGAGCAGGGTCCAGGAGTTGCTGTAGCCCATGGGGCTACCAACGCCACACCAGGGCCCACCTCCCTCGAAGGGCTCATGGCAGCCTGAAGATACCCTCAGCCACATCACCTGTAACAAAACTGCTAAACCAGCCAGGCCCAACAGTACAAGCCTGCAATTCCAGCACTCTGGGAGGCCCGGGCAGGAATATAAGCCCCAGCTAGGCAACACAGCAACTCAGTGAGACTTTGTCTCCAAAGAAAGTTCTGGGAGATGTAACTAAGTGTGGAGGCTCTGGACTCAATTCCTAGTACAAAAAAAAAAAAAAAAAAAAAAAATCCAGGAGTGAGTATGCAGGGCCGTTTAGGACCATTTGATTCTCTGAATCAAGGCCTCCGTGGAACTGCCAGCCAGTCATAACAGGGAATGAAGCATTAACTGAACGCACCCGGGAAACACGATGCCCAGCGAGAGAAGCCAGACACAACGGGACACAGGCTGCATGACTGTTCACGTGAAACATCCAGAAAATGCAAATCCATAGGGACAGAAAGAGCAGTGATCACCAGGGGCTGAGGGAGTGAGACATATGGAGCGGTCACTGGATGGATACGGGGTTTCTGTTTGAGATGATGGGAAGGTTCTGGAAGCAGGCAGTGGTGATAGCTGCACAATAGTGGGTGTGTACACAACGCCAATAAACCGTACACTTTAAAGTGTCTTAAATGGTACAAAGAGAGCCCCTCAGAGGGGCGAAATGGTAAGGTTTATGTTACGTGTATTCAGCCACCACGAAGGGAACCAAGCCCACCACACACTAAACACTTGCACCAGCTCCCAGCGCCTACTACACTGCAGGCTCGTGCTAGCTGCACCCATGTCTTCCATCCTCTTGTCAGCTGGCAAAGTGCCACCTGCCTGTCAGAGCTACTTTCCCGACGAAGACAGGGGCCAGGGGAGGTGCCACGCCAGCAGACCTGGGACTATCTGGCTCCTTTAATCCACCTGAGATACACGACCTCTCCAGGCTGTGTGGCTTCCAAGGCAGGGTGGGTTTGTTTTGTTTTCCTTCAGGTGATGAGATGCTGATTGAAAGCGATGCAGGACACACTTGCCGCCTGCCCTGAAGTCCCTCGCACCGTCCTGCCGCAAACAGGGGCCAAGCAGGCACCAGCTGCCTCAGAGTCTCGGAGACAGAGCTGACCCACGGCGCACACCTGCACGCCACAGCCCAGCCATGAGCAGCACGGCACTGCCGGAAGTACTTTGTCTTCAAAACAGCATGCTCTGAGGCAGGGCCCTGCAGGCCAGGACTTCCCCCTGACACTTCTGTTTTCTTTAAGAGAAAGGAGACTTCCTGTGTACCTGCCTTACTTAGGGCAGAGAGGTGCTGTTTCCCTAAACGTCAGCTCTCAGGCACCATCTTACCCTGCAGGGCCAGGCAGACAAGACATCCTCTCAAATGCTGTGATTTGCAAGAGGACACCGAAGAGTCTGAGGTTCTGGAAACTGCTTTTGTCTCCCGAGAGCCCACCGGGGCTCTGAATTTGCTGGGCTGAGGAGATCCCAGGCTCTAAGAATATTCTGGTCTCGTGAACACCTCCAGAAGGCTTTCACAACGTGCTTGAAAACGGGAGAACTTTCTCAGTTGTACAAACGTGATGACAGAAGCCGGGTGGGGCTGAGGCTGGCCATATTCCCCTGAGACAGCAAGCCTCTGTCCCCAGGGGACAGCCACTGAAAGGCCTGTGTCCATTCATTCATTCAGTACTTCTTTTCTTTTTTGAGAAAGGGTCTCACTTGTAGTCTTGAACTCACTACAAGCCCAGACTGGCTCTGAACACACAGCAGCAATCTTCCTGCCTCAGCCTCCTGAGTGCTAGGATTACAGGCATGTGCCATCATGCCCACCTTTCATGTGGAGACAAAGGGTCTCCTGCTTTCTAGACAAGTGCTCTAATCACTGAGCTACACCCCATCTCTGTGTCTGTTCCTTCTTATCAGCATGAATAATGCATTGATGTCAAACTCAAAGACAGAAATGCCTCTTAAGGTAAATACAAGTGTTCCAAGGACAAGCCTGGGGTGCATCAGCGAGGCGCAGCAGTTTACAAAGACCCACCCACTCCTTGGAGCCATGAGCCTCCTTTCCACAACCCCCATTCTGTCAGGAAGGAACATTTCTGGAAAACCACTTCCTGTTTGACAGCTACTTCATAACAGTAGAATTTCAGCCTGTCAGATTAGCAAACACCATGCAGAGCTCTGTGGGTAGAAATCACTTGAGGCCTCCCTTTGTCTAAAAGAGCCTCTCTCTCTCTCTCTCTCTCTCTCTCTCTCTCTCTCTCTCTCTCTCTCACAGACACACACACACACACACACACACACACACACACACACACACACACACACACACGGCTGCCCAGGCTCTAGGAAAGGTGCATGTGACAAGTAGCCTGAGGCACCAGGGTGGAGACGGATGGGCCAGGGTGGGCAGAAGACCAGATCACAGGTAATCAAGCCCAGGGGCTCTGCCCTCCCCTCGATCTCCAGCAGTCCTTCCTGAGTCTCGCCTGAGACCAGAGGGTCCCTGGCTGGCCTTGTGCATGCTACCCTGTCACTGACTGGGTGGCACCAGGGAATGGCTGAGCTCTGCTTATCTGGGCCAGGAAAGGAAGCATGACCGAAAAGGGAAACCCTGAGACGGCTGACCGCAAGCCAGTCACGGGAAGGCTTGGTGTCCAGGCTGAGAACAGTGAACAGAAAAGAAGAACCAGTCATTTGAGCTATTTCGGTAGGTTTTTCCAGATCTTTGTTAACCCTATTCTATCTGCTGTCAGGATAGAAGCAGACCACCCATCTGTGGTGGGGTCCGTTCTAAACCTGTGACCTACAAGGACACCCGCTTTTCTTCTATGGCCCCGACAGCCACTGAGCCACCACGTAGAGCACAACTCTTCCCTCCTGGAGCAGACAGAATGTTCCCAGCCTCTGGTCACCCCAGAAGGTGCTAGAAAAGGACCTCGAGACTGTCCGTGGGTGTGTCTACACCCAGGTGAGACACCCAAGTGTAAGGCCCTTCCTCTCAGCATGGCAGGGCCTCAGCTGGCTGTGACGACAGCCATGGGAAGGTTCGCCCTCGAACCCTGCTCCCAACCAGCCCACGTTCAAGAGAAGCAAACTCGCGTCACTACTCGCCCCAGAAACACCACTGGCTCAAATAGCCAAGTGCCCCTTTGTCCGGGGCTCAGGGGGACAGTGTTCTGTATGTTAGCATTTCTCCTTCATCCCAAATCACGCTGACGTTTTCCCCCCAAGGAAAATAAAACAAAACTTGCTTTGACTCCATTCCTCTGTGACAAACGGCCTCCCCACCCCCAAGTTCTATGGAAACACCTCAAAAGGAAAGCATGCACTGGTATGGCCCTTTCTGCCCCACGAGTCAGCCCTGCCCACATTCAGCAGGCTTCTGCCACCCGCCAGCGGAGCTGCCCCTGAGCCTCTCCCTGGGCCTCAGTCCTATATGCGTCTCCCACCTTCTTCCTCCTCTCGCTCCCTGCCCCCGACCCTCCCCTGGCTTCTCAGGATCCTCTACAACCCTCCCTGTTTATGTCTGTCTTCTTTCCTGGCTCTGGTTCCACTCCCCGCCCTCAAAAGTCAAGGGTTCCCTGAGTCGTGCCCCTGGCTGACTGCTGTAACTATGTGCTCCATCAGGATTCCAGCCCCACACGCACCCCGGGTACTGACCCATGTGCCAACCCACATGCTCTAGCACTGTGGGCACAGGTATCCCACAGACGCCTCACACTTTCCACACAGGGAAGAGGAAATCCCCTCCAGGCCGGCAGTCCTTCAGTCTGTTCAGGAAGCTGGAAACCACAAGCTCCTGTGACACCTCCGTGGCCCACATCCGGCCTGCCACTACACACGGCTCACCTGGCTCCCAGGCACCTCTCTAGCCAGCTAGTTCCTCTCCGTTTCTGTCTCTGCACCGGAAGTGGACCACTGGAAAGAACACCAAGTAATATTAAAAGACCAGGTCACTAAGAGCGTATGAGTTTCAGGAAAGGACGGAGGCAAAGAAAACACCCCAGAAAGGGTAGGAGAAGCCTTCTCAGAACCGGCTCAGGAAATGGAAGGCCGTTGGAAGAAGGGAAGGAAGAGAAACCGAGGGATGGCTCCGTGGTTAAAGCGCTCGCCTAGCAAGCGCTAAGTATCCGGGTTCTATTCCCCAGCACCACATAAGCCAGTTGTGGGGGTGCACGCCTGTAATCCCAGGCTGAGGCAGGAGGATTGCCATGAATCCAAGGCCAGCCTGGGCTCCATTGTGAGTTCCGCAGTAGCCTAAGCTACAGATCGAGAGAAACCCAGGCGCCTGCAAGCCTGGGCTGCAGGGTTGGGGAACAGGGACACATCTGAGAACGGGAGAAGCTCAGAGCATGGGGTAGGTCAGTAGGGAGCACAGGAAGCTGTTGGCATCTCAGGCCTTGACTGCCAACTCTAGCCCTGAGCAGCCAGGTGGCCATCTTCCTGCTTTCCCCTCCTCCCACACCCAGCAAACTGGACTTTTCTCAAGAAACTAGCTGGTATGGTGGTCAATGCCTATCCTCCCAGGTACTCAAGAGGCTGAGGCAGGAAGATCACAAGTTCAAAAGACCCTGTCTTAACATAAAGCATAAAAAGGGTCTTTGTTTTCATCTCCAGTATCTAAAATGAAGAAGAAGAAGAGGAGGAGGAGGAGGTTTAAAAAAGAAATTGACCAGGGAGAGCTACAGAACA
Organism: Ctenodactylus gundi; assembly: GCA_004027205.1. Taxonomy (NCBI): domain Eukaryota; kingdom Metazoa; phylum Chordata; class Mammalia; order Rodentia; family Ctenodactylidae; genus Ctenodactylus; species Ctenodactylus gundi. Next base: position 162,798 of record PVKB01002693.1, on the reverse strand, counting down.
GAGGCAGGGAGGTAGGCCAAGATGAGCCCACCAAAGGGAATGCATGGATTAAGTGCAGAGCTCCAGTCATGTACGGCGGCGGTAGGTGACAGGCCCGGGGCCCAGCACGGAGACTAGCAGGCCTTGTCTGGAGACAACAAAGAACAAAAGCAGAAAAGTTCAATAAAAAGCTTTGAAGATAAAGTTGAAATCTCTGAAAGAAGAGTCGAAACCAAAAGCCAAAGAGATGAACAGGTAGGAGGAAAAAAAAAAATCTAAAAGTTAGGAGCTCAAACTAGGGTTTGAGGAGCCATCACTTGAAGAAATCTGAGCAGTCGTAGCGGCCAGTCCAGCTACTCAAGAGGCTGAGACAGGAGGATCACTTGAGCCTTAGAGTTTGATCCAGCCTGGGATACACAGTGAAACCCCATCCCCCCAAAAAGAACAAGACCAGAAAAAAAATAGAAGGGAAGACTTCAAAAAATTAGAATAAGAACAAAACAAGAACTTTTCCAACAGCCAGAGCACAGGTTTATACTCCCAGGACTCTGGGAGGTTCAGGCAAGAAAATCACAAATTCAGGCCTAGCCTGCACGACCGAATGATTTAGTAAGACTCTGCCTCAAAACTAAAAATAAATAAACAGAAAATGGACTGGGGAAGGTAGCCTGGCGTGAAGGCACTGGGCTCGGTCCCCAGTACGGCGTGCACGCATGGAGGCACGCATGCACACACCACTTTCCAGGCTGTAAATGTCACTTTCTAGATTCCAGAAAATACCCCCACACTGAATAGATCCACTCCCTCCAAAGGCCCTGATTCCCAGAGAAAAATAAAAAAGCTTATAGAGCTGGAGGAATAGCTCAGCAGTTAAAGCACTTGCACAAGCATAAGGCCCTGAGTTCAACTCCCCAGCACCACAAAAGCTGGCATGGTGGCTCACACCTATAATCCCAGCACTTGGGAGGCTGAGGCAGGAGGACTGCCCTCAGTTCAAGGCCAGCCTGAGCTAGACAGTGAGAGTGAGTTCAGGACCACCCTGGACAAGGGAGCAAGACCCTGTCTCAAAAAAAAATTATATATACTGATTCTTAAAGTAAGAAGTCCATGGGACATGTCTTTAAAATTCTGTCTTTTCTTTCATTCTTTGGTGGTACTGGGGATGGAACCAGAATAAATTAGATAAATACTCTGCCATTGAATTATACTGCTAACCCTATTTAAAATTGTTATTTTGAGACAGGGTCTCACTAAATTTCTCAAGTTGGCCTTGAACTTGCAAGCTTCCTGCCTTAGCCTCTCAAGTGCCTGGGATTATGGGCCTGTGCCACAGCACCTGGCTCCTGCTGGTGCTTTAGTGAAGCACTTCCTAATGAAACATGCCACCCTTCCCCCTCCCTAAGCATAGCCCCAGACCAGCAAGGCCACTATGAGAAATCCTCCACACAGAGGCCCCACAAGAAACACAGGGCCTGGACCCGTCTCCACCTCCAGTTCTATCCTGCAGTTCAGAGAGGAAGAAGCCAAGGCCTTCAGCAGGTGAGCCCCAGGCCCCAGACCACACTGCAAGCAGCTGAGTCCTAGATCCAGCCTCAACTAGACCAAGTTCACACTGCAAGGCAACACATTAAAAATCTACCCCACAGGCCAGGCCCGGAAGAGCCAGCATCCCAGCCAGAGCGAGTTCTGCGGAGGGCAAAGGGAATGAACCTTTCTTCTTCCATCTGCATGTAATGGGAACGTAGCTCTTACACAGAGCCTGTGTCACTTTTGGAATTGTGAACACTTTTTATATAATAAAGCTTGAGGGCTGGGAGCACCACTCAGTGGTGGGGCACTTGTCTAGCATGCAGGGACCCTGGGTTTGATCCGCAGCACCAAGAAAAAGACAAAAATAGATCCATTTAGGCTGAGATCAAGTTGTAGTATTCACAAAATAGACAAAAATAATCAATATGGTGAACTCTAAAACACTATTAAAGTGCAAGAAGGGACTGTAATATTTAAAGGCTGGTGCAAGTTGGTCTCAGAGCTGTGAGCATTAGAAAACTGCTCGACCCACCCCTTCCCCGCCCGACTCGCGGTTTCTAAGGGCCTGTCTCACTCGCGAGTCCACTTCCATCCTTGCCGCATAGTAAATGGGGTCCACATACCCTTGCTGATGGCCGACTGGGCCAGCCAAGCCTTGAATTACCTACCCGAAGCTTTTTCTGTGTGTTTTTTGTTTTGTTTTGTTTTTGCGGTCATGGAGATCAAGCCCAGGGCCTTCATCCTAAGCTACATCCCCAGCCCATTTCTTTTTTGCAAGCTGCTAAATTGCCCAAGTGGGCTTGAACTTGTGACTCTCCTGCCTCAACTTCCCAGAGTGCTGGGATTCTAGGCCTGCCTCTATGGACTCATAAGACATAAATGCTGGTTTGTTTTAAAAACTAGAGATATCTCACAGTCTAACTGACGGGGAAGACGCACTTTACAAAGAAAGAAAAAAAACGTAAATGGTAAAGTACCGCCACCACAGGGACCCCAAGGAGATGGGGCAGGAAGTGTGCCCCTCCCAATTGCCTAAGACCCCAGCAGCTCCACAGTAAATATAGTATCAGGACTCTTTTGACTGTAGGAATGCTTTTCCTGCCAGCAGGAGGCAACACACAAGCCAGGGACGCTATCAAGGCCCCAGGGCTGTTCTACTGTTTGGCACTTCTGAGACTAAAAGCCCCAACAGAATGAAATGCACCCTCATCTCTCCAGCGCACCGATGCAGGACAGAGTGCGAGTCCCGCCTGCTGAGCCCCCAGCCGTCTGGCCAGACTGGAGGACGCAGAGAGTACTGCCAGCCAGGCCCAGTTCCAGGCACTCCGGTACCACGAGGGAGAAGGCAAAGATGGGACCATCCCTCTTGGAGCCACTGACAGAAAGACAAAAAACTCAGAAGAGGAAAAGTAAATTGTAGAAGATTCTCAGAGTCAGCGAGTACTGGATAATTCAAGCAAAAATGAAAACAAACCTAACAAGGTTCTCTTTAAAATAACAGAGGCAAAAGGAGATTTGCATCAACCCTGCAACTGCCTCAGTGGACTGCAAGGAAGATAAACCTTCCCACGGACTCCCTGCCATGCCAGATATGATAAATGAGATTGTGAAATTCGTTAGCAGACTTCTCCAGAGCCCAGGGCCTCCTCCACTTCTGAAAATCAGTAACTCAGAGACAATGTCCATGCAGCAGGACCCTCGAGGCCAAAGACCGGGGTCGGCATCGTCCACGTCCCACATGCAGGCCATATCCCTGCATCTGAGCTCAATGACCCAGACCAGTATCACCCATGCCTCTGCCTTCCCCAGGACTAATCGAGTTCTCAGGCAGATGACAGGTGAGAGTTGCATTCTAGGCATCCAAGCAGTGATCGTGCCCATGCCAGGCTTAAGGACACACATCTCCCAGAAGTCCTACAACGGGTATCAGGGATGGGTCAAGAAGGGCTGCCTGATTCTGGGAAGTTTCGGTAGGATACGAACGGGGCATTGCCACCCAACACCGTCCCTGCCGTATACACGGTGCAAGCCCGACAGGGGTTTCCCAGGGCCTTGGTGTGAGGTCCCCTCCTTGCCATGGATCCAGGCTCCCAGGAGTGGCCATCCCCACCACCAGGTTCAAGCACACCTTGGTGGTCTCCTGCTAAGAAAGGCCTCCCTCCGTCACATCTTCTTGCCACGCTGGTCTCCCCACATGCTGCCGCTGCTCCCAGGAATCCTCCTCCCCTCCCCAGCCCTACTTCAGCTCTCAGCCTACAAGTCACTTCCCCTGGAGCCCTTCCTAACTGACCGCTGCCGGTGCACCCCGGGCCCCACACTTCCCATGTCTATATTCATCGCATGTGGAAGGGCTTGTTCCGTAAAGAAGTTCATGTGTCTGGGCCCAGAGGTGCAGATCTATAACCCCAGAACCCTCAGAGGCTGAGGCAGGAGGATTGCATCACAAGCCCAACCTACTCAATGTAGTGAACAAAGACACTGTGTCAAAATAAATTTAAAAGTGGCCTGGAGATGTAGCTCAGGATGAAGGCCCTGGGCTCAATGTGCAGGGCCACGCATGCCCACACACAGCTCACTGGCTTATTCCCGTGGCAGCTCCATCCTCAGGGATTTCACCATCACTGAGCAGGCACTCTCCAAAGATCTGGTGTCCTCAAATGAAAGGCTAGTCACACAGCAGGTATGCAAGGTGAAACCCGTGTGAACTTGGGGTGCTGGTGCTAGTCCATTTTCACTGTGCTTTAGGGAACTTTGGCTTCCCCGTCCATGCTGCAGGGATGGGCTGACCACCTATGAGCTCTTCCCACCCTGACACGCAAAGACGACAGTGGATAAATGGACCGCTGCTCAAGACCCTAAATCCGAGCTTGGCTTTCACGACGATGCTGGTCTCACCAGGTGCAGAGTTTAGCATGCACTGATGGCTGTCTCTGGGCCCTGTCCCGCTGGTGCTGGGGATGGACAGAGGAGAAACATGAGCACCCCTGTCCTGAGGAGTCCTAAATCCCACCTTCCCAAAGCAGGCCTTCCCCACTGCCCACTGCCCAAGATGCTCCAGCCAAAGTCAACCACAGGGAAGAAGAAGCCAGTAGAAAGCAAAAGCCAAGGACCACACACAGCGGAAGCTCCCGGGGCCAGCCTAGAAGCTACACACCGAAGGCAACCCATGTTAGAGCAAGCCCTTGGCACTGTCGGAGAGGAAGGTGGGAAGGGAAAGCCACCACTCTCCATCTTGGGAGGGTGTGTCTGAGCCCAGCAGAGCCTCTGAGTAAATCAGTGATGGGCATCTCCTAAACTGTGCTCCACAAAGAATGGCTGCTCGGCCCATCGACTCCAGGTTTTGGAGACAGACTCAAAACCCAGCAGCCCACACAGCACATCTGCCCGTAGAGATGTTCTGTTTGGTAGGTTTTTATATTTTTTGAAAATAAAATCTAAGATTTAAAACATAAAAACACAAGAGTGCAGCTGGAAAAACAAAGCAGAATTGGGCTGAAAGTGGGAGAAGATTCTTGGGAGAAAGGCCCCGCAGGTCCCCAAGGAGACCTAGAGCCGCTCATCAGCAAGCTGGTGGGGATGGAGCGCAGGAAGCGCAGCTACCTGTAGGCCCTCACTAGTAGCACAGGCCCTGGAGGCTGTGCCCTGCTGGTCCTGGTGCCCCCATGCCCTGCAGCCTCACTTTTTTGTTATTGAGACAGGAGCTTGCTCTGTGGTCCAGGCTGGTCCTGAACTCACTGTGTAGCCCACGAAGCCTCAATCTTTCTTTCTTTTTTTTTCTTTTCTTTCTTTCTTTTTTTTCTTTTTTTTTTTTGAGGTACTGGGGATTGAGTCCAGGTCCTTCACACTGTGCTAACATCAACAGCCTGTTTTTTTAGTTTTGATTTTCAGCTAGGGTCTCTCTGAGTCCTTAAGTGGCCCAGGCTGGGCTCAAACGTGTGATCTTCCCGCCTCAGGCTATCAGAATGCTAGGATTACAACTGTGTACCATGATGCTTGGCACACTTTTGTGTTACTTATCAGCCCCTGTAGGTATTTCGATGGTCACCTTTTAGAAACACACAAGCATAGGTGTCACAAACGCACTGGATCCAGAGGTGGCCTCCCACTCCCAAAACCCAACATTCAACGGTGTAAAATCCAGCTGCTGTGGGCAATTAAAGGTTATCTCCAATAAAGGACACACATCTCCCAGAAGAATCGCCACACTTTCTGGGTAGAGGGCGGGGGCCATAGTCAGTGGTTAGAGTGCCTGCCTAGCATCCACAGGTCCAGGTTCAATCCCCCTAGCACCACACATAAAAATTACCCAGGTGTGGTGGCACATGCCTATAATCCCAGTACTCAAAAGTCTAAGGCTGGAGGACTGCCATAAGTTCAAGGCCAGCCTGGACTATCTACTTAGTTCAAGACTAGCCTGGACAACAGAGCAAGGTCCTGTCTTAAAAAATTACATTAAATTAAAAATAAAAATCCCTTTCTGGGTAGGACCTCTGCAGACTGTGGGGTGCTTTATAAAGCTGTACTGGGTAAGTGGTGGTGCACCCAAGGAACACAGTGTTTCTATCACTGTACCATTCATCACATTGCTACATCCAAAATCCCAACGTGCCAAACTCTGGGCAAGTCCTCATAATTTATTCACAAATAAAAAACTGTATGCAATGACAAACTGTAAATGAAACGATTCGTTATTTTTACTTTAAATTTCGTTCTATTTGAGCAACTCCATTTAAAAATGGGTTGACTCACTCTTTTTAAAATTATCTTGATTAACATAAGGTACCTTAGCAAAAGCTTGTCTTCCCCCAAATTTAACACGAGTTAAGTTTCGTTTTTTTAGGCAACTTTAAAATCTCCAGGACAGACCATTATAACTACAAGATAAGAAGAAGAAAAAAAATGATCAAGAAAGTAACTGCAAAGTAGAAGAAATACCTGCTTCTCATCTTGCATTTTCTTAAAATCTTCACACGCTAGCCAAAACAAAACATTTTCTTCACTGAATTCCTTTTTTAAAAATTCCTGTAGATGAAAAGAAAGCAATCATACATTATTCAACTAAAAACAAAAAAAAGATGCACTTCCCCTTGAAAGACTGATTTGGAAAAATCCAACAGACAAGCCTGGCTCAATTACCCCTTGGAAACTCCACCCTGAAAAGCAAAGAGCATGTTTAATGTGGAAGCTGGAATTTCATACACATTGACTTTAATGGCTTTGACATTGCAAGGAAGAGTCAAAACGAGGCAAGAACCTACTTGCATTTCTAAGCTGACAATAAACTATCAAAAAATAAAGTGGAATATGTACTAGTTCCTCCTAGACCTGATGTCTAAACAAAGAGCACAGCCACTGCCGGGGGCTCCAGGAGCCCACTGGAAGCAAGAGCCCTCCCACCCAACACTTAACAGAAAGTGCTGGGGCTCTTTCTTGGAATTCACGTGGGGTCCTTCCCCTGGCTCAGGCTTCTGGCTAAAAATCCTACGATAGTTCTCCGCTGCACACCATCTTCAGCTCCAGTTTGTCAGCTGCTGCCCAGCCCATCTCACTGACAATGATGTGTCTAGATTATATCTGACACAACAGAGAACAAACCTGCACATCAGAGACACTGAGATCACCCCTTCCGGGTGGCCCAGAGCTGGAAATTCTTTGTACAGGTGAGAAGTTCTTACTCCCAAGCTGGGACACAGAGTGTTAAAGATCAACCTCTTTTCCTGTAACTCATCTAAACTTCCATTCGTAGCGCAACAATCCTAAATTAACAATGAAAAAGACAAACCCTAAATCTCTTCACTCCTTCCGGGTCTTCCAGCAGATTCTCCAGGGAGGCTGCCCACTTGGCTGTGCTCTTGAGGCTCTGGTGACTGCTGCTGGAAGTACCATCACTGTCATGGATGTCTGCAAGACAAAGTTCAGATGCGTGACAGGCCCAAGGACACAGCTATCTGCATGGACTGCGTCTAGGGGTACTGTTGACCTGCACATAATGGCCATCACCGCCTTCACAGCTAACACTGGTGTCTTAGTTCCCTTTTCGTAGCTGTGACTAAATACCCGACATCCACAAACAAGTGGAGGAAAAGTTTCATTTTAGCTCATAGTTGCAGAAGATCACAGTCAACTCAGGGGCCACAGTGGAAGGGCATAGCTGAGACAGAGGTGGCGAGAGCTCCTCACGATATCGCAAACAGGAAGCCAAGTCTGATCGAGTCAAGTCAAAGCCTGCAACGGAAGACAGGAAGCAGTGTACATCCTTCCAGGTCCCATCCCAGCCACCTGGGTCCAGCCTCACTGTTCAGTCCCTTCCCAGGTTTAAGCCTCCACCACAAGTCTATAATCCAATCCGCACATCTGTAATTAATCCACTCCACGCACCTGCAATCCACCCCTCCAGACCAGGCCCCCATCACCCAATGGTTCCGTAGACAATCGATAGCATCCAAATACATGTGACTTTCAGGGGACATTCCAGATTCAAACCACAATAACTGTACTCACCGTGAGAAAGCAACTGTCTCCTCCATTATGAAGACAGGGAAACTGGGGCTCAAAAGACATGACAGTGTCTGCCACTATCCCACACGACTTCCACTGCCTTTGTCCACCACCCAGCCCGCAAACAGCTCTCGAGTCTCGCTCCAGCCTTCCCTCCAAGGACCACTACTCATCTACTCCTCAGAGCATGATAATTATCCCACCATGCTGGCCCTCTTTGCCAGGCCTGACTCCCCCTAACCTGCACACTCCTATGCATCACCCCCTCAGCTGCCAGCTTGTGCCCAGCACGTCAAGTAGCCATCAGGACCAGGACCAGAGTGAGGATGCAGAATTGAAGGAGTCGTCAATGTACCCAGGCATCAAGATAAACACCTTCATGCAGTATTTTTAAGTTAAAACTAATGCAAAAAAAACCCTTATGATGAATAAAATACCGAAATTTTAAACAAAGATAGGATCAGCACACTTGACTTTCTCTTTTGCCATGACCTCCAATATAACATGGAATTCCACAGTTAATTATTCAGTCTTCAATTAAATTTTTGATATTTGGCTCCTTGTGGACATTAATTTTGATCTTTTTAATAGGGCATTAAATATCACTTAAGTCAAGAGCCTTCTGGCAACCTCCTTTACATTGTGTTACATCAGATGAATGGGTCATGAGCATGTGGGTGTGACTTGCACCAGCTGACTCTAGATCCTTAAAAAACGTTTTTATTTAATTTTTATGTATTTATTTATCTTTTTTTTTTTTTTTAGAAAGTCTTACTCTTAGTCCAGGCTGGTCCTGAGCTCACTATGTAGCCTAGGCTGCTCTCAAACTCACAGCAGTCCCCCTGCCTCAACCTCTATGTGCCACCAAGCCCAGCTGATAAACTTTATGTGGTGCTGGGGAATTGAACCCAGGGCCTCATACGTGCTTAGCAAGTGCTTAACCACTGAACTACTCCCCCCAGCACCTTACAACTCTCTCGATCAAAAGAAAAAGAGCAAGGGCTCTCTGACTAAGGGTCTTAGGCTACTGGGCCGAGGCAGTGAGAGCATAAATGAGCCTCACTGTACAGACCCGACTGTCCTGGAGACCGACCCAAGCTCAAATGGGCCAACTCAAACTATAAGGCCTTGAACAAGATTTCTGGGTGTATTCGAAGATAATTCCCTGCCCTCTAGGGTAATCCTAAGGATGAAAAAGGGAACCTCAAATTGTATATTTCATAACAGCTACGAAAAGGATTCAAGATCTCCCAACACACATACCTACACAAAAGATGGATGATTGAAGTGGATATACCGCCACCATAATCTGATCACTACAATTTGTACACATGTACCGAAATGTCACAAGGACCACGAGGGACAGCGCACTCCTGTCCCCTCAGGTACTCGGGAGCCTGAGTGAGGAGGAGCACGAGTTCAAGCTTAGTCCGGGCAACTTAGCAGCCTAGTGAGAACCTATCATATAATAAAAAAGAAAAGAAAAGGAATAACGATAATAAAAAGATGTGGGGCAACGCCCTGGGCCCTGGGCTCAATCTTCAGTACCAGAAAAAGAGACAGACAGACAGAGACAGACAGACAGAGACAGAGACAGAGACAGAGACAGAGACAGACTGGCCACACTGACCCCATAAATATGTAACCTCATTACATGACAACTGGAGGAGGGAAAAAAAAAAAGGAAGCACATCAGAGACCTGACAGCACCCTTGGGTCGGAGCAGACGCTTAACAAATGTTAGTTCCCGTCTCTCCTTCCCTGAAATAATGACTATCAGATGAACTGTTTTAACAGTTAATGCTTTTTCCCTAGCAACATTTTTTCCCCCAAGGCTAGAGAAAGGTTTCTATAAAGAAAAGTTTGAATCTAGGAGAAAATAAACTTAATTGAGAAATCAACAAGCAAATAAGCGTTAAAGGATTAATTTAAAAGTCTCACAAATATTAACTGCTGCAGCTAGCTAGGGAGCCACAGAGCTAGACAATGTTTTTGGAGCAAATTCATATCAGAACACACTGGACTTCATAACAATGGCTTCTATGACCTCTGATGTCTTACTGAGGAGCAAAACATGCCCACTAAATGCTTCATCTACCAAGACACCCCTCTGGCCCCCTAGACTGAGCAAAACAAACCCTAACTAGAACCCTGGGAGAGGCTACGGCTCAACACCCACGGGTGTCGGAGCACAGAAGACACAAATCCGTTATTTGGGACAGATCCATTCCTCTAATGGAGAAGCAAACTTACTCAATCACCAAATGGACCCGATGGTTTTGTAAAATGACTCTCCAGCTCGCGATATTAGATTAGTTCCCTGCTAGTTTCGTCAGCGCTGGGCTGGGCAAGCTCCTAAACACAGTTTCTTCCCAGAGATCAAATTAAAAGACCATCATTCCAAGAAATCCCCGCAGCAGGGTTCATTCTGCCAATCCTAACAACCTACTCCTCTGCTCTCTGCCCAGGGAACATGGTCTGACAGTTGACTCCACTTCTCCGGCAGATCCTCTCTTAAGTAAATAAACACGGACTCCAGCGCCCCATTCCAGGAACAATCTCAGGCAGCTACAAGTTCTCTGGTCATTGCAGGACAACGCTGGGGTAAGTTTGCAACCTTGGTCTAAAGGTTTCCACACCGCTTGGCATTTCTGTCATTAATGCACCGTAGCACAACCGGGCTTTCCCTGCCATGAGCCTTGCAAATAAGAACACAGGATGCAGCTCCACTTAGCTCAGAGTGAAGATGACTGGCCCTGCTGCTGGTCAACTGCTGTCCACCCCTGATTTGATGCCCTAATCTTTTTTTTTTTTTGCATACTAGGTGTCTGCACCGCTTTTCCTTAAACAAAAAGCTTTCTAGTTCAAAACCCAACAGCCCGCCTGGGTGGCACAGTCCTGCAATCCCAGCACTCTGAGAGACTGAGGTAGGAGGACCACAAGTGTTAAGTCCATCCTGGGCACCTCAGCAACTTGGCCAGACCCTGTCACAAAATTTTTTTAAATAATTAAATAAAATGGTCTAGGGATGTAATGCAGAGGGAAGGCATGGGCTGGATCCCCAGTACCATAAAAAGAAAAAATAAATAAAAAACCACAAATCTGGCTTCATCCCTATTTTATAGACTGGGAAACAAAAATCCTAGATGGGGAAAATGACCTGTCCAAGGTGATTTAATGAAGGAATAAGGTGGATAAGCCAGCATTAGGACCTGTGCACAAGGGAACTGTGCCCACCTGGCCACCTCTGCAGAACCACAGTGCTCTGGAGCACAGACAGGCCTTCATCTGTCTCTCTGGGCTTCTGTGGCCCCTGTACCAAATGTAAGGAGCTATCTCCACAGCTGACACTGTCACAGAAGGATGTGGAACTTCCAGGGATGGCTTCGCAACCTCAGCAACCCGAAGCGCATACTAACCATGTTTACTGCTTTTCTGGCTTCGGCTCCCTGGATAAAGAGAACTTCTGTCCACCCTCTGCCTCACAGCTGACTCTAGGATTTCTCTACCCAATTTGCTAGGTATCATGTGTTTTCATTTTCCCCAGAAATATTGAATTTTTCCTAGACTTTTACACTGGCTTTCAAGTTTGACTAAGGTTTCTGGCTATGCAATCCCTACATCTCCCTTTAAAAAAAAATCCTACTTGATTGATTCTAGTAGAGATGGCAGATCTTGATGGAGCAGCATTTGCAATCACCACTTATTTGATGGCATCTGTATTCAGTCTATTTTTTATTATAAAATTAAATACTTAATAAAGCTTAGCACTCAAGAGGCTGAGGCTGAGGCATAAGAAAGCTGTGAGTTCAAAATCTGCCTGGGCTACATAGTGAATTCAGAACCTGCCTGGGACACACAGAGAGCCCTCATCTCAAAAACAACAACAAAAAATTATTAAAAAATAAATACTTGAGCTGGGTCCAGTGGCACAGGCCTGTACCAGCACTCTGGGAAGCTGAGGCAGGAGGATTTTAAATTTGAGCCCATCCTGGGCCACTCAGCAACTTAACAAGATACTGTCTCAAAGTAAAAATTTTTAAACAGTGGGCTGGGATATACCTCAGTGTGAAGACCCTGGGCCCAATTCCCAGCACTATAAAAAAATTTAAATTAAATTAAATAGCTGATGTTGGCTACTTTATAAAGAAATGAAGTTTGTTTTGGCTCCTGTTTCTGAAGGTGCAGGGGCAGGGCCTGGGCTGATGGCCTTCTTGCACGCAGAGTCCTGAGGCGGGCAGGGCATCACCTGGCAGGGAGGGCACAGAGTGTACATCTTGTAGTTGCCTTGCTTCTTGTCAAAAAGCCACCTCATGTAATCATCACCACCTCCTAAAAGTGTTCCTCTGACAACCACAACCAATCAGTTCCCACCCTCCGACTACTGCACAATGGAGATTAAATTTCAACACATGAAATTCAGGAACACACTCAAACTACATTGAAACCAAAGCAGCATTTTTCTTTTCCAAGTCATTGTTCTCAGTCTCCAGAGTAAGCTGTGGTTACTCCATCTGGCACTGCCCTACCGACCGCCCTGAAAATGGACATTTCTGTGACGCAGGGTCCCTGCTCAGGAGGCTTCCTCTGTCTCTCTCTCTCTCTCTCTCTCTCTCTCTCTCTCTCTCTCTCTATATATATATATATATATATATATATATATATATATATATATATATTTTTTTTTTTAATGTGTGCCAAGTAAGGGATTCATTCCTAAGATCACTTTGTTCTTTTTCTTTTCTTTCTTTCTTGAGACAGGGTCTCGCTCCGCAGCCAGGGCTGGTTTTGAACTCACTTCGCAGCCCAGCCTGGCATCTAATTCGCGGCAATCCTCCTGCCTCAGCCCCTTGAGTGCTGGGATTACAGGCTTGCACCACCCATGTCCAGCTTTGTGTGGTACTGGGGAATCAAACTCAAGGGCTTAAGCTTGCCAGGCAAGGGCTTTAACCACTGAGCTATTCTTCCAGCCTCCTCTTTTTAGCTTTTCTTTCTTTTTTTTTATGGTAATGGCGATTGAGCACGAGCTACATCCCCAGCAATGAACAAAAGTGTTTTTGTTTGCCTGTCTGTTTGTTTATTAGGGCTTTTAAAAGTATTTAGAACTTCACATTTTTACATACCCAATACTCATTCTTCAGTAAATTTATCTTCAGATGAATCTATTATTAGCTGATAATAATATTTAACACTTCCAAATTGTTTACAATATGTCATATTCCACTCCAAACTTTTCACATGGGTTAAACCATCCAGCTCTCACAAAGCATTCTCATGGAGTTAATAGCATTCCCACTTCAAGGGGGGGGGAAAACTGCGGCACAGGAACATGCAAGAGTCACCTAGCTGCGAATGTAGGAATCAGGGTCAAACACCAAGCGGTCTAGCCTCAGGACACCTGCTCTTTCCCATGAGGCCCCATGCTATTTTTTTTTTTCCTGCTGATCTGCACACTGAGAGGGGCCAGGCTGTAACATCTCTGAAAACACAGATCACATTCATACTATCTGGGAAAGACTGAGAAAACAGAGTCTAAGTCCACACAGGAAAAAGGCATATAAGACCAGGGTGGATCCACGCCCAGAGGCACGAGCCCGGAGTCCTAGCACTCTGGGAGGATGAGGCAGGAGGACTGCAAGTTTGAGTCCAGCCTGGGCAACTTAGTGGCCTAGCAAAGCCCTATGTCAAAATCAAAAATTAAAGGGCTTCAGATGTAGCTCAGTGTGAAGGCCCTGGGCTTGACCCCAGTACCACCAAAAATACAGTATGTACAAACATTTTCTGTTTAAGTGCATGCGGTTTCCAACTTCAGTAAAAGCTATGGGTGCCGCCTTGCCATACAGATAGCTTGGGCTGGTTGCTTGCAGCCTGCGTTGTAATGCATTATTTATAGATGCTATGACATCATACTGAACAGAGACTTTCTCTAGACATTAATTCCCTAGAAATCCATACTCAAAAGGCATCTGCAACCCTCCTCAGATCCCAGTGCTTGCGACCTGGATTCCGCCTACTGATCTGCAGAAAAATCCATGCAATGATCCTGCATAGACAATTTCCAAGTCAAGTCATACTGCAGCAAGATCTCAATATTCAACTTCCTCAGTGGCAGAGGCAACTTACCATGTCCAAGGATCTGTTCTAAGCACCCTACAACTCACAGCATATTAAAGAACATAAAGTAAATATTCGAGTCCAGAAAAAGGCAGCAGAATCCTTAATCCTAAATCCCCCAGTGGTTTGGTGAAGCACACCTCCACGTGCTTGTAATAGTCTCGACTTTGCAATGAAGTCTCAAGTACACACCCCACAACACTTACATACCTTACAATCCCTATACCACACCATGTATACTACATTAAAGAAAAAAAAAGGTCATCCCAATTTAGAATCGGAGAGTCCTGTTTGTTATAACAAGTGATCTGCTTAAGGCTCCACAGAAACTGGGTCATGGAAACACTGTCTAAATATTACTTGAGTGTTTATCACTCCAGGATCTAGCTTCTGAGAATTACCTAGCAGGCATGAGATGCCCTGGTTGAGGAGTATTAAGTGAACTTCAGAAAAGAACAATAAAATTGAAAAAAATAGTTTTAAAATATTACTAAGAATAGCCACCATGCAAGACAGGCGTAGGAAAACAGACAACTGGAACAGTTCAGAAAGGGTGCCGTGGCCTGTCCACAGAAGGGCTCCGGACCCCCAGGCAGGTGCGAGCCCTGCCTGACCTCTATGCACACCTGCCCCCCCCCTCCCGCCACCCCCGCAGCCTGCCTTGGCCCCGCCCTGGGGCAGGTCCCGGCCATGGTGAGCCGAGGACACCTCCTGAAGGGATAAGGGCATTCCTTACAGTCCATGCTCTGGGGTCCACCCAAGAAGCTCCACGCAGACCAAAGCTCTGCTGCCTTCTCCGAGCCGACTTGCAGGAGAAAGGCAAGGACTGCGGGGCTCCCCAGCACCCCTGGTCTGGAGAAGAAACAAGCCTCGACATCCTCTTTTGAGTGGACGAAACAACAGATGGTCACTCGCTTCCAGGATCTACGAGGGGGAAGGAAATGCAAACGCTGCACTGTTATTTGTAGCCTCCCAAGAACCCCTACTTTCTAGGCAGAAACCCAGAAGAAAGAGAACGCCTCAGCAGCCCTATCCTGGGGCTGAGAATGAAGACCCTGCCATAGGTTGTCTTCATTTCCCAGAAGCCCCTGTGCTTCCTCTGAGGCCTGACACTGACTTGTCAATGTCCCCCACCTGCTGCCTGGAGTCAAGATAAGTGAGTTCGGGGTTGGGAGTATGGCTCAGTGGTAGAGTGCTTGCTTAGCACATGTGACGCTCTGGGTTCAATCCCCAGAACAGAAGAAGTGTATTAATGAACTAATTTTTGCAAAACGAGAGACTTTTCCTCCAACATCAGGCACATATTAAGATTAGGGAATATGCCTTCCTCAGGGTCAGCCTAAATGTCTGGTGTTCATGTATGTAAACTATACTAATCAGTTTTTCCGAGGAATGAACTAAGCCAGGCATTGAGCAAGGGGTCGGAGACCACAGAAAGGAAAATGACAGCTAATAAACATAGGTATTTACTGAGCACTTACTGTAAGCCTCTAAGCTTTGTGATAATACTTCAAGGTTGGTCCCATCGTCGGCCCCATTTACAGATGAGAAAACTCAGGTACTATGAGGTGAATAACTTGCTACAAGAAAGCCAGCAAGAACTCCAGGGGGAGCTGGCTGCAGAACCTGGGACGGAAATTGGAATAACGGATAAAAGAAATGAAGGCAGGGCCCTTTGACTCATGACGCCTACCATGGATTAGGAAGCTGGCACCGGAGTTCCAAGATGGGAGGGAGAAAGTCATCTCTCCGTGTTCAGTCCCTTAAATATATTTTAACAAGGTGACTGGACACCATGTGCAGGTCGCCCTGGACTCAGGTCAGCCCGAACACTCCAGTTCTTTGCCCTATCCAGAGTGGGTGGCTCTGGACAAGTCCCTGCCTCTCAGCGGCCCCCACAGCTCTACAAGAGTTTGCGCCTGGTTCTCTCCTGCTAGGATGAAGAGTAGATGCAGAGGACAGGGAGGCAGCCAGGCCTGGAGCAGGGAGGACCGAGCACACCCCCGAGGAACAAAGGCACAGAGATGGAGTGTGCAGCTCCCCCGGGGAAACAGGAGCCGGAGGGAAGGCAGGCCAGACCTGAGGTCCCTGAGCCCCAGGCAGGGCCTGGAGATGCAAACTGGCTTGGGAGGGAAACTTGTCCCCGGAAGCCTGCAGGGGGACTGTTTCGTCCCAACGGAAGCGTCCGGACAGCTCTTATCAAAGGGCTGCCGCCGCCACCTGCCTGGGCCCACTGACACGCTGAGATGGCCGCAGTGGACGGCTATCTGGGGGAAGCAGAAGAATCTCATGAGAATATAATTAGTACAGTTTAAACAGCACACAGTTCCCAGAGCCCAGTGTTGGAGGACTCAGGGGATGACTCAACTCAAGGAGGGAAATGGCTCATTCACCCAGGGCGATCCAGAGAAACCTGCCAAATTTTCTACCTGTAAGAAAAGAAGATAAAAGACGGAAATAGAAGCTGGGCCCGGTGTCACTGGCTTGTCATCTCTCAGTACTCTGGGAGGCTGAGGCAGAAGGATTGGAAGTTCGAGCCCAGCCTGGGCAACTTAGTCCCTTAATGAGACTCTGTCTCAAAAATAAAACACAAAAAGGGCTGGCGATGTAACTCAGTGCGAAGGCCTGTAACTCAGTGCAAAGGCCCTGGGTTCAATACTCAGTATTGAAAGGGGGGGGAAAAGGCACAAGTATCGGGTCAGAGCTGGATCCACAGTCTCAGCTGGCTCCTGGGCTGACCTCCCTTATACAGAACGCCACCCTCATCCTGACCTTTCTGTGCCTGAAGGCCAGGCCTGCCCTTGTTCTCCCTAAAACCCCAGGCACAGCCAGTGAGGCTCTGCAGGGAAAGCTTCCCCAGCTGCCAAGATGCTCCAACACTGGATTGTTCAAACAAAGACATTAAATTGCTATGTAGACTGTCATCTTTAAATAAAAACTTAAGCCCAGCAATAAATTTGAAACCATTCCCAAGGGCTTAATGGGATAATATGTAACAGGCCCGAGTAGCCTGCAGTGCTGGGTGAGAATTCCCCTAACAGGTCACCCTTTGGTCTGGTTGTGGGGCAGGGGGTCAAAGGGTGGCTTTGGCTTTGCCAGGGGGGCGCAACCTGGTTACCATCGACAATGCACACTGTGGCTGGGGCAGGGTGAGTGGGCAGAAACACCTTGATGGGTTCTCATATTTCAAGGGCATAAAAATCAACGGTTTGGAGCTAACTCAACTTGCTCCCCAAAACTGAATTGGCAGGACTGAGGAGGTAATCTTTGTCCAATCCCCTTCCCCTTGACCTGGTTGGTGGAACAGACTTTGAGAAACCTCTGAAAGGAGATTAAGAGAATCTTAAAACTTTGGAAGTGGAGTTGTAAGAGCTCAAAACCCTCAGCTTAAAGACATCTCTCCAATGAGATTTTACTGAAAAGCAAAAAAATCTAATAGAACAAGTGCCAGGCGAACGAGGGGACCTGCAAGGCAGGGTCTGCTCTTGGAGGGCCTGAGGCTTATACAATCAGGAGAGCTTCCTTAAGGAAATGAACTCAGCGGAGGACATGGCTCAGGGGAAGAGTTTGCCCAGCATGCATAAGGCCCTGCATTTGATCCTCAGCACCACAAAATAAAATAATGAAATTAAAATTTAAAAATTACCAATTACCCAATCAACACAGGGTCCTGCAGCCCGCTTGGCTGGCTCCCCAGCACCCTGCCTGTGATCCCTCATTCCCCCTTTGTCACCTTCTCTTCCTGCTGCTGGGCGATAGTGACTAAACTGGCAGGGCACGATGTCCTTTGCAGTGAGGGAGGCAGACTCAAACATAAAAATTTCAAGGAAATTTGGCTCTTGGCTTCCGGCCAGGCAACACCAACCCGTGATGTTTAGCTGCTGTCCTTTCTCTCAGTGACATAACCACATTCCATCAGGTTTAACATCTGTTGCCCTGAAAAAAGTATACTCTCTGGAGATGCCTAAATTGGCCCTCAGTCTTTAGGGGTGCAGCCTGGACGTATGCACAAGCACCTCAAGACCGGTACCTCCTACGAGCCAAAGGTTCAATTTGTGAGTCTCGGACTCAAATGTGACCTGAAGCAGTGACCAACCTGTGCAGGCAGAGCCTTCTGCTTATAGTAGGAGAAGACACAGATGACAGAAGCTAAGAACTATTCTGCGTTTACTAGATGCCAGGCGTGCATGGAGGCCGTCCCAGAGGAAGGCCCACAATGCCCACAAGTCTACAAAATCTGCTTTACCGATGGGGAACCTGACACAGGGGTCAAACCTTGTTTTCTAGAATTTGCTGAATTCCTTTATGTAAATATCTCACCATTGCTGATATCAAATTATCAAAGGTTTGACGACTAGTTTTCCGAATTAGCAATTGACTGACAAGGCCCTCCGAGCCAGCAGGCTGCGCACAAAGGTCTGCTAACTGGCTCCACATTGCTGAGTGACAGTCAGGACTGGAACCAGGAGTTCAGCTCCAGAGTCCAGGCTCTGGCCACCACTCCACAGGCCAGGGCAGACACAAGGAATGGCTCCTGAGGGATACTCACAAGAGACCTGCAATCCCAGCTCTCCAGGAAGCTAAGGTAGGGGGTGTAATTTGAACCTAGCCACCTAGCCAGGCAACTCAGCAACTCTGCAAGTTCAAAATCACAACTAAAAAATGGGCTGGAGATGCAGCTCAATGCGAAGGCCCTGGGCTCACTTTCCAGAACCCCACACTCCTCCAGAAGAAAGCCCACTCCCAAGAGCACCTTTTGAACCCCGTGCCACACTGACAGGTTTATGGGAGCACTAACACCAACACAGCAGTTAGAAAATGTTTCCAACCCTACTAAGTCTGACTTTCCTTGGGTCGTCCTAACTACGAAACGCAATGAGTTACACAGTGTGATGGCTGGAGGGCGGGTTCCGATTGAAGAGGGGGCAACCACGATTGCTCCTCCGTCACGGACCCGTCTTCTGCACCCGGATTCCGACGCTGCCCGCCTGGGTCGCTAGGTGAAAAGAGGACGGCGACCCGCACGCCAGGCTCTCCGCACCGCGCAGGAGCGCAGGGCAGGCCGGGGACTCGAATAGACGTGAGTTCATCGCCCCTGAGCGACACGGGGCACGTCCTCGCCGTCCCCAGGACAGAACCTACCGAAGGTGCCCGGGACCCAAGCGCGGGCGTCCCAGCCGCGACGGGCGCTGGAATCCGGCACGCCTTCGTCTCCACCGCCGGCTCAAGATGCCGGGACTCAAGCGGGTGCCAGAGTGAGTCCCCTGCCAGGGTCCAGTTCCGCCCGCGCCGGCCACCCGCCACTCTCCACGCAGGTGTCCCGCCACCTTCCCGGCCCGCCCGCCGCCCCGGGCCGAGCTGGCCGCGCGCGGGCCCCTTCCCCCGGGGACACCGCGGCGACCAGCCGCAGGCACCCGGCTCCCGCGCCAGCTCCGGGGTCAGCGGGTGTAGCCGGGCGCCTCGTTTCTCCCGGACCGTCGCGACAACCAGGACCCTGCTGTCGTTCCTCTTTCGACCGAGCTTCCTCCCGGGCAGTCGCGGGCTCCGCGCCCGGGACCTCGGGGAGAAGCGGCCGGGCGCCCGTCGGGGCGGCGCCGGCGGCGGGCCAGGGACGTCGCCCTCCCGCGTCCCTCCAGCGCTCGGGCCGCTTACCTGACGGCGGCCTCTTCCTGCTCAGCCGGCTCACCGCGCGGTTGAACATCGCCGTGGGCGCCGGGAGGAAGGAGGCGCGGCGGCCGGCGGCGCGGCGGCGGAGCCGGAGGAGGGCGAGGAGGAGGAGGAGGAGGAAGGCCACGGAGGAGGAGGAGCGGGGAGGAGTCGGCCCGGCGCCGCCCCGCGCGCTCGGCCCACCCCTCCTCCCCGGGAGGCGCCGCGTGGCGCGCTCCGTGCGCCCTGCCCGCCCGCCCGCCGGTGCGGGGCTCCGGGCGGCCGCAGGGGACCGCCAGCCCCCAGCCTGGGACGGCTGCCCGCGCCCGCAGCTCGGAGGCCTGTCCGGGCGGATCAGGCTCCGGCGGCCACCCGGTCTCTCACTCCTGGTAGCCCCGAGAAGCCGGCTCGGCGCCCGCGCTGCCGCTTGCTTGGTGACTCCAGCAGGCCGGTTCACGGGCCGGGAAACTGAGGCTGGCTGCTCTGCGAGGTGCGCGCGCGGCTCGGCCCTTGGCCCTGGCGCCTTTGCCCCCGGATTGCACGGTCCCCACCCGCCGGGACCTGCCGGCGGGTAGGACGTCGCGGGGTCCCAGCCGCGGTGCCCGCGGGGATCGAGCCGAGCTGCGCCGGTGGGCGCCCTCTCCCGGCGCCTTCTGCCCTCGGCCCTGAGGTTCCGGGGCGGGACCTGGGGGTCGCTCCGCGTCGCGGGCCCGCGCGCCCCGGGGCGGGTCTCTAACTTTTTTTTTTTTTTTAACGCTCAAGACTCATCACTCCCCACTCACTCTGCTCGCCAGCTGGCCTTTCCCCGGCTTCGTCAAAGGAGGCAAGGGATAAAAGAAATATTGAGCGTTTAGGATCGAAAGATAAAAGCTCCCTAACTTTGGGGACACTCTGGTGCGGCCCTCAGTTCCCCTGGTGCCCTCGGCTCCTCTGTCCAGGCCCTGCCCGTCACCTGCTTCCACCGCGCGGGATGCGCATGTATGTTCTCGTTTCTTCTACAAAACACCCCGCGGAGGATGTCATTAGCCCCGTTTTCTTGAACATTTGGTTTCAAGGAATTGTCTTTCTCGGCGAGTTTTATTTTTCTCCTTGTGTATCTAGCTTTGTCTCTAAATTGGTCTTTATTTTTAGCTGTACTAATTGCTATTTCTCTAAACCGTCCCCAGCAGCCCCCCTCCCCCCGCATTCTTCTGCAGTATTTTCTCTAGCTGGCACTTTTCTGCCTGGCCTGTCCGCTAGTTCTTCCTCGCTCCTTAGGCGCACGCCCCGCACCCCCGTCCTTGTCCCGCGACCACCAGCTCAAGTGCCTTGCGCTGGCTTCTCCATCCTCCCCCGGGAACATTCCCAGGCCCTCTCCACACGCGCTGCTGCACAGGATTTCCAGCTGTGGGGGTTTTCAGCTGCAATTCAGGCCCTGGGCGACGGTGACCAGGGTCACAACCTAGCTGAGAAGGGGCCTGCAGAAACCTTCCCTTCTGTTACAATCGTCAGGCTGCAGGGACAGGCTCCTGATACACTGAAATGATACTCAAACTTTAAGTGGGTCCTGGAGGAATGGCTCGCGGCTTACCTTAGCAAGCGCTAAGTACCTGAGTTTGATTCCCCAGCACCACGTAAGCTGGCACTTAGGAGGCTGAGGCAGGAGGATTGTCAGGGCCAGCTTGAGCTCCATGAGTGAGTCCAGGACCAGCCTGGACTGCAGAGCGATCTTGACTGAAATAAAATAAACTTTTATTTTTTTTTAAAGTATTTTTAAGTGCTGGCAGAGTGAGCACTTAAATGAGATCATTTTGGGGTGTGGGGGGATGGACACACTGGGGATTAAACCCCAAATCTGAGCACTGAACTACATCCCCAGTCCTTTTTTATTTTGAGACAAGTTCTCACTAAGTTGCTAAGTTGTCCTGGCAGAGTTGGAAACTGCAAACCTCCTGCCTCAGCTTCCCGGAGTGGTAGGATTACAGGTGTGTGCCACCACACCTGGCTACAGCCTTTCTCCAAGAACGGGATGCATGGGGTGTACCTCCGGAGAAAACTTCCCCGGAGATCAAATCACAAGCAAGGCTGCTACCCGAAAAAAGGTCACTGGCACAATAGGGTAGAAGTTAGACACTGCCAGTCAAATGCACACTACTTGCCAGGCCCACCTGCAGAATCCTAGTGTGGCCCATGTCTTGCTGAGTCTCTCCTGAGCTAAGGGCTCTAGGCCTTTTCTAAGAGAAAACAGCTTCAAGTCACTTTCACTCTCCCATTATCACACTAGCTTGCAGGTGCACAACAGATTAATGGTGCAGTCTCGGTGTCTTGCTGCAGGACCCTGAAGGCTGTTCTCGTGGCATTGCTATAAATACCTGTTCCAAGTAACTAAAGTTCCAACAGTCAGTTTTGTGTAATATGCAGAAGACAGAGTATAAAAGTATAAAACCTCATAGCTGCCAAACTTCACCAAACACACATAAGTTTTCCCTTGGATCTACATTCCAATCGAAGGTGCTGGCACACCAAATGTATCACACTTCCAAGTTCAGCCTCCCTCCCCCGCAATGCTAAGCCATGCCTCAGCTCAATCAAGCCTGCGCCAACAGGGACAACCTCCTGGGACAAGGAGACAAGCACCTCAGTCTCCTTTCTCCCACTGTGGGTCTCACTTTTGGCTCAACCACGACATTCAGATCTGCCAAGAAGCAGGAGGCCTGACAACTTGCGGTGAGGAAGAATTTCAGCGGTAGACTTGTCTTTAGAGGTCACTGTGCGTTATTCTATTCAGAAACTTTAAAGAATTGGTAGGTTGTGACTATATCATCTTTTGTGGGACTAGAAAGTACATAACATGATTCTTCTAGGTGATGTGAGACAGACAGGTAGGGAAAATAGGTGATCAGCTGCAAGTCAGGGGACCTGGATACCAACCCTGGCCATGCAGCAGGTGGGCTCTGAGTCCTTAGGCTCCTCCCAGCCTGGTGGGACAGAACAAAGTCAAGATGACACCTACATCCCAAGGATGTGGTGTTCAAAAGCATCTAGCACTGTGCCCAGCCCATGTAGGCATACAAAAATTACTGGAATCCGAATTACTCTCACTCCCCCTACAAGGCTATTTTGACAAATAATAAGCTTTAACCTACATACAGTCAAAAGTGGATTTTTTTTTTTACTTACAGGAAGTTGGCAGGATAGCAACAGTGTGATGCTCACACAGCAAAAGGAAGTGAGTCGCTACATTCTCCCGGAAAGTCAGGAGTTATGTTATGTGTTAAAAATGTATATTTAAGCCAGGCCTGGTGGTGAAGGGCTGTAATCTCAACACTCTGGAAGGCAGAGGCAAGAAGATGCCAAGTTCAAACCCAGCCTGGGCAATTTACCTAATGAGATCCTGTCTTAAATCAAAAATGAAACATGGGCTGGGGATACAGCTCAGTGGGAAGCCCTGGGCTTTATCTTCAGCAAGGAAAAAAAAAAAGTATTTGGCAGTAAGTATCAGACTTCAAAATATTTATGCTCATTGGACCAGTAACTAACTAGAAATATGGCCAGAGAAAGAATATGAGTATCAGCACACTCTTTTTTATCTGTGTTTTCTTATAGCAGCTAAAAATGCCCTTCAGGGAATGGCCATGTCATAACATACTCCTAAGACGGAATATTTACCAGTACAAACTATTTGGTAGTTTGAGAGGGTCCTACGGCAAAGCTTTCATTGGAAAAAAATATCAAGAAACGTAGAAAAAATTTTCAGTAGAGGGAGACAAATATGTATAGAAAGCTAACAGTTGACCAAATTATTACTAGAAATTGTCTATGGACAACACGACCGTGGGTTATTATTTTTATTATATTTTTCTGTTTTGAAACCTATCTATAGTGTATAGTCTTTCAGAAGTGTTTGGGGGAGGCTCAGTAATTGAAAACTGGTTGAAATTTCCATTGAGGTAAATGCTCCACAAATATATGAGCCTTACTTTTGCAGCATTAGCTTTACTTTTGTAAAACTCTCAATTTCCCATGGAAGGAGCAAACAGACCCTGACTGCCTTTCCCGTCTCTGACCCCTCTTGCATTTCTCGTCACACACTGCTGGCAGATCACAGCTGGAGGGATGCTGGGAGATCAGCTTCTTGTGCTGCAGATCGGGAAACTGAGGCTTGGGCAACAGGTGACCTTGCCTGTGGCTAGTTTCATCTAAGGTGAGGCCATGTTTCCTGTCTCCTGGGCGGGAAGTCCCTGGGATAGTACTCCGTCCCTCATGTAACGCCACCTACGTGAGAAGGCATGTGAAAAGAAGACCTTGTATATAAGTTTAAAAAGATTCTAAGTGGGGGGTGGGGGGCGGGAAGAGGAAAAAAAAAAGATTCTAAAGTGGGCCCAGAGGTGCAGACCTGAAATCCTAGCATTCTCAGAGGCTGAGGCAGGATTGCAAGTCAAGCCCAGCCTGGGCAATTTAGTTACTTAATGAGACCCTGTATCAAAATAAAATATAAAAATATAGCTCAGTGTGAAGACCCTGGGCTGAATCCTCAGGACAATACACATGCATATGTGCACACATGCACATACACACACGCACACACACACACACACACACACACACACACACGCACGCACACACACACACACACATGATTATAATTAGGGTTACCAGTTGAAATGGGTAGGTAAAGGACTGAGGATATAGCTCCAGGGTAGAGTGCTTGTGTAGCATGCCTGAGGTTTGGGGTTCAGTCCCCCATTTTGTTAAAAATAGGGAAACAGACTAATTCTGTCAGCTTGTAGTCAAAACAACTTTTTATTCATTTTTGAGACCGAGTCTTTTTCACTGGCCCGGAACTCACAACAATCCTCCTGCCTCAGCCTCCTGAGTTCTGGGATTACAGGCATATGTCACCATGCCTGTTTTATGTGGTTTTGGGAACCAAAACTAAAATTAAATTCAGTGGATACTTAATGTGGTGGAGGAAATTTCAAGGTTGCCCGATGTTCAGGCTGTCACATGGGTACTGTTTGAGGCTTTTATCCAGCTCAGCACTGAGAAGCAGGAGAAAATGGCAGAGAAAAAAACATGTAGAAGGTTTGTAATTTGGCATTAAAAAAAAGCACATGGTTGCCAAAGAGACTAGCATTATAAAGAAGCCAGGTACTTGGAATCAGGACTATAAAAAAAAAAAAAGGCTTTGAGGGTATCTCAAAGAATAAGCAAGACTCCATCCTTGACAAATTAAAACGTGAAAAGGAAAACGACTTTACTTTGACACTTCATCTCAGTCAAAAGGCCAAGAAGCGATGAAGAGGACTTTGCTTCAAAAAGAGACTCCCAGGACATCCTGCAGAGCAACCGAGGAAAGTAAATTCCCAAGTTCAGCCATCTGAACGCTCAGAGGCCTTGGCAGTGATTGTCCCAGGGGCCTGCAATGTTGCTCGGGTCAGGGATGGATGTGGTGCTTGTTTCACAGGCAGCAGAATGCAAGAGCTGTAGGGATACGGAGGCTTGCGCTCAGATTTCAGAAGAGGGCCTCAGCGTCAGGCAGTGGGCTCCTGAAAGGGGAGTATGTGGAGTTGTGACTGTGAAGCCAAAAACACAGCAGAGACACTGGAAATTTGGAAATACCAGGAGCAGGGATTGTCTGCGGAGGAAGCGTAGAGGACAGCCACAGGCTATGAGTGGAGCCAGCCCAGAAGAGAAGCTATGAAGGCTGCAGCCAGAAGCAATACTGTAGAAGCAGGGCCACCCGAGCCCCTTGGAGCTCACCACAGTGTCCCCCAAGAGCTGAGCACAGAACTACAGAATTCTATAGCTGTAGGATTTAACCCTTGCCCTGATGGGTTTAGAACTTGTTTTGGTGTGCTTACTTTTCTATCCTCCCATTTCTCCCCTTTGGAATGGGAATATGTACCCTGTACTTTCGTATGGTGGAAGTACTCAACTTCGATTTTCACAGGAGCTCATAGCTAACAGTTTGCCTTGAGTCTCAGAGGAGATGTTGGGCTTAGACATTTTTTTAAAAAGCAGTGCTGAAAATGTTAAGACTTTGGCAGCTCTTAGAGAAGGACTGATGCATTTTGCATAATGAAGTGGACATGAGTCTTTTGAGGGCCAAGGGTGGAATGTTATGCTTTGGATCCAGAATGTCCCCCAAAAACCTCAAGTATTGGGATGTGGGGGATTACCTGTGGATTCTATGTGCTGTCCGAAAGTGGGACCTGATCAAGAGAGGTGATTACAGATGTGTAGTGGAAGACAAGCATGTGGTAGATTACATGTTACTAGGCACGTGACCTGAAAGGGGCAGATCGCTGGAGCTTAACACAGAAGCCACAGGACACTGAGTTTGGAGTTGGAAGGAGCAGATCCCTGGGACATGACCTGGAGGGGTATATGCTAGCTCTGTCTTTCCTCTCTCATCTGGATTCCTGTCTGTGATGCTGTGATCAGCCTTCCTCCACCTCCTAAGGATGGATTGAGTGAGGCTGAAACTGTGAGTTGAATAAATCTTTCCTCCCTTAATTTAAGGATGTCAGGTATCCTGTCCCAGAAACAAAAATGGAAATAAGACAGATGAGAAATATCTTCTATCTCCCACACATCTCTGTGATAACCAAAGAGGAATTAAATAAGGAATGAATCCGTGCGGACACGGTGTCTGAGGAAGGAGGCAAGAGCTCAGCCAATATGAAAGTCAATGGAACTGCCTCAACAGGAGGAAGGAGCCACAACCTGAATGCCGAGGGTGCGGGGCAGGCACCAGTGCAAGGACTGCCTGCAAGGAGCAGCCAATTGATGGTGGAGTAGGCCAGGGCTGAAATCAGAGGACTGCTGAGACTCTGCATGTGCAGGTCTCAGGTCCCTTCCTTCTCCACAATGGGATAGAAATTATCTGGGGAAAATATTGGATACAGACTGGACTTAGGGGCCCCCGGCAAAGCTGAGGGTGCAGAAAGAGCTCTGAGCATGGGTCTGAACACAGATGGTGACATCCCTCTTCCCAACCCCCTTCCCCAAGAGCCAGTGTATGAGAAAAAAAAGTTAGTATCACCCTCAAAAAGTATACAAAACTAAAACACAACACAATAGATATCAACATTTAGGGGTCCCCAAAGTTACCACTGGCCAATTGCAGAAAAATACAGTCTACTCACCTCTATCACACACAGTTTCCAAAGAGCTTTTGATGCCTCTCTCAAAAATGAGGGCATCTAAGGATGACTGGCATGTACAGAATGCTGTAAAGAGACAGACAAGAGAGAGAGAGAGAGAGAGAGAGAGAGAGAGAGAGAGAGAGAGAGAGAGAGAGAGAAGCTACCCGTAAAAGAAGAAATGCATAGTAAAAACAAAATATTTCAATAAAGGAGTTAGAAGATAAAGCCAAGAAAATCTCCTAAAAGTTAGAATGGATGAAGAAATATGTAAGATAGGAAGAAAAACATTACAGAATCAGTCCAAGTGATAGAAGTTCCAAGAAGGTATTACAGAGAAAACATTGAAGATGCTTCCCCCCGGATGAAATCGTGTATTTCAAGGAAAACATCCCCGACTGAAGAAAAGTCTTGTCCAAATTGAAAGTGTTCCAAAAGTCGACACAATGACAGTCCTCCAATGAAGAATGTCAGCACGAAAAATTAAAGCATAAAAACAATGTCCAGAAAACTTACTAAAAAGAACATTCTTTTGTTGGGAATATGAAATGGTACCGCCACTTTAGATGGTGAGGTAGAAGCTTCCGAAACAGTTCAAATTTGTCACATCATCTAAGCAATCTAAACATTCCATTCCTAGACACCAACTCAAGAACAGAGGCAGGGTATGTCCACACCGAGCTTTGTCCACCAGTGCTCACCGCCTCTTTCTTCTATGACAGAAACATGTCCAGCAACAGCTGAGCTGGAAAGGCAAACTGTGGTGTTTACATACTGAAGAATATTTCTCATAAAAAATGAGCTGTCAATGTAGTCAGCATAGATAAAAGCCAGTCCTAGTGGCGGCCACCTGTAATCCCAGAACTCTGGGAAGCTGGGGCAGAAGGATCAGAAGCTCCAGCCCATGGAGCTAGAGGAACAGCACAGCAGTTAAAGCACTCGCCTAGCAAGTGCAAGGCCCTCCGTTCTATTTCCCTGCACCGAATAAGCCAGGTGTGGTGGCAAATGCTTGTAATCCCAGCACTCAGGAGGCTGACACAGAAGAATTGCTGTTAAATTCAGGGCTAGCTTGGACTACAGAGTGAGACCCTGTTTCAAAAAAAAAAAAAAAAGGAAAATTCCAGCCCAACTTAGTAAATTAAAAAACAAAACATGAATAACTTTCAAAGTAATTATTTAGACAAAAATACATATTGTATGACTCCATTTACAAAATTTCCACAGGGAAAGAAACAGATCACTGGTTACTCGGGGATAACAGAAAACGAAGGTGAAGTGATCTGGACAAAGGACAAAATGGGGCACAAGGAATGTTGTGGGGTGACGGGCATGTCTCAGCCTTGTGCAGCAATGCCTAGGGCAAACAGTGAAACCAACTTGAGTCCCCATCAACTTTTGAATAAATAAACAAATGTGGTCTAGCCATAAGATGAAATATTATTATTTGGTCATAAAATAATACCGATACTTGCAAAACATAGGCAAATCTCAAAAATGTTGGACTAGCAGGTCGTGGTGGTATACGCCTATAATCTCAGCACTCTGGGAGGCTGAGGCAGAAGAATCGCAAATTTGAGCCCAGCCTGGGCAATTTAGCAGCTTAACGAACCCTGTCTTAAAAACTAGAAAGGGCTGGGAAGGTAGCCCAATGCCACAGCAATCCTCAGTACCACACACCCCCACACAAAGTTAGGCTATGTGAAATAATGCCGCCGAGAGCATGACCTATTGTAGGATGTCCAGACTAGGCGAGTGTGTAGCCACAGAAGTAGCTTAGTGGCTGTCTACACCTGGGAGGAAGGAGAAACAGGGAGCCACTGTTAGTAGGCGATGGGGGAGAAGTTCTAAAAGTAGATTACGCTGATGTCGCACAACACATTTAAAAACACCTATTAATATGTGTTAAATGGGTAAACTTTACTGCACATAAATTCCATCTCAAAAATTAATTTGCAAAGGACAAAAATATGTCCCACCCAAAGGGATTAGAAATCAAAATGTTGTTGGACTTCTTAAAAAAAAATAAGAACTGCTGGAAGATATCTTGGAAAAAAAAGCTCAAACTCAAGCCCCAGGGTTCTATTCTTCAGCTACACATAAATTAGGAATGGAGGCACATGCCTGTAATCGCAGCACTCTGGAGGACAGGCAGGAGGACAGCCGTGAGTTCAAGGCCAGCCTGGGCTACATAGTGAATTGAGGACCAGTCTGGCCACACAGTGAGTTTCTGTCTCAGGAAAAGAAAAAAGTAGATATCAAAAAATAGAAAAGGCCAGGCCTCCGAGAATAGGGACCCAACACAAAAGAGTACCAAGTCCCAGCTAGTATGAGTAGCAGGAGGATTGTCTAGGGCAGCCAGTCACTGAGCTGTATCCCCAGCTTATTAATTTATTTATTTTCTGATTTTGAGAAAAGGTCTTGTTAAATTGCTCAGGCTGGGTTCCCACTTGTGATCCTCCTGCCTCAGCCTCCCAGAAGGCTGAGATTTCAGGCCTTCACTTCCAATCCCAGCTATCAGTAACTGACTCTGGATGTTTACCAAGTACATTGAAAAGCAGTTGATAAATCTATTCCTGTATTTGGTAAAACTTAGTGACAAGCGTGTAGAAAATGAAACAAAGAAAACTTGGATAATTTTAACATCAAAAAAGAAGTATACAACAAATTAAATACACAGACTCTTTGTGATCAGCATTTCCACAGCCATAATTAGCTAAATGCTATTAACTGACAAATGTGATATATTTAGGGGAGGGGGTTGAGAAGAGTCTGAAGAAAGCCGAGTCCTCACCTACCATAACGCGAGGTCCATAGAAAACTTCTACAGGTGTTACATTAAGGATCAGCAGTATTTTGATGGGTAGACATGGAGGCTGAGGCAGGAGGATTGTGAGCTAGCGGCCGCCCTGGGAGACAGAGTCAGTGAGCTCCAGGGCACCTGGGCTCCTGAGTGAGACTCTGTTCAGAGGCATGAGAGGAGGATGTTCAGACAGAGGTAAATCTGATGAAACAGCTCAGAAGATGCGAGGAGGAAGCCTGGGAGGTCGGAGCAGGGGTGCTGGTTTTCTACAGATTTTGGTACCATTTGATTTTATGTGTTGTTGCTTTGTTTTTGAACCACAGCCTTGCTGTCTAGGTTGGCCTCAAACTCATGATCCTCCTGCCTCAGCCTCCTGAGTGCTGCAATTACAGGCAGTCAGCACTATACCCAGCTTGTTTGACTTTTTATACTAATATACATATGAATGTATCATTATACTGAAAATAATTATTTTTAAAAGTTTCAGCAGTCATCGCTTGCACAATCCATAAGAAGAGAGGGGCTATCATCTATTAATAAGACTCACAGATGAATCTCACTGAGTACCTACTAGGTGCTTGGTGCTGCTCTGAGTACTGTTTCAGATACTGTTCTTGTGAAGCCAGTCACCAAGGGGTCTTGATCACTGCCCCAGAATGCATCTGATGGCGACTGGAACACCACCTACAAGTGAAACTGTGGCTCATCATGAGCTAGAAGCATAATTTACAAATATGGCTTTTGGGTTTTTGTTGTTGTTGTTGTTCATTTTGTTTTTTGTGGTACTGAGGATCAAGCCTAGGACCTTCGTATTAAGCTGCATCCCACGCCACTGGGCTGGGCTACAGTGGTGTGTGTGTTTTGTTTTGTTTTCAGGCTATCTGACTCTGTAGTTCAGGCTGGTCCTGGACTCACTATGTAGCCTCCAGGCTGGCTTCAAACTCGTAACAATCTTCCTGCCTCAAAAAGTCTATTGTTATCATATACCTTCAAATGTTCCTTACTAATTCATTCAATTTTTTAAAAATGTAAGGAGGAAGGAGGGTGGGGAGGGTTGGGGGAGGCACAAAAGGAGAGTGGGAAAGCCCTTGTCACCTTGACAAGATACATATGGGCATAAAAGGCTCAACTCCATTGTAAACCTTAAATTTTGTACATATACATATCAATAAAATGGGGGAAAAATTTAAGTCTTTTTTATGTAAGCCAATTTATTTACATTTCTGACACTAAAATACTGAAAACTACAAAAGTGCTTGATAATTTTGTCAGTTACTCATCTATGTTCACAGACTAACAATTCATATGCTACAAAAGCTTCTTAAAATCATAAATCCCAACTAATACAGTTATAAGTCAGTCTGTAAAAGACATATTTGTAGCTTGGCCTGAGAGCATAGGCCTGTAATCAGCTGAGAAAAGAGGACAGCAGGTTTGAGCAACTTGGCAACTAGATGAGCTCCTGTCTCAAAAAAAAAAGTTATTAAAATCTTCTGTTTTCCAACTACTTTTTGATCAGCACATTTCCACTAAAAACTCTTTTACACGTGGCTATATAAAATATCTAAAAGGACTTCCAGGCAAGATTGCAGCCAAGCAGGAGTTCTATTCAATGGCCCCTCACAAGCTCATCTAAGAAGTTGAGATACAGGTAAAAACCCTACTTGCTCAACTTAGCTTGATGAGGGAGGAGAGCTCTAGAAACTGAGAAGAGACCACAGGGAAGCATGGAAACCCCCAAGAGTTGTCAGTGGCTGAAGAACACACTGACCCTGGAAGCTACCCCA
Source organism: Ctenodactylus gundi (assembly GCA_004027205.1). Taxonomy (NCBI): domain Eukaryota; kingdom Metazoa; phylum Chordata; class Mammalia; order Rodentia; family Ctenodactylidae; genus Ctenodactylus; species Ctenodactylus gundi. The sequence continues at coordinate 131,317 of PVKB01002693.1, read as the reverse complement.
GGACACCTGGAAGGGACAATGAGCAGGATCAAGAGCCACAGGAATTCACAGCAGTCAGCCGGCCTCTGGAAACAAGCCTATGGGTAGCGTAAACCGCAAATTCCTTGTGAGATTCCCTTGAGAAGGCCTCCCTGAAGCTTATGCAGACCAGCTCAGGAGCAGTTCTCAGCACTGAGACTAGGAAGGGATGTAGACAAGAGCCATTTTGAAAACAGCCCAAGTCTGAACTGTTTAGGGTACAAGAAGCCTCAGACAGGCACTAGGGAATCTGGGGACATTCTCAATCAGTGTCTCAGAAATGAGTGGCACAAAGACAGTTGTAGAGAGGGCAGAAAGGCCAATGACCTGAACAGTTAGCAATATGGGTCACAGTGAAAGCAGGCCACAGCAGGCAGAGAGTCCTGTCCTTGTAGGAGGGAAGCCAGGACAGATGGGACAGCTTTGCTTTACCCATGGCGATATAAAATATCTAAAAGGACTTCCAGGCAAGAGGTGTGAACAGATACCTTGGAGGCCATTGGACTGTTAGCTTCCCCACACTGACTACTCCCAGCACAAAACTCAGTGGACTTTCAGCCCCTCCCACACATCCTCAGGCACATTTAAAGAACCATCTTGACTAGGCCACTAAAGTGAAGTCCCTCAGCAATTGGATCATGGGAAGAAAAGAAATAGGGTACATGCAGAAGTACCCAACTCCCCAGAAGCTAATGTCATGAGCCCTGAAGTAGTGGAACTTATAGGAAGTCAAAATCAAGTGGACCAGTTGTTTATGTAAATAGTCAGTTCAAACAAGACATACTTAAATTAGTTTGCTCAGATTTCAATTTACTTATTTCTTAAGTTATGGCACACATGTAAGCATTTGATAAGGCAAAAATGTAGAAGAGCAGTGATTCTGAGAACAAGGTCTCCAAGAACAGTCACCTAACAAGGAGTTGAATAAATTTATACCAAGATTCTAAATCTTCCAGAGAGAAAATGAGAGTTCAAGAGGCAGTGACATATCTGAAAGGAAAATAATATCTAAGTCCACATGCGGTAATAGTTCTATTATTTTTAAAATGAGAACTATAAAGTTACTATAAAATTATATACTTTTATTGTGGTAATAAAACATACAATATACGTATCATCTTACATTGATTGTACAGTTCAGTAGCTTAATTCAGTAGCTTATTCACATTGTACAATAGTTCTCTAGAAATTTCCATTTTGCAAATCTGTGACTTTAGACATTAGACAACTCCCCTTTTCACCTTCCCTTTAGTCCCTGCCAACACTGATCTACTTTTTCTATAAATTTGATTATTTTAATAATTTGTGTAAATGGAATCTTAGTACTTGCCATTTTGTGATTTACTTCACTTAGCATAGGCTTTGTGGTTCGTCCATATTGTAGCATATATCACATTTTCATTTTTTAAGGCTGAATAATATTCACATCACATTTTATTCACACATTAATCTGTGAGTGAACATTTGGGTTGTTTCTATCTCTTGGCTTTTGTGAATGCTGCTGCTATAAATAAAGATATGCAAGTGTATCTTTAAGAACCTTTCAGTTCATTTGATATATACCCAGAAATGGCTTGGTGAATCACACAGCAAAATGAAAAAAAAATTGTGTGTGTACTGAAGTCCAAGGACTTGGAGATGCTCAGCAAGTATTCTACCAATGAGCTGTATCCCAGACTTCTGAGATGGGCTCTAGCCCTGTAGCCCAGCTTGACCTCAAACTCAGTCTTCTCTCCCTCCCCTCCTACGTGGCAGGGACTTGTACAGGAATGCACACCAGGCTGATAATTCTATTTGTAATAATTTAAAGTCCTCCATTATGGTTTGGAAATGGAGTGCCCCTCCAAAGCTTTGTGTATTTTGGATGTCGTGAAATAGCTATGGAAGCACGTTGTTTGGAGGCGGGGCCTGGCTGGAAGGGGCGGATCACTGGGGAAGGACCTGGAAAGGTGTATGCTAGCCCCGCCCTTCCTTCCTCTCATGGCTTCCTTTCTGCCATGCTGTGAGCAGCGTTCCTGCTGTCTTTGCCATGTGCTTCCACCACTGACAGCCATCCATGAATAGACTGAGACCTTCTGAAACTGTGAGCTAAAATAAACCTTCCCTTCCTTAAGTCACACAGGTTGGGTATTCTGTCCTAGAATTGGATAAGTAACTGCTATGAGGGAAGTGGGACCATTATCATGACTTTACCCCACATCTGGGGCTGGTTTGTGGTAAAAGTTTGGAAAGGTTTGAAGATGCCAGCTAAAAAGACTTAGAATGCTGCGAGCCAAACTTGTTGAGAGATTCTGGTCTGAGCTGAGAAGACCAAAATGTTGATAGCAGTGTGGATTGTAAAGGCCAGGCTTAAGAAGTTTCGGGTGGGAAGGACTTTATTGGCAACTGGTTTAGAAACCATACATGCTACGCTCTGGCAAAAAGTCTGTCAGCATTTTGTCCTTGTCCTGAGACTTTGCCTGAAACTGGGATTAAGGACAGTGGACTACTTATTCGGGTGGAGCATTTTAAAACAGCCAATGTTCAAGCTGTCTAGTGGGTACTGCTTCAGGCTTTTAGCCAGCTATACATTGAGAAGCAGGCAAAATGGCAGAAGATCACATAGATATTAAAGTGGTTAGCATGAAAAAGAAGTCAAGTACTTGAAATCAGGATTGTAAAAAATATGCCTTGAGTACGTCTCAAAAATCAGCAAGACCCACCCTTTACCAATTCAAGGGTGGAATAGCAAAAGACCTTCCCCTGAGTAGGGGACCCCAGGGCATCCTATAAGATCAAAAAGTGAAGTTTTTGCTGGAGTTCAGCCATCTAAGAACTCAACATCCTTGTTAACAACTGCCCAAGGGGGCCAGACAACTGCTCTAGCCACTGGAAGACCTTGGTGTCATCCATGTGCTGTTGGCTTCACAGGCATGAAGAACACAAAAGTTGGGGGTCATGGAGGCTTCCACCCAGGTTTTCTGCTAAGGTTTTCAGAAGAAAACCCTGTAAGCTAGGCAGTCTGCCCCTGTAAGGGCAGTATATAAAGTTGTGACGGCAAAACCAATCTGCAGTGGAGACCCCAGAAATTTGGAGAAGCCAGGAGCATGGACCTTCTGCAGACGAAGTCCATAGGTCGGAGCAGAGCCAGTCCAAAGGAGAAGCTGTGGAGGCTGCAGCCAGAGGAAATGCTGCAGGGGCAGGGCCGCCCAAGCCCTTTGGAGCTCCCATCTTACCAGGATTTACCGCAAACTGCTGCACAGAACTACAGGATTTAACTGTTGCCTACTGGGTTTAGAACTTGTTTTGGCCCAACTGCTTTCTACCCTCTTATTCCTCCCTTTTGAAATGGAAAATGTTTACCCTGCTGTTGTACGTTGGAAGTATTTTAACCTTTCTTTGATTTTCACAGGGGGGCTCACAAGAGTGTGCCTTGAGTTCAGAGGAGACATTGGACTTTATTAGCAGTGCTGGAATGGTTAAGACTTTCACAAGTGTTAGAAAAGGACTAAATGCAGTTTGCATCAGAAGATGGACGTGGCTCTTCTGGGGGCCAGAAGCAGAATGTTATGGTTTGGGTCTGGAATGTCCCCCAGAAGCCACATCTGCTTGGATGCTGTGAAATACCTGTGGAACCACCTGCTCCTGGGAGGTGGGTCCTGGCTGGAAAGGGCTGATGACTGGGGGAGAACCTGGAAGGGTATATGCCAGCTCTGCCCTTCTTCCCTCACTTGGCTGTCTGTCATGACATGAGCAGCTCTTGGGCTATGCCTTCACCATGCGATTCCACTATTGTCAGCTACTTGTGAATAGACAGAAACATTCTGAAACTGAGCTAAAATAAACCTTTCCTTCCCTAAGTTGCAGATGTTGGGTATTCTGTCCAGTAATGAAAAAGCAACTAAAGCAGCCTCCATATTATTTCCCACAGTGGGAGTACCACTTCACAGACTATGAACAGTTCACCAGGGGTCCTACTTTTCCAAAAATTTCCTGAAGTTACTGAAAACTGGAAAAAATTCAAATATATAAAATGTGTAATCAGTATTCCCAGAATATTTTAAATTTCCACCTATTCTTTCTTTAAAACAACTTTTTAAAAATTTCTGTTACCAGAAACCTGACCTAGACTATTCCTAATGAAAAATCCATCTGATGGGCCAGAGGAATAGCACAGTAACTAGAGGGCTTACCTAGCAAGTCTAAGACCCTGAGTTTGATTCCCCAGCAGCATATAAGCCAGGCAAGATGGTGCACACCTGTAATTCCAGCATTTAAGAGCCTGAGACAGGAGGATTTCTCTGAGTTTGTGGCCAGCCTGTTCTCCATAGTGAGTTCAGGACCAGGCTAGTGAGGGCAAGACCCTGTCTTAAAAAAAAAAGTCCATCATAGAGCAATGAGTAAGTCCTCATTCATCCAGCAATGAGTATGGTAACAATACGAGAGGTGCATGCCTGGTAGGTACCAAGGCAAGAACCTGCACCCAGGCTGGCTTCCCTCTGGGTGTTTCCTTTCCAGCTTAAACCACAAGCACCATCAGGATCCCCAACAGGTGCTCCTTAAAGGAAGTCAGCTTGCCTGTGCCCAAGACTAACTCAGTCTTCCTTGAGCAGCAGGCAGCTGCCAGGGGGCGCTCTTAAGGGACCACTTGACTTTGGAAGATAGCAGAGCCTCAATATATGCGCAGCTACTGTACCATGGAGTAGAGAGACCTAATACTGTTTCCCAGATTTGGTGACTGAGGAAGCAAGACAGTCGCTCCAATCCTGTGCCCAGGTGTGTGCACTGGCCCTTGAGTTCATTAATTTAAAAAACATTAAGGGAAATTTTAGCGCGTGCGCACGCACACACACACACACACACACACACACACACACACACTCACTATATTTTATGTGTGGCCCGAAACAGTTCCTCTTCACCCAAAAACACAAGGGCAAGAAAAAAAAAAAGGCAAGCTGCAGGTTGGACGTGCCTCTGTATACACCTGACACACACATTTAGAAAACTTCGTGCCACTAACCTAAGTCTGTTGTATCGGGATGGGGGCGCAGCTCTGCAGTTCAGTGCTCGTCTAACAAGTGCAAGGCCTTGAGTCTGACTCACCAGCACCGCATAAGCTGGGCATGGGGGTGTGCAACTGTAATGCCAGCCAGCACTCAAGAAGCTGAGGCAGGAGGCTTACTGTGAGCTCAAGACCAGACTTACTAAGTTCAGGACCAGCCTGGACTACAGAGGAGACTCTGTCTCAAAAAAGAGTAACACTTTGCATATTTATCTTATACACTTGTTCACCTAACAACTACTCATTAAGCACTGATATGTAAGCACAACTAGAACATCAGTCATAAATGAAATACACAAAATCACTAAAAGCCCCATGGGTCTTACAGCCTGGCAAAACTTCGTTAAGCAAATAATCACACAACTACATAGAGCAGCCTATCTTTTCAAGGACTGTAAAGAAAAAATGAAGGAACAATAAAAGTGTAAGTAGAGTCAATTTAGATGTGGAGATGGGGCAGTCAGGAAAACTTTCTGGAGGAGAAAAGTAAATAAACAAAAGCTAAAAGCAGCAGCTGAGAATGCCCAGCTGGACGGTAGGATAGTTTTCTAGGCTGAGAGGAAAGCACGTCACAGAGGGAAAAGCTCAGTGAGGAACCAAAAGCCGGTCAAGGAGGTAGAGCTGGCTGCCGAATGGAGAAAGGATGGGTGAGAAAGTGGCACTCAGAGCTGTGAAGTTCTACCAAAGACTTGGACTTTCATGCTAAAGGCAACCGGAAGTTACTGAGACACGTTCGAGTTGCATGTGTTAGTAGACTCATGTTTTTAAAAAAATTAATGCAACCATTATGCAAAAATTTTTAAATTTATTAAGTGAATAAAGAAAGATGCAGAACCACATGTATAACATATTATTTCTAGCAAGAGGGAAGGAGTAAATGTTTACACAAACAAATCTCTTTAGGAAAATACAGGACGCTGGGAACACTAGTGCCTCTAGATGGACAGGAGAGAGGAGTCAGAGGAGTAAGTTTTTACTATGTTTGTTTTTAGTGTCTTCTAAATAGTGTCTAAGAATCATCTGCATAACAGTTAATTAAATGGCAATTAGCTGTTGTGTGTAAAACATTGGAAGGTAAAAAACTTAGGTAAGATACCAGAAAAGTTAAAATGGGAAAAAAATGCCAACTCTACCGCTAATATCTACTATTATCTATGAGTAGAATAGAAATGTCCATATCACATTTAAGTACAAGCTGACACTACTATTTTGGAAAACTGTTGAGCAGCCTCTACTAATACCAGACACACAATCTGTAAATCAGAATTCCACTCCTAGGTATACAGAGAAATGTTACCTATGGTTGCTAAATGCATAAAGATCCTAACAGCACTAAACATAGTAACAGCCTCTGAAGAGAAAGCCAAGCATTTAACTAAGAGTAGAATGGACAAATTATGCAAACATCAAAAATTTTTTCTATATACAATGAGACTTACAGTAGGTACTAAGTAGACCAGGAATAAAAGAATGTATACTGATTTCACATATATAATCAAAGATACACAAACTGATCTGTGGTCGCAGATGCCAGGCTAGTGTTATCTCGGAAAGAGTGGAGATTAGAAACCAGACGACTGCACGGAAGGTTTCTGGGGTCAACTCTGTAGCTCTCGATCTAGGAATTTACCATTTACATTCTGAGCTGCAAACATAATATAAACTTACTGCGGTTAGGGGAGGTGTACACATGTGCACGCCAGGTAAGAAGCCACTGCAGACTGGGGATGTAGACCAGTGTTGAGAGTGCTCGCTTATGCTCAAAGCTCTGGGTTTGAGCCATACTGAAAAAAACAAGTAAAATTTAAAGCCTTTGTATCTGGCAGCACAACTAGATACAGAGTACACAAGTAGGACCCAACTAAATACCGAAAATCTCCAATAAACATTTATCCTTCATAACGGAAGAGTAAGTAAGATGTTAAATACAAGCAATCTCAGCTGTGTCTTCTCATGGAAGGTATCAAACAGAAGTTGTAACACTGCTAAGTCACATGCTATCTCTTATGATTGCTATGTCTACTATAACTTACCACCATTCTCAATTCTTACAAGAACCTTCTTCCAGTGCTAACCAGTTTATCAGTATGTCTGTACTAAATATATAAATTGTCACCCCAAGCATCTCACTTATCACTCATCATGGCAGTTCCATTTTGTCTTTGATGTCCCCTGTCTAGAAAATTCAGCTGCGCTGGCAGCCCCTCTTCCTAAAAAAAATTAACTCTCTTCAAGCCATCTAGCTCCCTTGTCCAGTATCACTCTAAGAGTACCAGTTATGGTTTCTACCTGGCACATCTAGTTACCTCCACTAGCACCTAGTCGTCCCTCAAAGATGCTTAACAAACTGTTCAGTAGCTGTCACACAAAGACCTGTTAACTCAAAAAAATAAAACCAGTTTTTCTGTGACCATGGCCAATAGTTTTCTTCTAACTGGAAGAGCAAAGAGGAACTCAGGTTAGTTAACCTGATTTCAGACAACCTATACCCCAAACTATGGTGTCCCAGAATCTACATTTTTGTTAAGTACCCAACTGATGGAGAGTAAGTTCTACTCAGAACACCAGGCGGTGCTCTGGTTTCAAGAGTGACTGAAATACACGCTTACTTTCACTTCCTTAGTCAGGTTCATGTATTAACATTTACTAAACATCTATCACATGCCAAGAACTATGACAGCTCTAAAACCCGTGTAGTTAGCAAAAAAAAGTACCTGCTCCATTGGAGCTTACAAAACAGAAGACTGATATCACCAAAGAACAAAAACAACCAACAAAAGGCTACACAACCAAGGAATAAAATTATTCTCCTAAGAACTAAAATTACCCCAGGCCATAGTAAATTAAACATGAAATTTAAAGGATCTCCTAATCCCCTCACTTTACTGCAAATGCTAAAAGGCACAGTAACCTATGCTCAACATTCTAATGCACATAAAATCCACATTACTAAGTGAAATCACATCTTAATGAAAATAAACTACATCTCCTAACATTCTCGTTATACGTGTATAACTTCAAACCAATTAACCACCAATGGTTTCCATCTGCCCACGACTGTCTAGTCCCTTGTCCGTGACCTCCTGAATCAAGGGCTTTCTTCTTTTTCACTATCCTAGTCACCACTCTGTCCCCAATCCAGGTCTTCATTGAATAGATACGAAGCATTGGCTGTGCCGTGTGCTAAAACATACCTAGAGAAAGGGAACCAGCTAATGTATTTTTCGAGTTACTCTTTTTCAAAAGAAAGCAAACTAATACTATTAAATTACAATTTTTTTGTGTGTGGTTAAATTACAATTGTTAATACTTTCTGCTGTTTATTTTTGCTGAGCAAAAGCAGTCATACAAGCTACATGCGAACCAATTCAAATCAGAACTCTTAACCAGTAAACTGAACATGAAAATCAGGGCTGCATGTAATATTCTTAGAAAGACACAGTTGCATACAGTGACATATTTCATGCCCCCTTTGCACACAGTTTTGGACTTCTGTTTATTGGTATACCCAAACCTAACGGAGATAAAAAAACAAGAAAAAAATCACAGCTGACCAAATTACGGTATGTACTGGTTATACATGGCAAAACCTAGTTTATTTTAAAAACATCACAACTCTACAGCTCCACTTAATAATTAGTTTTCTTCAAAACTCAGTTCATAATAAGAGTCCAAGGCAAGCTGAGACCAGGTACAAGCTTAACAACTGGACACCTTAGCCAGAAGTAACTTTTCAGCGTAACCACCCTGGCTTTCCCCTAACAGCAACACAGGAGTACTTCAGTTTCATTCATCTTGTAAATTGTCCAAGCTGACTTCAGGACATTAAGATTAAGACCAGAGGTAGGAGGATCTCTTAAGCCAAGAAATTCAAGGGCAGCCTGAGTAACACGGTAAGACCCTGTCTCAAAAAAAAAAAAAAAAGAGGGAAAGGTGGGGAAGTAAGGATCACTTTCTTTTTTGGAAATCTCAAGAGAAACAATTAGCATATTCACTTAAAAAAAAAAAAAGCAAGAGCATCTGAGTGCATACCTATAGCTTCCATTACTCAGGGACAGCAGGATCACTTGAACCCAGGAGTTAAAGGCCAGCCTAGGCACACAGCAACACCAGGATTCACAAATGCACACAACAAATGCCATGTGGGAATTAAGAAAGAAAATCATTTATTGGATGTCTTCTGTCAATTGTTACCTTAATATTCTTGTTTAAAAAACCAAACTATGAAAATTACTCTCCTTTGATACATCTAGTTTAATTAAAGGGCCAGCCAATTACTATTAGTGCCTTTTTAAAGCACTGTGTATTTCTCTCCTCTCTTCCACCTCTACCTTTATTTCCTACATGTAGGTAGTTACAGTTGAGTGGGAAGTCTGGATTGAGGAGGTAACCACTTGAGATAAAGCCGACCCTCACATTTAGGTAATTTAAAACAAGTCATTCTTGACCTAAAAGAGGTATCTGCACAAAGTACTTTAGGTTTCCCGCTTACCAGATAAGTGTGTGGCTACTGACCTGTATCCCTGTCTTTCCTACTTTTTATGTTTGTCAAACATAATACTCAGTGATATTACCAAAACCCAACATATAGTGATTATTATTTTCTATATTTTATACTTCAACTTAATGAGAATTTGCATAATGTTCAAGACATACGTTTTAGAGGGATGCAGATTTCTATTTTTCCATATCCAGAGTACACTAAACTTTAATTCAACAAGGTTAATGGACTTTTAACAATTACACAGAACATAGAAATAACTCCTAAAAATGTTATGTATCCTTCACACTTCACTGGTAACTTAAAACCAAATTGCTTATTTCCTAGTAGCATGGAAGAGCAATTGTGTAATAAAAGACAATAAGAAAAAGCCACTTATCATATAGTCTAGTCTTTATTGAAAGACTTCAACTGTGGTTTACAGCTTTGGCTTTCGTTGGCCAGTCATTTTAGCCTCTCACTGCCCGCAGACATAAAAATCAACTGAGAATGGCATGGGGAAAAATACTAGAGAGATGAGCCAAAAAATGGCAAGCAAAACCACATCAAAATAAACCTCAAAGTAACGGTGAAGTAAGAAACATTTCTTTGCATGCCAAAGACTCTCTGTTAATGTTTTAATGAATATGGTAAAGAAAAGGCAATAACTCTTTAAGTTAGATCAGGACAGCACTGACTTCAATCTGCACTGTAAAGCAGATGGAATCTGTATTAGCTTAACAGTAATATTGTGCAAACAGTGCACTTCACTTGGATAAATCGCTTTACATTTTAAAACTGTTCAATAGAAGTAATTTTAACTTATCATGAATCTTGTTCTGGTCCAGATTGAGATCAAAGACACTTCGATTACATGTTTGTTATGGCAATATAACTAGGCTGGATAATTTGAACAAGGTACAGAACACACAACTAGGACACACTGTCACTGTATTTCACTGTTATCTCAATAAACCCCTTAATTTACTGGCCGAAGGCTTAAAAAAAAAGCAAACTAAAGATTTAGTAGTTATTTTTATCGATTAAAAAATCCATAGTCCTTCAAGTTTCACAAATTTTCATGGAAATTTTAACTTGGAGCATAATTAATATAGTTTCTTGAGTGTTCTTCCTATAAAATATAATTTAAAAACTTCTCCAAAGGTATATGGAGAGTCAGGGTAATTTAATAATAAATGACTACTGTGGTTCAAAAGGATGTGCCAGAAAAAAATTTGGCTCAAAGATGAACCTCAGACCCTGTGAATTTTTATGATGAATACATTTGGCCATATTTATAAAGCAGAAAGAAGGAAAGTAGTACCAAAATTGTGATCACCAATATATAAAATCATTATTTTTAAGTTAACTGTAAGACTTTAAAGATTGAAAAAATGGCAATTTATGGCTGCCAATTCCACCTTACTACTTAAAGGGCTATGTTCTCATTCTGGTGCTCAGGCCAACATTTTGAATACACAGCCAAAACATTTGCACCCCCTAGCTGTGGCAATCTAAATACACAGAATTTTTTTCTATTTTACATTCTTATTTTATAGAAATTAGAGGCAGATTTTATCCATGAAGACCAAAAAAATCCCTTGGAAGCAAATCACAATCTTCAGCATTTTCCCACCTGATTCCTTTACAAACTGCACACATACAACTCAAGCCTCTGCTCAGGCTCATCATCCCATGCACACTCCCTACAGGAAAAGAAACTTAATTAAAATAAAAGTTACAACTTTGTCTACTATTTAAACTGAATATCCAATTATAAATTGGTACATCAAACTATTTAAATAAGATGTTTTAGCAATCTTGTTTAAAAAATTCTTGGGCAAAATATATCTAATTTTTAAAAACACCCCAAGATTTTTAAAAAACACTTGTGCTATACAACTTATAGGAACCTTGAAAGTGACTTACAAGGTTTAATCAAGGTATTTACATACCAAATAATGTAAAGAAAAAAAAAACCTAATGACACTTTAGAATGTATTAATGCATCAAAGATTTGTATGAAATTAAAATTAAGGCTTTATCTGTGTAGTAATTTGTATCATTTTAATTTTACATAGCCAACCTTGGAAATGTCAGTCTTCGATATTATCAATCCACTGCTTTCACTGCAGTAGAATGTGTTAAGTGTTATTTCAAATAATTACATTGCTGCTACTTCTATGTTGAAGCATGCTTTTTAAACACTGTAGTTAATATTTACAATGTATATCATTTAAACTTTGTGTAAAAACACAAGTATGACTGTCTGACTAATACAAACACCATACTTGGAATTTCCCCCCCAATGAAATTTAATATACTACAGTTTTAATAATCAACACTTCTTGAAATTTAAAAAATATGTCTTAATGTGGACCACCAACATTTGCTCAAGTAACTCAGATAATGCTGTTTTTAGTTAGGTTGCAAAATTTCAGTCTGGCTTCTGTTTCTTTAGGCAAAGAGAAAGTAAATTTTCCTCCAAAGCGATTCCAAAATCATGCATTTCTTCTGAATATCACACTTTTTTTTTTCTGCTGACTTCAAATGTGATCCACCTCAGGGGAGGGGAGGGGAGTATCAGGATTCAGGACGAACTTAAGTGATTCCCAGTTTTTCACGATTCTCCCTTTTTTTGCTCTTTTAAAAACACAGTAAGTTAAAATACTCAACAGCAAGATAAAAATGGAATAGTATCTAAGAATCAAAATGTATTACCCATTTCTCCTATTATATCAAAATTTGTAGTCAGAATTGTCTTTATTGACTTTATTTTAGTTTTGTACACAAAGAAAAATCATGTTCATATCCATCATGAACAAAAACTTAAAAAGGCAGAACTAGAAGACATGTGTTCTTCACCAAAGCAAAGCTGTGCTAAAGGTTCCAAACATTTCAATTTTTAAAATAAATATTTTCATTTTCCGATGTCTACTTTCATGTCTTCAGAGTGTCACAGGAAATCGAAGCCTATCATGAATTACAATTTTGTTTAGAGTCCCAGCTCACTGTGTTTGGTAACTTGCCATACCATATCCAGCTTGGTTAGGAGGAGGTATTACAGGAGGAGGAGCTTGTCCTTGGGGAGGCTGAGCACCAAATCCACCCATCCAAGCAGCAGAAGGTGATTGACTTGGAAGAAAGAAAAAGAATCTTCAGCAAACATAAGAAAAGAAAAAAAATCATCTATACGTGCATACCAAATCAAGCAGTCTAATCACAGAAGCGACAAGTAGAAATCAATAAAGTTACAACAAACAGACTGAGGAAAACACATGATACATGTATAGAATCTGTATCTATCTCACTATTCCTAGTCTTACAGCTTTATTAAGCCATTTACAACTTAGCATAATGAAATCTGAGAGAAACATGTGAGATTATTTTTTTCCCCCTGAGACAGAGTCTTGCTCTGTAGCCCAGGCTGGTCTTAGATTCACAACAATCCTCCTGCTGGAGCCTCCTGAGTGCTAGGGTTACAAGCGTGCACCACCACACCCAGCTTTTGAATAGTGATTTTTAAAAGAATGATAAATGTTGTCTGTACTCTTAGCACTTTGGGAGATTCGGACAGGTGGACCACAAGTTCAGATCCTGCCTGTGAGCCTAGCAAGATTCCCATCTGGGGGCTGAGAATACAGCTCAGTGGTAGACTGCCCCTGCGATCAAATCCCAGTTCCGTACACATACACAAAAAGTGATTTTACACACCATCACTGGCTTAACATGAAAAATCATAAGCGCTGCACCCACTCTATAAACAAAAGCAAGCTACTTTGTATAACATAAATTCCTATAATCTCACTTGTGCCAAATAGGCCTAAAGTCAAATTTATGAAAATACCTACATAAAAACCTGTTATACATGAAAAAATAAGTTCTACAAACTGCTTACAGAGATAAGTCATACCAAATTAACATCCTAACATCCCTTCCACTTAGTAGTAAAAGATAATTCTGTAGCATCATGAATCACATTTTATTAGATTTGTTTCTATAATGTTTATTATACAAACATACAAAATTTAAGGAGATCCTCTCTAGAAAAACTGTATTTTATTTCATGCCAGAATTGTTATCTGTTTCTAAACTGGGAAAACTCAACTTACTCTACTCCAAATCCTTGTTGACTCCACGGCTGACCATATACTCCGTAAGGTGGTACTTGCCACCCATTGGCCATGTACTGTCCATACTGCTGGGGGTTTCCATACACTTGGCTCCACTGGCCCCACTGACTGTAGTCAACCTAGGAAGAAGCAGATGGTTGTTTTAGGGAACAAGTAAAAAACACCGTATTTGAAGAAAGAGTGGGAGACAAGGAAGAGAAAAACTAAGTAAGCACCCTTATGTGAATAGGACTCTGTTATTTATCATTGTCTAAGTTTATTGGGGTGGTGACACCTGTGAAAAGAAAGTATTAAGATTTAGTTAATACCGCAAAACAATCAATTTTGAAATAGCATCAATATAATTAACTGAAAAGTAGCTAATGCTTTTATTTTATTTTACTGTCTAGTTTCCAAAGCTTTTATGCAGATATGTGAGGTGGAAACCATAAAAAGTGGTATGAAAAATTGAATTACCTGTTGGAAGTTTTTAGTCATATCAGGAGATTCTTTACCCCAATAGCATTTAACCACGTGTCCTTCAATCGTGGTACCATTCACCGAAACAATGGCATGGGCTGCACTTTCATGAGTAGAAAATCTGGGAAAAGAAAATAATGAGATTTTGGCTTTTATATTCTAACAACTTAAAATAGTAAATAATATAAAAACTCATTAGTTCATACCTGTAAGTTGGTAATTTCCCTAAATTATATTGTATAAAGTTTTGCATTTTTAAAATGTACTAAAATAACAAAATGTTTCCTTAGAAGGGTCAAATAACAAAGTGAAACAAATGACTCAAATCTGCTACTAATACTAACTACTACAGGTAGAATATTACCTGACAAATGAATAGCCCTTCTCTGGAAAAACTCTTATTTCCATAATTTGGCCAAATGGTGAAAACGTTTGTCTCATAAGCTGATCTATAAAACAAAAACATACAGTAAAATATTTAAGGCTCATCTATCTCAAGAAGTTCATACTCATAGTAATGAAGCCCTGCAGGGGTGATGAGAAAATTAAACACCATACCTGTTAACCCTGAAGCAATTCCTCCACAGTACACAGTACAATTTTTTGGACTTGACTGGTTTACTACATCTTCAAACCTCAATTGCTTAGTGTTGTCTATATGCAGAATGAAAAAGAAAAGGCTATTACACAAAGTGTCACAAAATTATTTTTTGGATGGCAGGCAGGTAGAGCACTCACCCAGAATGCATCATAACCCTAAATTCAATCTCCCTTCAGCAATACACACATACCCCTTTTTTAACTACTACATGCTAGTAAAATATGTCTCACTAGAGGAAGAACATGTAGAGATTTTTCTCAATGCTTTGATGTGTATATTTATCTATAAAATCATATGGTTCACAACTTGAGAAATACTTATACCAGAGAAAACAGGGGAAATGGGTATGATCAAAATCTTATAAACCTAGGTGCAAATACCACCACATCTTAAACCCAGTAGTTCATGAAAATTAATATTCACTAATAAAATTATATTTAAGAAAAAATCCATCCCAGCAGTACCTCCAAAAAAAAAAAAGGAAAAAAGAAAAAAGCCAAGGCAGTCAACTTTCCATATTCCCTCAAATCATTTGGGCTATATCCTCTGCTCTTTCAAAAGTTTCACTGTGTGAGTATAAAGCTGTTTTATAACCTCAAAAAATTATATCAAAGCTCAATTATTTTCAGATAACAAAATTTAAGATGAAATGAACCTTGCAACATTATTAAGAAATTCAGTATGTAGTAACACATGATTAATGAAGAATCTATAATTTCTAACACATAGTAGAAAAACAGCTCACTTTCTTGTGTACTTTTAGGTGCAGGTGGTTTACGTGTGGCCCAATTGGTTCTGATTTGTCGACCACCCAACCACTGACCTCCCATATGGACAATTGCATTTTCTGCATCCTACAGAAGAAAAAAAAAAAACATTCACAAAGCAACAGTGGCATGTAAGATTTGTTACAATGAAATAAAATTTGACACTGCTGGATCAAATAAGTATTAACAGTAAATAAATTCACAAAACATCCCAAACAAATAAAACTACTACCAATACAAAAGTGATTTGAACTTGAGTAAATCATAAAAGCCATTTTATTTTCAACTGCAAAACACTAGAATAACATTACTTTCAAGTAAAGGGAAATTAATCCTAATTTAATATGTAAGAAAAAATCTCACTTGATTACTCTAGTAGTTTCTTAACCACATTTGAATTAAAAGAAAAACAGAAATCCCACAATACAAAGTAATTTTCAAATGTTTTAATCTTATGGTTGGTTGGTAAAATAACTTACTAAAGAAAATGTAAAACTACTAACATTATGGTATACACTGCCTACTTTCAAACAGTTTATACTGTATTGTATTAGTAATGAGTTATGACTAGGAAACAAGATTAAAACTCAATTTTAAGACAAAAAAACTTCTGAATTACAATTCAGAATGTTGTGAACTTATAGTCAATAAAAAATAAGATTAACTAAATCAATGTGAATATGGTATTAATCCAAGTAAAGACAGACCATAACTCTAGCCTTCTGACCTTACTATTTCAATGCCAGGTAGGAAATTGTTGAAACTGTTCTAAAACCAAAGTCTACCTTATTATTTAATGTTATAATGAAAATGCTTAAGTATTCGGTATCTCTTTCTTAAAAGAAGTCATTCCAAAATCAAGACAAACTGACTGAATTTTATTTACATTATTACTATAATCATTAACATAGCAATTATAAAAGTATGGATAATTTTAACAAAAATTAAAACTGTGATTTTCAAGGTTAAGTGTAAACAAAGCTTACCTTTGCCCTCCAAATTCTCAGATTAGCTCACCTGTCCTACTCTTGGGTTTTCTCATACATTATACCTTTCCCATTGCATAAATGCAACATTAATAATCTTTCCTATAATTTGATCACCCTTTCTCTTCTATCATCCTTATTTTCAGCTTTATGAAAGAAGAATTATACTCCATCATTAACTGTTTGTAATTAATATCCAAGCACATTTAAATTTCTACTGCTGTATATTGACTAAATTTAGAATTAAATTTAAATTGAGGTGAAAAAACGTACCAGTTTGTTATAAAAAGATACAAAACCATAGCCTTTGGATTTTCCAGTTGCCATGTCTTTAACTACCCGGGCATCCCTGTGAAAAGAAGCACAGCTAAATGAGGGAAGTAAGAGTATCCCTCAAAACAAAAACTAAAAGGAACCACACACACTGTATTGTGAGCATTTTTTAAAAATAAAATTCCAGTTAGCCCTAATTAACTACAACCATTCCTGAACTCTCCCTAACTCTTCTTTACCTGTTAGAAAAAACCAGTAGGACAAAAACATGTAATAAACATGCAACCTAATTAAATAGCCTGTACTTTCTAAACTAACTGCTCAAATCTGAAGATTAACAGGAACAATAGTTTCCTTTTCTAATATTCTATTTGCTAGTGTCCTCTAAGATTTACTTTCTACAAATTACTGTAACAATGCTAACTACTTTACCATGCAATTTCTAAATAGTTAAATGTCTTCTGCCTAGTGATACAAAATATATGAAATATTAAAAAATTGAAAAAGAGGAAAAAATAGGAATTAAAAAGGCATACATGGCCTGTTAACAGATTTCTTTATTTTTCTTGGTCAATTCTCTACCATCATTTTGGAGTTTGGGCAGCTGTAAATTTTGAAAAATTGACATTTTCAGAAATTTAAGAAAGGAGAATAAAAAACTAACAACAATGCTAAGCACACCAGTACGAAAACAACAAATTTACACAGAAATTTTAGTGAGTAAGTTAAAATGATTGGAAATATAGAACTCCACTGAATATAGAATGTTAAAATGTAAATACTAATATATGTATATATAAATAATGTATAATAAGAATAAATAGAAATGAGAAAAAAAACTACAACTGAGTTCCAGTGTGCACAGTTCCTTGCAGTTAGCCTTCAAGATCCTGTCCATTCTTATGAGCAATTCTGCAAAATAACCAGAATGCTATTACTTTTAATTGTGACTTGGACTTTAGAAAACTGCAGGTCTCAGGTATAAATAAAGATTGAAAAACAGCAACCTGTAATATTTTTATACTCATTTTAAACAACAGCATTACTTACCATATTTAGATTAAAAAGCAAAGCAAATATCAAAATAGAAAATTAAGAATTAAATCTTTCAAGTAAATTAAAATCTACAGAACAACAAATCATATAGAGAAGTTGTTGTTCTTAATTGAAACATATCAGTAAAGAAGTACGTTTAATTTAAACCTATAGTAAATATACAAAATAAAATTTAAATTAGACAAATAAATTGTGATACTTCATAGAACTTATAACCACTTTTAGTTTTTCAATATAATTCATAAAGTAACAGTGAAATGTGACTATAAATTGTTAAAAATCAAACCATATTTGTCCCTCACTAGGAGAATCAAATACCAGCAATAAAAAAAAAAATCTACTTACTAATCCCACATTTATTTCAGACATGAAACATTAATACAAGAATAATTTATAGCTAAAATATCAAAACACATTTATCATTATGTTTAAACATGAACATTTTTAATCACAAAATACTCAAAGATTTACCTAAATTTCCCACATTTATAAACACTTCCAATACATGTTTAATGCATTAATATAAAACATTGACTTTTTATTAACCCATTATCTTTAATCACCAATTTTTGAAAACATTTGACAAAAAGATATTAAGTATTACCACCCAAACATCTGCTTCAAAGGTAACAAACAGAATCACTTAAAAATTTATAAACATGTTATACACAGGTATATATATATATATAGATATATATATGAAAACAAGACCCCAAAACACTCAAATGACATTAACATTTGGAACAACAGCTACGCAAAAACTAAAACAAACCAAGAAAAGAAAACAGAAGAAAAAGAAAATAAAAATACACTAACTAGAGAAAGAAAATCTTAACTCCAATACAACTTAATCTTGTGCCATTTTGCTTATCACTACTGAGTGTAGCTCTGATCATGATACTTACGATATTTTACCAAAGGGGGCAAATGCTGATTTGATATCTTCTGTTGTTATTTCTGGACTCAAATCTCCAACAAACACATGGAAGTGATCTGAAATCAAAGTATTAGGTCATCAAATACTTAAGAAGCTGGCTATTAAACTTTTTTAGGCAACACGAAAGGAGGAAAAAAACCCTTATTAAGCTGGATATGCTGCCAGAAAATTTCAGAACTCTTCCACAGCAAAATGCAGCAGGAGTACTTACTGGAAGTATCTTTTTTCTGGCTACTTGGTGTTGTTGCCCAGTTTACTTTGACCTCCTAAAAATAAAGATTATATTTAATACAATTATTAGGAATGTTATTACAAATTATAACACTTACCACTCAATATATCACTTATCAAGCAGGGATTATTTTTGTAAAATACTAGGAGGAATAGAGCAAAACCATCACTTTGCAGTTGAGTATCTGTTTAAAAACTTGCTAAGAAAGAATATAAACCAATTTAACATGCAAATATATACCTAGAAGGTGCCACCATTCTATTATCTTACCTTTCCCAAAATTTTTCTCCCATTCATAGCAGCTAATGCAGCAGCTGCATCTCTGTGTTCGTAAAATTCCACAAAGCAATATGGGTCATTGCTTGTATGCTGCAAAACAGAAAATCCAACAGAAGAGTTGACCCTTCTGCTATCGGGTTGCTGAGAAGAAAATCCAGGAAAAAACATTACTGATAGCTAGGAATGTACAAGGTGAGACCGCAAAACCTTATGAAAGCCTAGCACTTAAAAAAAGAGAAAAAAGGGACAGAAAGAGATTCACAGTTAAGAGTGACTTTGTACCTCAAAACACTGTTGTACTCACCAGAACTGTAACAGCAGTATGAAATCATGACCAAGAGTATTAAAATATAGAATTCTGGTGACATATGTTTAAATATAAAACAGAAGCTCATATTAGACCAAATAAAACCTCTCAGATTTGATGAAGACCATTCCTTACCACTGCTCTTTTTTCAACATTAATTAATTTTTAAAAGGATACAGTCTATGTATGCATCACAATCCTTTACAAGCCATATACTAGGACAATAAAATACAGAAATAAACCAACTTTATAAAATGTACTTCTGATCAAACTAAAGGATGGTACTATAATTAAGTCTTTCTTTATAACTCAAACTCATGACTTTACATTACTACAAAGACTATATTAGAGTATCACCTTCTTGGATAAGAGAAAGAGGGAAAAAAAAAAAGAAAAATTCAACATTTATAACTAAGTATGAAAATGAACTCCCGACCCTCCACAACAGATATTCTACATACTTTGGTCTTCCAGAGGCCTGAAAATGCACTGCCACCTAGAAAATAAGTGCTTAAAAATAAGTCTGAATAAAATATTCCAACCTGGGCCCAGATACAAGCCTATAATCCTAGCACTCTGGGAGACTGAGGCACGAGAATTGCAACTTTAAGCCCTACATGGGCAATTTAGCAGCTTACTGAGACCTTGTCTCTAAATAAAAAACTTAAAAAGCTTAGTGCCAAGCCTCTGGGCTAAAACCATACTACCACAAAAAATTCAGTAAAGAGTTGGAGGATGTAGCTCAGTGACAGAAAACTTGCCTAGAATGTGGCAGGGCCTGGATTCCAATCCCCTGCACCAAAGTAAAATATTAACAATGGGCAACTTAGTGAGACCTTGTCCCCAAAACAAACAAACAAACAAACAAAAAACAACAACAAAATCAGAGCTGGAGATGTAGCTCAGTTTGCAGTCCCTGGGTTCAGTTTCCAAATACAGAAAGCAAGCCAGCAAGCACGTGGGCAGATTTGTAAGCGGGTTTATATGGGACAAAAACACCAGATTATAAAATAAAGATCTTTCCAACAATTACTGTTTTTCTTTCCAGAAAGTTGTAGAAAAAAATCCAACATAAAACATCTAAATAATAATGACAAAGTAACCAAAGTGTTAGTAGATAATTAACACCGAGAACTATGATCTCACACAAAACCCTATCGGAGTAGCCAGTTGAATACTATAGAGGTAGAGAAAAAGGGGGTGGGGGGGTCCCAAATAAAAAATACACTTTAAATTCCACTTGTGAGAGAGTTAATTTACCAAAAATACTCACTGAGGAAATCTAAAAGTAAATTAAAAAGCTTGGCCCATTTTTCCTTTTACTCCCATGTCCTCTGTCCAAACAGTTTCTAAGGGAAATACAGGTAATTATGGCAATATATAAAGAGGTACAATAGTAAAGCTATAAAAACCATATAAGCTTTAGGGAAAGGATGTACTTGTACACACTCATTTCAAGTGTATCTAAACTAGTAGTAAGTCAAATCCCTACATTATGTTCAACATATGCATGTACGTGAACATACATACATACGTCCCCTTAACCATAGGGAATGTGTTGTTGCAAGAACCCAATGGAAGCCTGAAATCTAAGGTAATAGCCTATCTTGCACAGACTACATTTTCAGGTACCTAATGTGCATTGTGTGTAGCTTCTGTAGTTTGTGGCAAGACAGCAAAACTGGCACAAATTTCTTTTTCCTTTACTCACAATTTCACAGACACGTCTTACCGTGAATCTCTGCAACCTCAGCATGCAGTTTTTTCTTATAACTTAAGATCTTTTACTTTTTCACTCAAAGAAAGCACTTCCTGGTTTTCATCTGAAACAACCAAACTGCCAGCATCACTACTCTTGCACTTGGGGACCATTATTACATAAAATAAGGACTACTTGAATATAAGCACTGTGGTATTGATGGTCAGTCAAAAAACAGAGCTACCAATGACTGAAAGGCAGGTAGCACGTTCAACTTCAACATACTGGACAGTGAAGGGACTCAAGTTCTAGTGGGAACAGCAAGAAATTGTGCAACACTACCAAGAATTGTGTGCAATTTAAAGGTTTGGATTATTTATTTCTAGAATTTTCCATTGAATACTCTGGACTGAGGCTGACTATGAGTAACTGACAATGAAGAAAGCACAACCTCTGGTAAGGGAGAACCACACACATGTACTTACATTTACATCACATATTTAAATATTTATATATTCACATGATGCTGCATTTCATATAAGAGACCACTAATTTTTAAGTCAAATCCCAAGCGTCAAAGATGTTAAATTTTTTAATGTTTGCCTTAGAATCAAGAATATATACTTACTGTATCATTAGGGAAAGTTAGAATCTATGATAACATCTAAATTTAAAAATCATCAAAGGAGAAAAAGAATTTTTCATTTGCCAAAATGAAATTTATGACAGGAAAATAAATGCCTAGATATACTAGTGTTCATGGTGTTTAGAAGCTTCCAATTTACACCACCAAATGTACACTCCAGAGATCAGTAAGGTCCTTACCTCAGTGGATGACATAAATATAAAGACAAAGAAATAGTATTTGTTTCTGTGGTACTGTTATCAAGTCCAAAGCTCAATTTTGAGATAGGGTCTCGCTAAGTTGCCCAGGCTGGGCTCAAACTTGCTATCCTCCTGCTTCAGCCTCCCAAAGTGCTGTGATTATAGGTCTGTGCCACCATACCAGTTAGAAATATAAAATTTTATAACTAATTACAAGCTCAAATCTAGGTTCTAGAAACATGGATAAGCTGTGAAAACTCAATTTGAGTCCCTCTACTCCTCAAGTAGCTTTACACATACAACGGTTTTTTAAAAATACATTTTAAAATCACTGACATGTACAGTTAAAACAATATTAAATGTGCCTGAAAAATTGTCAGACTCATTCCACTTTCTCAAATCCTATTCTCTTCTAAACTTAGTCTGTCAGCTTCCCACAGCACCACTAAGACTGCATGTTGAGCTCTCCATGTCCTGTCACCTACGTAATCCCTTTCAATCCTAATCCTGATTTCTAGCTCGATCTCTCCTTAAAACATTCTCTTCACTTGACACTACCACCCTTTTGGTTTTTGTATTTCATCACTGGAGGCTTTCAGGAGTTAGTCTTTTTCCTTAACTCAAACTCAGAATGGAATTCTAAATGCTTAGCTGTTCTAGGTTTCAAACCTTTGACCTCAGTCCTTGTACTCCTCTTCACAATCAGAATATAACCTGATCCAATCCCATAATACAACCTGACCAAGTATCACTGTAAGCTTCAGCGCTAGCCTCTCCAGATGAGTTTTTTCTAACTGCCTACGTCCACTTAGATATGCAATGCAATCTTAAATTCATCATCACCAAAACACTCAACTCTCACCCGCCCCCATCCCATTTTGTACCCGTTAGCCATCTTCACTTTAGTAAACAGCATGATCACTCTCACTACTGCACCAATAAGAAACAAGCATCTTAAAGAGTCTTTCCTGATTACTTTCTTTTCCTTACATCCCACTACCATTTGAACTCTACTGATCCTATTTCCAAAATATACTTCCTATTTCTTCAGCCACCAGTGATCACTTCTTGGCCTTCTGACTAAGATCAAGTGTGGTATCCACCACTCTAAAGTACAAGAACCCATCATCACTTACCTAGACTAGTGGTATATAAAACCTAGCTGGCTTCTCCTCTTCTACTCTTCCCTTTTATAATCCTTCTCTACACAGTAGTTACATTCTACCCAAAGGAATTCTAAAAATGTAAATTACAGCATTTTATCCCCTAAGTAAACTGCTCTGATGGCCTGCCACTGCAATCACCACTCTGCACTGTCCCGTACTGCCCTACGTGATTCTGAATCCTACCCATCTAGTTACTTACTTCTCTATCACTCACCAGGTCTTTGATTCCACAAATCCTACAAGTGTATTACCAACTTGAAGTCTTTGAATTTGCCTTTCCTCTATCTCTTAATAGACATGGTCCCATCTTATTATTCCTTTTTAGTTCAAAGAGGTAACACATTCCCTCACTAGCCAGCCTATACAGCACCAATCCTCCCAACCATCATCACAGAAATCAGTTTTATTCCCTTCATAGCTCTTATCCCTATTTGCTTTGGGACTTCACTTGTCTGGCTCTTCTTTGTATCTACAGTGCTTGAAGAGTGCCTAGTGCAAAGTAAATTCTTGATGAATGAAAGAATAGATGAATAATCAAAGTCAGGAAGGTAAGAAGGAAGAATATAACAACAGAATGACTGTCACTAGTTAGGAAAGAAGGTCAAAAATGGCCAATGCACTTTATAGGTTTTTACTAGTACTCCATCTCAGGATAAACCACCAACTCTTTAGTACAGGTTCTAGTTCCTTCAAAACATTCTTGCCTCATCCAAGCATCTCTCATGGCTAATCTCACATCTAAGTTCAACCACAATACTACTGAATATAGGTTTCTAACAGAAAATAGATTTCTAATTTCCCTTTTCTATTTCTCATTAGCATTCCTAACCTCTGTCTACCAGACTGGATCAACATTCTTCTAACTAGACTTCTTTTCCCTCCAAATTCTTCACTAGCCAGTTTCTGTTGTTTTAGGTTTCAGCCCAGGCACTGACTCCTCCAGGAGGATCCTCTAACAACACACAGAATACCATCTCTACATGCTCCCAAAGAACTTTATGTACTTCCATAGCATTTACTTAAGTCCTGATAACTCTGTCTCTCAAGAATAGTCTTATTCACCATTGTACCCCTAGCACTTACCATAACCTCTTGTACACAGTAGTCAAAAAAACACTGATGAACAAACAGGAAGAAAATAATAACTGCAACATGAGTCACCTGGCACTATTACAGTCTTAACTGATAAAGTTTAATATGTTTTCTTTGGGAAAAGGACAACAGAATTATTTTATATTATTTTGGTGCTGCGGATGGAACCTAAGGCCTCTAATCAAGAACATACTCTACAGTTGAGTTTTATCACCAACCCCAACAAAATTATTATTCTAACAGTTTAAATGTCTATCTTATTCACTGCTCAATCACTAATATTTACTAAAGATGAACAAAACACATTCCGATTCATTAAGTACATAACCTAATTTTTTTTTACATATGCCAATCCCTAAACTATATTCTACTGGATTACCAATGTTCTCATCAGGATTGTATGAATGCTATTAAGTTTTTTTTTTTTTTACCATTCTGAGATAAACTTTTTATAAGCAGAATCACTTTGAAGATAACGACATCAAGAAAGATGACTGAGACTATAACAGCATAGAACCTGTGACCTCTTGAATAAACCCTATTCTAAGTATAGTTTATTAGTCAAACAAAAAGTAATAAGCCAACAAAGAAACAACAATCTCCCCATCAAAATAAACCAAGGCTTAAAGTCAATTTTTAAAATGATGCTAATTGATCCAAGCATTTTTAAAATGTGAAACATCATGCTAATTGACAGCATCATAACTGGGAGATCTTACCTCTGTTATCATTTTACAGCTTTTACAGGGACCGATCTGACTGAATAACTGAAGTATAAGGACTTCCGTCACATCTCTGGAGAGGTTACCTACATATCTGAACAAGAAAAAAAAATCACTAGCAATTTTTCTTTAGATTTTGGCTCAATGCATTATCATTTAATACATCTCCTTTTATTACATTTTAACTTCCTATGTCTTCAATAAAACTTTCCCAAATAAGCCTGACCTTATGAAATTAAGATTAGTCCTTATTTAGGAAAGCAACAATTCTTAAGCCACTAAAATACCATTTCAATAAGGAACAAATCAATTATGACCTTGGTACCCTAAAGGTATATTACTGCGTATCATCTATCATTTTCTCATCTTATTCTAGTGACTAAAAACCTAAACCAGTCTCAATACAACATAAACTTTTACTTCAAAATTATTCAACACACACACACACACACACACACAGAGAGAGAGAGAGAGAGAGAGAGAGAGAGAAAGAGAAATACTGATTCACTAAAATACCTAAAATACCCAATCATAAAAGAATGTAAGACACAAAGTAGGTTCATCTTAGACTCCCTACTGAAATAATTACACGAACAGAGAACAGAACTGGAGTAAAGTTCCAGCAAAACACACAAAAGGGTGGAGGGTTTTGTTTTGTTTGTTTGCTAGATAAGTCTGTTAGCAATGGTATGTCTTCATTGCTTTGTTTTAGGAGAGTAAAATGATAAAAATTTGCTAATCAAAAATGCCTCACAAGCAACAGTGTAAATTTTTTGTATAAAGCAAATATAGCAAATACAAAGACTTCTTTGGATATTAAGAGAAAAATATATTTTAAAATCTAGATGATTTTTTGACTACAGATAATTAGAATTTCTTTATCACAAATTTAAATGTCCTTTTTTTTTGAGGCAGGGTCTCACTCTGTAGTCCAGGCTGGTTCCTGAACTATGGAGCCCAGGCTGGCCTAGGAACACACAGCAATCCACCTGCCTGAGCCTCCTGAGTGCTGCGATTACAGGCATGAGCCATCATGCTCAGTTTACATGGTGCTGGGGGATCAAATCTAGGGCTTTGAGCTTGCTTGACAAGCACTTTAACCACTGAGTTATTCCTCCAGCCCTAACTGCACATATTTTTGCAGAGATGTTTTAAAGAAAGAAATGTCTACTTCACTACCAAGAGATGATCACCTTGGCTTATGTGCTGTATCACGTATTTAACTTTTCTCAATAAACTGCCAAACTTTTAATTCTTTTGGTACTCAACAAATAATTCCTCAAACTCAAATCCGTCATGAACAACTCATAAAACCAAACAGTATTTGTAAATTTTGACAGTTTCTTCAGGAAAGTAGAAGAATGTAACTTTTGTTTTTCTGACCACAATATTGAGCATTTGGTAACTGGTACCTACACCAAAATAAGCCTTATAACACAGTTACCACATTAAATATATTATTGCTGTAAGATGGAAGAGGAGAAAGAGAAAAACACAACAGGAAACAAACATGCAATTAAGAATGAATAACAATTTTCCACTTCAGTTAAGAATTTTATGCAATGAGTATTAATAACACCTTGGTGTTCATGCTCCAAAACTGAATTTAAAATCCAGTGTTACCTAAATAAAGAGCAAACCAACTGATAAAGTAGCCTGGGTATAGTCTGCCATCTTTTCCTTATATTTGTAGGCCAATGTAGTGATTTGCTTTTTCCAGCAGTAATGAAAAGGCGGTAAGATTATGAACTACTACAGACAAATGTCTGCCTGTTCCCTTTTTAACTCTTAGGGGATTGTGGGCCTGTATAATTTCTTTTTGTACAAGGGAGATCTATCTATAAGGAAAATAAACAAGTAATATTGATGTTCTAAACACTGTGCTTACTTAACCTACACAGCTTGGTTAGTTCATTTCTAACAGAAAAGAGAAATTGGTAAGACTGATTTTCTCACACTGAAGCTAGCTAGCTAGCAGCAAAATTAAATGGAATTCTTTTAATATAAGTGATTTTAGCTTTATTTTGGTTTGTTTTTTTTTCATGTTGTTGTTTGTTTTTGAAACAGGGTCTCAATATGCAACTCGGTTTGGCCACAAACTCAAGATCGTCCTGCCTCAGCTTCTCAACTGCACTACCATACTTGGCTGGTTTAAATAGTTTTAAATTTATATTATTGCTTAAAGAGTCATCAGTCCAGGAAAAATTCCCTGAGCATTGATTATTTCCATATTTAAGTCACTATTTAAAATCAGCTATAAATTCTGTAGAATTTCTAGAAGAATATACATATATAAATTAACTTGCCTTTCTAGTACTAGCACAGATCAAAATATTACTATATGTTTCAATGCCATGAAACATTTATAGAAAAATCAACGTTTCCTATTTTTTCAAGTATCCCCATCAAGAGTTAAGAGGTAAAGCAGCAAACTAGGTTTCAAAAACTAACATGTAAGTGTTCCCACAACAATACATAGAATATCTTGACTTACCAAGATAAGGACATAATTTAATACAGTTTCATCTAGATTTTATTCAAATTTCAAAGTGATTTTCTTTTACTAAGAGTTCTGTAACTCATACATTCACATACATTTGCATGGATCATAGTACTTAACAGACAAACATTTTATACATTTCTATATACTATACTACTGTTTAAATACCTTTACATTGTCATAAAATAATTTGCCTCAAAATAAATACTACCATCATTCTTAAGTAGGTTTTTTGTCTGGATGGTTTTTGCGGTATTAGAAATTGAACACAGGCCTTCACACTAAGCTACACTCTCAGCCTTTTTTTTTTTTTTGAGAAAGAATCTAGCTAATTTGCTAAAGTGTCCATGCTTATAATTCTCCTACATCAGCCTCCCAACAGCACTAGAATTACAGGTGTGAGTCACTATACCCAGCTATCTTTTGATAGCTTATTCAATAATTTTTCTCTTTAAAAATGATAGCCTCTCCCTTTTACTTTCTGTGATATTGTGAAGCAATCAATGTATTTTAAAGTCACATGTTTTTAAAATTTCTGGGCAGGGGGCATAGCTCAGTGGTTAGCGTGTTTGCCTAGAAGAAGCAAAGCCATGAACTCAACTCTCCAGCATCATACAGAAATTAGCTAGGTGTGGTGGTGCACACCTGTAATCCCAGCATTCAGGAGGCTGAGAAAGGAATCTGCTGTGAGCAACATAAACGTTCAGGACTAGACTAGATACAGAGCAAGACTCTATCTCATAAATAAATGAACAAACTCTACCTGAACATATACATAAGATTAAGTGACCTGCATTCTTATAATCAGAGGACAATTCAAAACAGAAAATACTTAGGAAATCCCAAAATCACTTTTAACTCAAGGAACAAATAAAAGAAAAGCATACCTTACAGGTCTGTCTTACAAGAACAGGAACCGTAGAAAGTGAAGCATTAAAAACTGATACATGATAACTTTATCCCTAACATCAGAATTAAAATCCAATTTGAGACTAGAAACTTGGCCATTTCACCTTAGGTAGAATTTTAAACTGCCAGACTATTTCTTATGTCCAAATGAGCAGAATTTTAAAAATTTATGCCTCGCAGGAAACTAATTACAGTTTTTCAACATGGAACGTGGTCTCAAACTGAAGAGTAGCCCTACCAGAGCTGAAATTACCAATACTTTTACACAAAATATCACTAAATTTCCTTTGTATCTGACAAGCCCCTATGCAACAGGAGATTTTGCATCAATATCCTTCAATAGACTTCCAGTGAAATTTTAGATTTCTCAGTATTTCATTTTCATGAAAAAGGCAGGATGGAGGAAAGGTACAAGTGGTACACGTGAACTGACCAACTGTAAGGAATACTGACATACACATTTTAATGAAACAGAATATGATTAAGTTGAATGAGGAGCTTGATTAGCCACAATATAACCAGATCCATGGTATAGCTAGCCAATTTTATAATGAAATTATATAGTATTTTCTTCTATTTTGTTTTTAAATACTCAACTTCTACTCTACATCACTGGTTTATTTCCTTCTGACTCAGTATCAGGAAGAAGGAATAGCCTTAAAAGAACAGCATTGCGTAACATGGTCATTATTATCCCAGATCCACAATTCTCACTGATCTGGTACACTGAACAGATGAGTAAAATAAACCAAAACATAACACTAATATGTGGTATCACATTGTAGATTCAGATATACCATGGATCAAATCACTGCACTACAAAGATACAACACAAGCCTGAAACTTGTGTCCTGCAACACTGGTCCACTTTAAACCCCAGTATTACACAGCATGATCTTGTCTATTTTTTAAGACCACAAGTTACCCAGTATATAATAGCCCCAAATAAATGTCAAATGAAAATAAACATCAGACCTTTTAAGCAACTACAGGGTGTCCCAAAAGATTGTTATTTTTCCCATATACAGTAACTTTTGAGACACCCTGTCCACTGAATATAGGGCTTGCATAAATTTTCTCACAATTAGTTTTACATCAAATATTATGACAAATTATACCTGAACAACACACTTTTTAATATTTTTACTAATTTTGCTATTTTGGGACACCCTGTACATGACATATAGAACTTTAGGCTCAACATTAAAGCAATTCTATACCACTTTAAATATCATCAAATAAATTAGTAATACTGTAGATAATGAATATTTAAAGACCTACCTAGACTATAAACACCATATTGTTTTCTGAAGTTAGAACCATATGTCTTAGCTTGTGTGTGTCTGCAGGGAAAAAACCTCACTAGTAACACAAGAGGCATTTTAAGGAAACAAATTAAGATAAGCTTTGTTAAAAGTATAACCTTTTAAAACAAACTCGCCACTTCAAAACCTAATCCATATATCACAGTGCAAAACATAGGATCTCCATAAAGAAAAACTATACTAAATAACAACCTTAAAAATCAACTTCAAAGTTTCCATGAAGTTACTTGTATCTAAATAAGCCCTTTGGAAGAAATATATAAAATGTATATATTTTTTAAAACTGTGTATTATTTCTATTAACTATAGTGAAAATCAGTTGTGAAACACTGCTTTTACTTCAAGATTTCACTTTTGAAGGTCTTTATATATATATATATATACATATATTAACAAGCTACCAGATTTGACAATGTCTGCCTATAATCTAAATCAATCAGGACTTTAAAATCAAGAACATTAATTTAATGAAAGATGTATTATTACTGTAAAATACATATTGAGTACCTCTTATGTTCCAAGCAGTGAATTAAGTGCTGGAGGGGTAAGACCTAGGAAGATGTAGCAGTCCTTGTCTAAAACAAAACAAAACAAAACAAAAAACCCTTCCCATGGAGAAGAGTGGGAGAAAGAAAAAGGAAGACAGAATAGTAAACACGAGCAGACATACAGTAACAAAGGAGCTAAGATGTTTATTTACTCATATGTGTACTTGTCACATTCTATACAACTGTAAACATAAACAACATAAGTGTGGTTCAGAAAAAAAGAAGAAATTGGAGAAGGCAAAGGTAGGAAATAAAGAATTAGTTTATTAGCATAGTAGAAAAGGATGATACAAATGAAGACAAGGCAGACCCAAAGGTAGTTCCACGAATAAAAGAAGTTGAAAAAGTACATTATCTAGGCTAGAACCAGGAATTCTAAGGATAAAGGGTTAAGGAGACAGTAACACAAGTTACTTTGTAGCTATTTATGACACAATGGTGGCACTTGAGTTTTCTTGGATAGAATGTATATTTTAGATAAAATATAACTGTTGTTTTCCTTGAATACATGAGACTTAGGCCCTACACCTAGCTTCCCAGGTGCTCCCATCAAAGCACACACTCCTAACAAATACCAAGTCTTGGCTTCAACAGATGTTGAAGGGCAAATATCAAGCCTGTTCCAGTTCCTTTTTTTCTGGGAAGTAAGTCAGAAATGGAAGAAAACACAAAACATAAAAGTTCTGTTAAGTACATTTTCCACTCAGGCATCAGATGTCCGCAGGCTGGCTTCAAATTTCTTAAACAGGATGGCAAATACTTTAGTGACACATTAAGAGAAATACGAACAAAAAGAATACAAGGCTGAAAAAAATCTGTACCAAGATTAAACAGATTTTGACCTTCTGTTCAGTGCAGACTTTGAGGAAGGAGTGAAGGTTTAAGAAGCTAGTCAAACTTCGTAAGTGTCCATTCGCCTTCGCCTATTCCCCAAAAAGTATTTCCCCCAGCAGGTAACCCAGCCAAGTGAACTCTGATCCCATCAACAACAGGCAGGGACAAGGAAAAAAAAACACAGCAACGATCTAACTCCTAGTACTGAAAGTAGGAGTACTGGGCCTGCAAAGCCTGGGCAAACTGAAGATGCTCCTTTTAAACACTGACTTCGAAAACTTCTCAGGCTTTTAAGAAAATGCAGAAGAGGGTCAAACTATTCTAAAAGGAACGCAAATGCTGAGTCATCAGTCTTCATTAGGAAGGGAAATAATTCGAACGAAGCGGTTGGAAGATGCATTCATTCATTCATTAGACTGGACTTCTGGGGCAAAGGCAATAGCAGCACCAGAGTAAAAGCGCTCCCCAAACACACTGCCAAGAGCAGATGCAGGCACCACTTGATCCAATTCTGATGCCCTCAGGGACGCACCAACAGATTAGAAGCGGCAGCACCAAGAGAGCAAGAGAGGTTTCACAGTCGGCTGTCCGTTTGGGGTAGAAAGCGCTCCCAAGTTAAACTTCGTTATCCAAGAAGGGAGAGATGCTCGGGCGGCAGGAGGCATCCCTTCTGCACTTCAAAAGTAGCGGGCGCTGGGCGGGTGTTCCTGACAGCGTGGGCGGGGGCACGTGGGGCAGAGAGAGAGAAGGGGCGCTAGTGGCTGAGGAGTCGGCAGCCTGCTCAGAGGGCTTGGCTCGGAAGGGGAATCGGGAGCGCCCGGAGCTGAGGCCGGGGGCGAGGGCACCAGGCTCCCCGGGCCCTCCGGGGAGGCAGCGGCGGTCCCGACCCCAGCAGGCCCTACCCCGTGGGAGAGCGGCGGCTCCCGGCCGGGGTGGCCCCAAAGCAGAGGGCGGCAGGCGCCCTGCGGGGCCTGACAGCCTCAGTCCTGCACAGACCGAGCCTGGGCAGGGTGCGCGAGAGGCCGAGGTCGAGACGAGCCCCAGACCCCAGGAAGTGACCGTGTTTGGGGGAAGGGAGGGCTTCCCTCAGGAAAGGGGACACAGGAGGAAAGCACTTCGCGTGCGCGCCACCCCGGGCCAGAGGGCCGCCGAAGAGTCGTGGCTTCGGCTCCCCGGGTCCAGCTCCCTCCCTCAGCGTCCCGCGGTGCCTGGGCCTCTCGGCGCCGGGCACCCCCGGTCTCGGGTACTCACAGAGTCCGGGGCTGTCCGTCGTCTTCCATCATGGTGGGTGCGACGGAGCGATCCCGGGACAAGGGGGAGGGCAGGGCTGGGGAGGGGAGGGGGTGGGGAGGAGGGGGAGGGGGGCTCTGGGCACCGGCTGGGGGCAGAGGAAAAGGCACCGAACCCTGCTCTAGGGCTTTCTCCCCCCAACCCGCTCCGGACACTGCGCTCCAACCAGGAGGAGCAGGAGGAGGAGGAGGATGGACAAAATGGCCGCCACCACCAGCCAGGCAGGAAACAGGGAGGGCGCAGGCGCGGCCCGCCAGGTCAACGCTTAGGCCGGCCGTGACGGCCTGCCCGGGGAGAACTGAGAGGACAGAAAACAAAGCCGCAGAAGAATCCCTATGCCCAGCCACTGCGGACCCGCGCGTCGCTGTCGGCCTCCTTGCCAACTTAAGACCAACCAGCTCACGAAGAAACCGGGCAAAAACAAATGCCGTGAACTCTTTGGGGATTGTGGTCCTACGAAGAACCGAAGGAAGCACTTCTCCAGAAGACTTCTGGGAACTGTAGTCTGAAGGCGACTGCGCGCTACGACGCAGAGGAGAGACTTCTGGGTATTGGAGTCGTACATAAGCACATGCGGCGACCAGGAAGTCGCCGTACTGGGAGGAATAACTGCGACGTTAACGAGCGGGCCAACCAAGTGGGAGAGAAGCTGTCTGAAAAGTAAACTACGAGTCCCAGAGTGCTTCGCGCCGGGGGCTGTCCCAGAACTCTTCCCGGCATCCTGAGGCCCTTCTGTTGGTCTAGCGTGAGCTTCTGCTCCGCCTCCGCCCAGCCCAAGAGCGGTTTCTTCAACTGTGAAATGGGAGGGCTGTAGTTGCGCGTGGTGTCCGAGCCTGTAGGCTATGGGCCTCTTTCTGCTCATCAGAACGTCAGTACCCCGCCGTCAGCCGCTGCCTCGCGCAACAGGTCGGAAAGAGGCGGGCCTGATGGGGACCTCCCAGAAGAGTTGGAGCGGACCTCAGGCTCCCCCGAGACCGGTCCCATCTTTTGGCCGCGTATTCCCTCAAATAGGTATTTCCACAACAAATTGATCCCTGTGAAAGGCTACGGGAGCCAGGGGTGGTGTCCCGCGCCTGTAATCCCAGCTACTCTGTAGGTTTAGACAGGAGGATCCTAAATTAGAGGCCAACCTGGGCGATTTAGAGAGACCCTGTCTCAACATGAAACAGAGAGAGAGAAAGATGTGGGAATAGTACAACGCCCCAGGTTTTGCTCCTCATATCAGGAAAAAAAAAAAAGTCAAAAGGGCTCCCAGCCAGGATTCATGGCTGAAGTATGTACAAATCTGGGGACGAGGAAGTAGAGTGATTTGGGTAGCGATGAGGAGTAGGGGTCTTGAGATCTAGAGCTAGAAAGGTGGCCATGGGTCTTGTAGAATTGTATTGTGAAGGATCTGTGTACTATGCTGAGAAGTTGAGGCTTTGTCTTCAGGCAGTGAGCAGCCTTTCAAAGGTCTTCTTTTTTAATTGGACCTAGGTATAGTGTTTAATTAATCACAATCCAATTCATTGATCCTTGCCTAATCCCAATCTTTTAGTTTCCTGTTGCTGCTGTAACAAATTACTGCAAATTCAGAGGCCTAAAACAATGAATTTATTTTACAGTTCTGGAGGTCAGAGTCCAAAATCAGTGTAATGAGGCTAAAATATAGATGTTTGCAGGACTGGTTTTTTGTTTTATCCAATTTCTAGAGGCTGTTGCTTTCCTGGGTTCTTGGCTTCTTTATACTCAAAGACAGGGTGGCATCTTCTTTCCCTCTGACCTCTGCTTGTGTTCTTTTTATCTCCTTCTGAATGTTCTTGACTTTCTCACTTTCAGAGGACCTTTGTGTTTACTTTGGGCAAGGATAATCTCTCCATCTCATGATCTTTAAGTCACATTTATGAAGTCTTTTTTTTTTTTTTTAAAAAACAGGCTTTTCCTCTGTAGCTCAAGTTGGTCCTGAACTCACTATGTGTGCCTGGCCTGGAAAACATGGCAGTTCCTCCTGCATCAGCCTCCCTTCTGGAATTAATAGATGTGCACCACCCTGCTCAGCTTCTTTTATAAGATTTTGTCCCACACACTTAACAGTCCTAAAAGGTGTGTGTACTGTGTTTACATGTATATTTGAGTCATTTTTAAATTTAATCTTAGTGCTGGAATTTTAGTGCTCTGAGAGCTAAGGCAGGAAGAACACAAGTTTGAGCCCAGCCTGAGCAATATAGCAACTTAGCGAGACTGTTTCAAAAATAAAGATTTAAAAACGGGCTGGTGGATTAACTCCGCATGAAGGCCTTGGCTGGTGGGAGCCACTTTTTAAAATAGTTTGCCAATTTCTTACAAACCAAACATAAATCCTGGGCACTTAACTAAATGAGTTTATTTTAGTTGGTTTTCTGTTGCTGTAACATACCTTAACTAGGTGCTTATAAAGAAGGGGGAGGACCCTAGAGGAATAGTACAGAGGTTAAAGTGCTTACTATAGCAAGCTCAGGGCTCTGAGTTCAATTCCCCAGCCCCACATGAAAGGTGGGTATGGTGGCACATGCCTGTAATCCCAGCACCCAGGAGGCTGAGGCAGGAGGATTGTGTGAGTTCCAGGCTAGCCTGGGCTCCATAGTGAGTTCAGGAACAACCTGGATTGCAGAGTGAGAACCTGTCTCAAAAAAAAAGAGAGAGGGCAGTTCAATGGTAGAGCCCTTAGTACAGCACCACACATACATGCACACACCACAAGGTGTACATTTTACCCACAATTGGTAGAAGCTAGACATCCAACATAGGGTAGCCTCATCTGTTTTGCTCTCAGGTAGGGGCCCCTTGGCTGTGTCATGATGTGGCACAATGCCTTATGGCAACTTGCATATGAGAGGGAATGGTCACATGGTAAGACTGGAAGCCAGAGATTCAGGGGTAGGCTTGTCCTATAAGGAGCAATGCACTCTCCCAGGAACTAATTAGGAACCCACTAGAACTATAATCTTTTCCAAGGGGAATGCCCCTACTGACCTAAAACCTTCCACTAGGTCCCATTTAAAGTTTCCAAGCCTTTCAACATTACTAAGTTAAGGGCTAACCTTCCAGCACATGTGCATTTTGGGGGACACACTCAAACTATATTCAAACCATAGCAATTAAAAACAAAGGTCAGTTGAGCCCAGTGCTACGTATCTGTAATCCTAACTATATGTCAGAGACTGAGGCAATTGGATCACAGGTGAGTCTCATCTAGGCAACTAGCAAGACTCAGTCTCAAAATAGAAAGTAAAAAGGGCTGTGAGCCAGGCCTGATGGCACAGGCTTGTAGTCCCAGCACTCTGGAGGGCTGAAGCGAGAGAATTACAAGTTTGAGCTCAGCCTGAGCAGTTAGTGATTTAGCAGGTGTATTAGTTTGGGTTTAATCCCTTCAACAGTCACAGCAGGACCCTGTCTCCAAAGAAACTAAAAAATGGGTAAGGGATGTAGCATAGAGCAAAGACCCCATGTTTCATCCCCAGCACTGCAAAAACAGAAAAAAGAGAAAAAGAAAAACTAAGGGTATTTTATAGAGAAAAGAGTTTAGTTTAGCTCGCAGCTCTGGAGGTTTAAGAGTATTCCGTGAACATCTTTGCCCTGCTGAGGGCACATTGAAAACCTGCATATATGTTTACAGCAGCTTTGTTCATAATTCCCCCAACTGGAAAGCAACCAAGATGTCCTTAAGTGAGTAAGCATATCAACTCTGGTATAATGTGGTACATCCATCCAGTAAATACTCTAGTGGTTAAAACAAATGAGTGCCAGAGGACTTCTGGTCAGGATGGCAGCCGAGTAACAGCTGCACAATGTCTCTTCATGGAACCACTTAAAAAGTTGAGAATATAGTCAAAAACCACCTGTTCATTGTAGCTAGGAGAGGGAAGAGTGCCCCAACAATTGAAAGGGACCCAAGAGAAGATCAGAAATCCTGAAGGAACGTTGAAAGAGGGGAAAAAAACAGCAGCCCAGGAAGCTGCCCCAGGCAGCTATCTATTGCTTTAAGCATAATATACTTATGTGATAGAGATTTAAGTTAATTTAATGTAACAATTTGATAGACTGAAGTTGGTTTATTGTAACAGTTCACTTATTTGGTCTTTGATGTAAGCTTATTCTAAGAAAACTAATTGATGTAATGAGAACTTGAATATCTTTTGAATGTACAGATGTTTACTGTTCAGTACTCAGCTAAGACATTTGAAATTAACTTCTTTTTCTTTCTCACATTTTCTAGCCTTATGAATTACATTGTTATTTTTCTTTTCTTATGTGGACTAGTGGGTGAGGCTGTGTTAAAGAATCTGAGTAAAGATATAGTAAGATATAGAAAAAAGGAACTTTTGGCAAATATCCCAATAAAGGGGTCTGCTCGACTCAGAGAGGAGGCATCCAGACATGATCACTGCCGCCCATTCTAGGGGTGGGAAGCTGAGCCAAAGAGTAGTGATTTGAGTGGAGAAATGAGTTAGATGCAGAAGATTAAATATGTTAAATATCATGTGGTTTCTCTGATTTGGGAAACCCAGAATACACGCATTCTATAGAATCAAATGAGTGTGATAGTGGGAGTTAGGGGGAAGGGGAGGATGTGGGAGGGCCAAAAATGGGAAGGGATTGTGAAATTGAGGTAATATATATGTGCACAAAATACTCAATTTCGTTGTAAACATAATATATTGTGTATATATTAATAAAATGGTGGGGGAAAACTATAAAACAAGTACCCCCCCCCCCAAAAAAAAGTGCCAGCACAGTGGCACAAGCCTGTAATCTCAGCACTCTTGACAGGCTGAGGCAGGAGGATCATAAGTTTGAACCCAGCCTGAGTGGCTTAGCATGACCCTGTCTCAAAATCAAAAATACAGTTGGGCTGGGGATATAGCTCAGTGTGAAGGCCCTGGGTTTGATTCCCAGCACCACACACACACACACACACATCCACATGTACACATATGCTATCAAGCTGCATTAAAAAGACAGCAATCTTAAATACATATTGCTAGGTGAAAAAAGGCAGCCTGAGAATGTTACATACTTTATGATTTTATTTATAAGACATTCTAAAAAAGGAAGAACTGTAGACATTGAAAAGATCAGTGATTGCAAGAAGCTTAGAGGAGAGAGAATGAATTGGGGGAGCTTAAACATTTTTAGTTATTTAACTGTGATAACTGTGATGGTGCATGTATGTATTTGTTTAAGCCCATAGAACTGTGACTATTAAGTGTAGATCCTAGTGTAAACTCTGGACTTTGAAATAATGTATCAATTTCTAGTACTGCAAAAAAGTAACAATATTGGTTCATCACTTGCATCAAATGTAGCACAGTAATATAAGATGGCAATACTAGTGTACATTGTATATGTTTGAAGTGAGGAAGAGGATGTGTGTTGTAGGAGTGAAACTATGTATGATTCCCTCTCATCCATTATAACAAAATACAGGTTACAACGGAGACAAGAATAACAGACTTGCTAACATGCCTCCCTATGAAAATGAAACACTTAAAACTCAAGAGCCAGATGGCAGAAGTTTATGATAGAGTACAGTCTTGACACTTCTTGTGGGGAGGTGATAAAGTTAGTTATAGAACAATAAAGGAAGGAAACTGAACCTTAGGTAATAGTTACTTATATAGATAAAAGTCTCTTAGGTACAGCCGGTACTCATCTCCCCTGGACCAGGGGTCAGACCCTAATCTCTTCCTATGGAAAAATCTTTTCGAGGCAAACTGGGAGCTAGGGGAGTAATCAGAAAAGCCTTTTCTGCACCTGCTGTTTATTTTTATTGATGTACACTTAATCTGAGCCAGAAGGCCAAGAAAAAATACTTGATCAATGTAGATAAATATAAATGTGTTTACAAAATGACAGCTTTTCAGAACCATTTCCAAGTCTGCATAGAACGGTGAGCAATTTAAAATTTGTGTTATTTCTGAAATATTCTCAATTATTTTGGACCGTGGTTGACTGCAATTAAGCGAGACTACTGCAAGCAAAATAATGGGATTAAGGAGATCATTGTATTTAAAAAGTGCATAATGCTATGTACACACTGAGGATACTTAAGTCCCTAATATGAAATAGTGTAAGATTTAAATATATATACTTAAAATCATTTTTAAGCCAAACTGATTGTATATTCCTGTAATCCCACCTTTTCAGGAAGCTGAGGCAGAAGGATCACAAGTTTGAGTCCAACCTGAGCAATGTAGTCAGACTGTGCCTCAAAATAAGAGGGCTGAAAATCTCTAGTACAGGGTGAGGGGAGAAGAGATCATCTCTAGGTTACTTACAACATCTAGTACGATGTAAATGCTGTGTAAATAATTGTTTGCTATATTGTTTATTAGAAAATAATAAAATCTGTCCATGTTCACTATAGCTGCAATTTTTCCCTTAGATAGTTTTAGTCCCTGGTTGATTGAGTTCTCAGACAGCGAACCCATGCATATGGACTGCTGATTAAATTGGGTTGGAAAAAATCATCTCAGGCCAGATGCAGGTCCATGGTAGATTGCCCCAGGGTTCAGTGTCCAGTAGTACAGACACATAACACACTAGAAAAAAGGAAAAATCTGTTATCTCCAAATTTTATCATGCTGCATGGTACCCAGTGTACTGATAGTTCAAAAAGACTGTACTTAAGAAAGACATTGGGCTTGGTGGCACAGATCTGTAATCCCTCTGGGATTGCTGTGAGAGGCTGAGGCAGCAGGATCACAGGTTCAAATCCAGCCTGGGCAATTTGGCAAGAAGGATGACATGACTTTTTAACAATAATAAAGATAAACAAATTGTCCTTTGTTGACATTTCACCTGGGCCAAAAAATGTACAAACAATACCAATCTTCACCACAACTCTATATGGTTGTAAGGTTTTATTTCAGCTCCTGCCATTGTCTGCTATGCTGAGCAATCCAAGGTTAGGAGTCTGAAAACTACATCTCTCCTAGTAGGTTCTTATAATCAGTGGCCACTAAAGGGTGTTTGGAAGGCAGAAGGAAAAGCTTGTTCCCTTCATTTGCTTGCTGATTCCTCCCACAATTGCCTACTTCTCTCTGAATTCCCAGCACAACCCCATGGGGCCTTCTCTTTAAATGCCCCAGCCTTGGCTTTCATGAGACCCATCCTTCATGCTCCTGAAGTAGCCACTAGGAGCCTTGTCCATACAACTTTTAGGTTTTTATGATGAATTGTTCCACCAGTGACCTCTGATGAATCATGCCTCCAGTTGTCTTGGCCCACACGTAGCCCTCTGCTCAGTGACCTAGCTAGGCCAAAGAACCTGCTTTGACCACTGGAATATGAATGAGATGATCAGATGAGCCAGCAAAAGCTTCATGAGCATTTGTATACCACACATATTCTCTGGTTGCCCCTACCACCACCTGAGGAAGCCACTTGAGCTTCCTCCAGTTTGAGAGAAAAATAAGGAGAGGCCAAGCCAATCAGATACCCCAGCTGGCCTTCCAACAAAAGATGGCCGAGTGAATGAGCTACAGGGAGTCAGTCCTGAGACAGGGAAGCCTCTATGACTAGGGTAGATTCGTTACATGGCAATAGATGGTGATAAGAGTCTTGATACGCTCAACTTCTTCCTTCCACCAAGGGGATTAGCAGCTGCTTTGTACAATTACTCTATGTAAACTCTAAACACCTGTTTTGTTTTTTCAGTCCTCCGACATTTTTTAGCAGTTCTCCCACACTCACTCTGTTAAATCAGCTAGTGTGATTTCGGCCTTTTTTTTGTGAGACAGGATCTTGCTCTGTAATGGTTTTTGTGTTTGTTACTGGTTCTCAGTGTAAAGATGAGAATGCTCAGCAAGATTCAGAAATATACCAAAGATCACTGCCTCAGAGGGGCCTTGGCCAACTCCAGTGCCCTCACCATACTGCATATTAACATTCCAGGATTTAATGTGTTACATTAAATTTCTCTTATGGAGATGTGAAAAAACATCTGTTCACCCCAGGTAGAGCATAGATGGCAGGCCAAAGTAATGGTTACACCAAAGTCCAGCTCAGTAAACTTTATTGGGGTTACTTACAGGATTATGGGCGAGGAGTTAACAGGAGCATGGGTGAGGCATACTTACAAGAGCATGGATGACTCAAAAGTAGCTGCATCACCAAAATCAACCCCAGGATTGTGATGACTCATGGCCTTACATACTACTTCTGTATCCTTGGGGAGGCAAGTTGGAATTCTTAACATTAAAAACCTGGCAACTGATAGCCTACAATTGATTATTATGATGGCAATTATTTGATGTCCTGAAAGCTATCACTTATAAGCCAGCAGAGGGTGCTCTGTCCCTAAGGAGCCAGCTACCTTCTGCTGACCCAGCAGGGAAGAAGGACAAGGCAGTGCCTGTCCTGATGGAAAACTTCAGGGGACATCAGCCTAGGGAAAGGGAAGAGAAAAAGAAAGGGCACAGGGTCACATTCATTAGGCCTCAGGAAATGTGTTAATTTAATTTTAAAATAAAAACTGGAGCCATCTTGTCAGAAGCAGATGGTACTCCCTCCGGAGAAGGAATCCAGGATCCCTTCCTGTCCTTTTCCCAGCTCATGCTATTCTACCCAAAAGTCATAGGGAGTTGATATGGAGGGGACCACTTTTGCCTGGGCACATAGTTACTAACTAAAAGTAGAACACCACAGGGCAGGCTCTCTCCTTCCCTGGATTATGGTGGACTATCAGGCCTCTCCCATTCCTCTTTCCTAACCTGTCAACTCTGTGCTTGGGCATAGGGGCCATCTTGCTCTTACTGCCTAGGGAGACTCACCCTAATGAAGACAGGGCTGTATGACATGTACTTTTCTTCCTCCTCCAACATAGAGCAAAATCAGAGACTCTCAAGTCTAAGAATTTGGGCAGTAAACACAAAATCTCAAAACCTGCCTTTCAGTCCAACCCAGCTTATCCACTTATCAGGGTTTGAAGTTGTTTGGGTTTGGATCTGCAGTGTCTTCCAATAGCCCATATGTATCTGGATGTTGTAAAATACTGCTAGGCTGTTGAAAGGTGGGATCTGGTTGAAAGGCGCAGAACACTGTGGCTTGACCCTGGAGGGCCAAATTACTGGGAGAGAGCCTGGAAGAATAACTCCACCCTTTCTCCTTCACTTGGCCTCCATCTGCCCTGTCATAAAGAGCTTTCCAGAAGCTTCTCAGCCATGAGTTTCTGCTGTTGCTGGCTGCCCATGTATGGACTGTGACTGTCTTAGTTACTTTTTTGTTCCTGTGACTCAGTACCCAACACCTACAACTTTAGGGAGGAAAGATTTATTTTAGCTCACAGTTTAGAAAGTTGCAGTCCATTCATGGATGGGTACCTGGAAAATGGAGGAAGTATGTGGTGGGGCTCCAGCTAGAACCAGAGCCAGTGCTCCAGAGACAGATCCTCACAGCATGGCATAACAGACCAGTCTGAGAAGTAGGGGCAGAGCCAGCACACACTCCTT
The DNA here is from genome assembly GCA_004027205.1 of Ctenodactylus gundi. Lineage (NCBI taxonomy): Eukaryota > Metazoa > Chordata > Mammalia > Rodentia > Ctenodactylidae > Ctenodactylus > Ctenodactylus gundi. The sequence continues at coordinate 89,365 of PVKB01002693.1, read as the reverse complement.
CAGATCAAGCCCCAAGCATCTGCCTCATCTAGCCAGGCTGCACTCACCAACAGTACACAGTATCCATAGGAACAGGAGGCAATGACCTTCTGAAACTATGAGCTAAAATACATCTTTCCTTTCTTAAATTGTGAACATTGGGTATTCTGTTCCAGTAGTGAGGAAGTAACTGAGACAGAAATTGGTACAGAGAAGTGGGGTCATTGCTGTGATTCTATCCAGTGATGTGGTTTACAAACTCTTGGCAATGTCCATATGGTCCAGGCTTTACAGGCATGCAGAATGCAAGAGTTGTGGGGTCATGGAGGCTTCCACCTAGATTTCAGAGAAAGGCCTTGCAGGCCAGTGCTTGAAGAGACTCCTAGGAGGACAGTGCATGACGTTGTGAGGGAGATGGCTGAGGTGCAGTGGAGATCCCCCCAAATTAGAGAAACCATGGGCACAGATCATCAGCTGAGAAAAGCTGCAGGCCATGAGTGGGTTCAACCCAAAGGAGAAAAAATGGAATTTGCAGCCAGCAGCAGCACTGTAGGAATAGGGCCATTCAAGCCTTGTATCATTAACATCATCTCACTGCCACCACGGTTAACCTCCGGTGATGATCCTGGAGCCAAAGGAGTTAACCTTCACCCTGCTGGATTTAGAACTGGTTCTGGTCCAATTACATTCTAATTTCCTTTCCTTCATTTTGGGAGGTGAATGGTTATCTTGTATAGTTGTGTGTTGGAGGTATTTAACATTTCTTTGATTTTCATAGGAGCTCACAGCTGAGAGTTTGCTTTGCATCATCTCAAAGGAGACTTTGGACTTTGACTTTTTAAAGTAGTGCTAGAACTGTTAAGACTTTGGCAACTCTTAGAGAGGAACTAAATGTGTTTTGCAAGAGGAAAAGAACAGAGTCTTTTGGGGGCCAGGGTAGAACTTTCTGGCTTGGATTTGGAGTGTCCTTCATGTATTTGGATGTTATGGATTATCTGTAGAACCATATGCTGTTAGATTAGGGCCTGGTCTGGATAGGTGGATTAGATTACAGGCATGTGACATATTGTAGACTGCAGACATGTGGATTGGATTACAGATGTGTGATGGGGGCTTAAACATGGAAGGGGCAAAACACTGAGTCTGGACCCAGAAGGGCATATCACTGGGATGGGACCTGAAAGGATATATGCTGCTACTGTCTTCCTTCTGGAATTGACTTGACTGGCCTTCCTATTTCCAGTGCTGTGAGGATCAGCTTCCACTTCTGCCTCTGCCTTGTGCTTCCACAGTTTCTGGCCACCTATGAATGGACTGTGACCTTCTGAAGCTGTGAGCTAAAATAAACTTTTCCTCCCCTAATTTGTGCATGTTGGGTATTGAATCACAGCAACAAAAAAGTAACTAAGAAAGCTTTGGAGACTTCCAGGCAAGATGGTGGTCTAGCAACAGAGCTGCTCAATGTTTCCTTACAGACTCACTAAAAAAAGAGAGAGATTATAGTTTAAAAATCTGCTTTTTCAGCTTAGCTAGGGGAGAGAGGAGCACCCCAGCAATTGAAAGGAGGCCACAGAAAGGATAGAAACCCCACAGACACATCAGAAGCTGAAGAAAATAATAAACTAGAAAGCTGCCCAGGCCAACTGTGAAGGGCCATGGGCTGTTGTCATCCACTGATGGATAAATCCCAAAGCCAGATAAATAAGAGTGGATCCAGGAGATGTAGGAATTAACAGCAGCCGGTAACCCCAGACTCCAGAAATGAGCCAGTGGGTAGTACAGACTGCAGATGCACTGTGAACTTCCCTTAGAAAAGGCCTCCCAGAGCCTAGACCAGCTGGGAAGAAGCAGCACTCAGCAGCCATAATAGACAGTGATGTAGGAAAGAGCTATTTTAAAAAGAGTCTGAATCTGAATTGTTAAAAGAAATCACAGACAGGCCACATCAGGGTTTTGAGGGATACTGTTAAACAGTACCTAGGAAGAACTGGCATAAGAGACAGTTGCTAAGAGGAGCAAAAGGTCATTGACCTCCTGAATGGCTCAGGTGGTAGTGGAAGCACCTCCGAGAGTGGAGGGCCCCACCACTGGGGAGGGAAACCAGGACAGGTAGGAGAGATTAGCTGAGGGGGCTAGGTATGAACAACACACCTCAGAAGCCATCAGACTCTTGGGTTCCCCCTCACTGCCTACTCCCAGCACAGAACTCAGAGGACTTTTAGCTCTCCTACACACTCTTATACATGTTCAAAGAAATCTCTTGGCTAGACCATTAAAGTGAAGTCTGTTAAAAAGAGAATCATGGAAAGTCTCTTAAAAATAAAATCAAGGCAACAGAACACACACTGAAACACCTGAGACCCCAAAAGTTAATTTCATGGGCCCTGAAATAGTGGAACACTTAGGGAAGGAAGTCAAAAAGCAAATAGATAAGTTGGTTCAAATAAGATATAATTAAAGAAAGGCAAACAGGATTGCTGTTAGTCCAGGGCCAGCCTGGGCTTCATAGTGAGTTCAGGACCAGCCTGGGTTATATAGTGAGACCCTGCCTCAGAAACAAAACAAAACAAAACAAAAAACTGTGATGCAAATGGATATAGAAGGATTCTACCGCAAGCTGATAAAGCAGTTCAGACAGTCCTACAGTCAACATCATCCTAAATAGGGAAAAACTGGAATAAGACAAGGGTATCCATTCTCACTACTTGTATTCAACCAGTGCTCAAAACCTTAGCCAGAGCAATGAGGCAGGAGACTGGAATGAAGGGAATACACATAGGAAGGGAAGAGGTCAAATTGTTCTTATTTGCAGATGGTATGTTTCCTTACATAGAGGGCCCTAAAAACTCTGCCAGAAGACTCTTAGACCTAAAAACAAATTCAGCCAAGTTGCTGGGGCACTCCTTCCTCTCCTAGCTCGGTCAGAGGTTTCAGGGTCTACCTGGGCTTTCCTCCATTCACGGATGCTGCCAGCTCCCAGCCATTTGCAGTAGGCTGGGGGTGGCTTCCTAGGCTGCTGTTTTTTCCCCTACTTCGATGTTTCTTTAGGTTTTCTGATAATCCACTGACCTCCTTTCAATTGCTGGGGTGTGCTTCCCTGTCCTAGCTACATTGAATAGGTGGGGTTATTTTTTCTACTATATTCTCAACTTCTTAAGTGGGTCCGTAAGGAGACATTGTGCAGCTCTGTTACTCGGTCACCATCTTGACCAGAAGTCAAAATTGAAACTTCTTGGGTTCTGTACAATCCTGAAAGACATGGCCACTGGTAGCTTAGCTTCTTCTCTTGTTCTGCTTGGCTTTTTTTTTTTTTAAGTTCAAGTATACATAATGACTCTTTCCCACCATAAAGCCTTTGCCCTTGTTTTTCTTTTTTGCTTAGAATGGTCTTTATCAGCCCTCCTTAGAGCTAGACACTTCTCATCTATCAAGTCACAGCTTACACGTTCTGACCTCCTATTGAAAGCCGATGCTATGGCTTGGAAACAGTTTGAGTGTGTCCCCCAAGGTTCATGTGCTGGGAACTTGACCTTTGGTGTGGTGGCTTGAGGTGATGGAACCTTCAAGAGGTAGGGCTTTAGAGAGGACTGGATCACTGAGGCTTCACCTTCTGAAGGGATTAATGCAGGTCTCATAGGACTGGACTTGCTCCCATAAAGGTGGACTATTATGAAAAGAATGAGCCAGGTACTGCCTAATTCTCTTGCTCTTTTTCTTTGTCATGTAATCTCTCCCTACATATAAAGACATCTACCGTGAAGCCCTCAACAGAACCAAACAGATTTTGATAGCATACTCATAAATCTCCAAAACTGTGAGCTAAACAAGCCCTTCTTTCTATAAAGTGCCCTCAGTTTTGTTTTTGTTTGTTTTTTTCAATGTGGAGGAAGGAACTATGCTATATCTCCAGCACATTTTTGGGTTAGATTTTGAGATATCTTCTCATTAAGTCACTAAGTTGCCCAGGCTGGGCTTGATCTTGCAGTCCTCCTGGATCAGCCTCCCAGAGTGCATTGTGATGGCATGCTTGTGCCACCAGGCTCAGCTTTTCCGTGTACGTTGGTATAGTAACAGCAGGAGGACTACTGCAATATGTTCCTATAGCTACTCTCTGTTTCATCACTCTTTACTTCTGGTATTTATTTCTTCCCTTCCTTTTTTCTCTTTTTCTCTCTCTTTTTTTCTTTTGTGGTTCTGGGGATCGAGCCCAGGTCTGTCAAATGAATTGCATTCCCAGTGCATTTTTTATTCTTGACTTTGAGACAGGATCTCACTAAAGTTGCTAAGTTGCTCATGCTGGGTTCTTACTGCTATCTTCCTGCCTCAGCTTCCCAAAGAGCTGAGATCATAGGACTGTACCACCAGACCTGGCTTTATTTCTTTCACAGTGTTAATTAAAAGCTGTATTTTATTTTTACTTGCCTATCTATGCCAGTACCCTCAACAAGAATTGAAGTCCTCAAAGGCAGAGATCAGTCTTACCTATTGTATCTCTAGCTCCCAGCACAGTAGCTGCTGCATTCAGTAGCTTCGTATTTATTGATGGAAGTGATGACAGGCACTATCTGACTTAGGCCCTTAGACCCCATATGTTCCAAGGGAATCCAGAGTTCAGCAGAATCACCAGAGCTGCATCTCCAACCCTGTACAGCTCAGAATCAAACTATTCAGTCTGCAATTAGAATTTCAGCTGGCCCCAGGAGCCAAAGGAGCTCGCCATAGTTTACCTCCATAAAGTTGACTCCCTGTTGATCCTGGCATTAACTTTGGTTTCAGGCACTTCCACTTCAATTAAGACTTGGCACATTTCAACATACCTCTGAACAGCAGGACATTGATTGAATTTGAGGTGCTGGGAAGCCAAATGGAAAATATAGTAAAACCACTGGTCCTTTTATATTGTACTTAAAAGCTTGAACGAACAACCATCACATCTCCTTTAATGCTCCATTCTGTTCCAAATTAGTCTGGGGGTAAGTAAAGTTACTCTGTTTTTAACTTGCCCCAGTAAATACACCTACCCTGGCCCACACTGCTCTTGATTTGGGGTTCTAGTTTGTCTCAGCAGTATTGTTTGTAAATAATGTGGGTCAAGTTTACAGAATTTGTAAATGTTGAAAATGTGTTTGAATGATTGAGATAGTTGCTTGCATGTGTTTTCAAATATAAAAGCTCTGCACAAATATATAATTATAGATTTTAAATGTTCACCTTTAGGCATATAAATTATAGTATACTTATTCAATGAAGTACTGCCCAGTCATTCAGAAAGAACGTGGGGAAATCAATATACACGAATATAGAAACATGCCCAAGAGTACTTTTAAGTGAAGATGATGAGTTGAAGAACATTAAATACAACCTTTCTGTGTATGCAAGTGTGTGTAAATGAATTTTCCTGAAATCATGATATATTTCTAGAACGAGACCTTAAGTTACCTCTGTAAGGAAAATGGCTCTTATGATAAATGCTACAAGAAGTCAGGTGCTTGTTTCTTGCAAGGCTTGAACCAAACTTGTTTCATACTTCCCCCATTTGCCCTGCACAAACTGTTACTTCTCTTTTACAGGTTAGAAAATTGAGACCAGAGAAGCAAAGTATCTTAACTTCAGTGTCTTACGGTATTTAAAGTGTTTGTTTTTGTTTGCTGGTGCTGAAACCAAGAGCCACGGACATCTTAGGCAAGTGCTTTACCACTTAGCTACATCCTCAGCTATTTTTTTTAACCTCAAAAACAAAAACAACCACAAAATAAACTAAATCTTCCCCTCTTCTGGGGTTTCAAATCTCGTAAGAGCAATACAATTATTCAACTTCTATTATGGTTGCATCCCCTGTCTTAATGCCTTTTATCTCACAGCCTTGTAATCCTTGTCATGAAAAGGTGGTTAGGAGACTCCAGGGTTCACGTGTACTTTTCAGCAGAAACCCAGAAGGGACAGGCTGGCAGGAGGCCCTCAGGCATAACTAACTGACTTTGGGTTCCTATGTGCGTGACCCCTCTGCCCACTACGGCAACATCACATCACCAACGTGCCCCTAAAGTAGCCTGAAAAATTCACAGGTAGACACTAGCTGCAATATTTTTTGTTTGCTTTTGTTTTCAGTGCTAGGGATCAAACCCAGGGCCTTGCACATTCTAGTCCAGTATTACACCACTGAGACACACACCCAGCCCTAGCTGCAATTTGTTATGCAGCTATACCTGGATAAAACCCATTTGTTATTAAACACTCATTGTGTTATCAGGCCTCCCAAGAACATTTGTTTGATGCCACAACCTGAGCTTGATTGTTCTCATTGTAACAGCAAAGAACTTGGTACTTAGTGAAATGAAGAAATGCAAGTCCCATAGACGTCTGCAAGGTTAGGACTTAACTTGAATACAAGTCCATCTGGCTTCCTGGGTGAGTTGAATGGCAACCAGATGGTATATGTCCCCCCAAGCCCCTTATTGAGCATCCTTCACCCAAATAGTGAAACACAGGGGAAAAAACCAAATATACAAATATAGGATCCCTGCTTCATGTCTCAGCTGCAAAAGGAGCCTGCACTTGGCCTCGAAGTTATTTCCATACTTAACCAAATAGCATATCTGCAACCAGCTCACACTATGGCCACTTCTCTAATGACTGCTAACATGGCTCTGAAAAAATCACACTTGTGGCCTGTAGGGCAGACCTTCCAGGATTGATGGATCTGGTTGCTCACCCTCAGAGAACTGACTATTCTGACACCCCTTGGAGTCCCATTGCATTCTAAAGATAGAAGTTGGAAATGCAAAGTATGACCTCTGCAAATCTTGGGAGGACTCATGGGGCTGTATCTCTCATCCACTAGAAATTTGGCATCTTGAAAATAAGATCCTGATTCAAGGTCAGCCTGGGCTACATAGTGAGTTCAGAACCAGCCTAAACTACAGAGAGACCCTATGGGGGTGGGGGGGGGGAAGAAAAGCAAGATCTTTGGGCAATGTCTAAAGGACATTCTGATGCTAAACAATGACTACTAAGGGCAAAAATGTGCCCAGCTAGTGTCCTGGCACTGCCTTCTTTGCCCTGAATCCTGGGCTGGCTAGAGCTGCACACATGTGCATGAGCACACTCATATGCCCTGTTGCAGACTTTTGGGTCTTTGCCTGCTCTTTCCTCTGCCTAAAATATCCTCCTACTTTTTTTTTTTTCACAATGCTGTTATTTGATCACAGGGATTCAGCCTGCAGTCAGGTCTTCTCAACCCTAAGCTGAACTATCTTTCCAGAGCATTAAGGTGTAATGCCATCTACTATGATGAAATAATGTGGCAATGCATCTCCCTTATTGGCCGAAAGTCTTTAAGAACAGAGCCCAAACTCAGAATCTCCATGTCTGGCTTGCCACGGGTTCTTGTCCAGTTCTGTCACACTGTCCAGGCTGTGTTCTCAGCCTCCAGGTGGCGCCTTCTTGCGTTGTGGCCAGGTTCCCCTTGTGCAGACTCATTACGTAAATGCCAGAGCTTGTTAGTTTGCTGCTTACCCAAGGCTCATCTGTAAGATGTAATTGAAACAGATTCCAGGATGGGAAAATCGCTTCTAGAATTTAATTTCCAAGCTTGCGGCCTGGATCTTTCAAGCTGATTACAGGAAATGGTCGTAGCACTAATACTCCCTTGTGTTGAATCCAGATGGGTGTGTTTACTAGGCTGAGAAATGTTAATCCTGTCTTTGGCCCCAGAAACGCCTGGTATTTGCTTTGGAGGAAAATTTAGAAATAGGGTAATACAGCCATTGAGGTTCAATTCTACGTCTCTTTGAAGATTTTTTTAGTTGGGGTCTTGCTCTATAGTTCAGGCTGGTCCTGAACTCACTTTGTAGCCTAGACTGGCATCAAACTCAGGAGAGTCCTCCTGCCTCAGGCTCCCAAGTCCTAGGATTGCAGGTGTGTGCCACTATACCCAGTCTATGTGGTACTGGGGTGTCACTTGCTAGGCAAGCACTGTAACTGTTGAGCTATGCCCCTAGACACAGATTTTTTTTTTTCTCCAAACAAAGTAGAGGTGGTACAGCAAATCTAAATGGGGGCTGTTGGGAAACCATTGCTGGGCAGAGGATAGTGTACTACTATCATTGATTTTAAAAGTTTAGAACTCATTCCTGTTGAGAATTTTGAGTAGCTGGATTTCAATACCATCACAGGCTGGCTGGCTGTCTTGTTTTTTTGTCACTGTGACTCAATACTTGACATCCACAACTTAGTGAGGAAAGATTTATTGTAGCTTACAGTTTCAGAAAGTCTCAGTCCATTCAAACGTGGGCAGCTGGAAAATGGTGGAATCACATGGTGGGGTTGCAGCTAGGGCTAAAGCTGCCCCGGAGACAGACATCCTCACAGTATGGTGGAACAAAGAGACTGGGAGGAAGGGCAGAACCAGCAGACGCCCCTCCAGGTCAAGCCCCAAGCATCAGTCCCTTCCAGCCAGGCCCCACCTCCCAACAGTACCCTGTATCCATAGGAACATGAGGCTTTTGGGAGACACTCCAGATCCAAACCACCACACTGTCTAAGCAGGGGGCCCGAATGCTGACCCAGCTCCGGGCAGAGGGAAGGAGCAGAGCTGAACCTATTTTCCAAAGGCCAAATGGAAGTGTGTGCATGAAGTCAGATGACAAGGAAAGGAAGAATGGCTCATGTATTTACAGAGCCTAGCTTCTTGGCAAGTATCATCCTAAACACTTTACATTCCTTACATCATCTGATCCAGTAACTCTTTGAAGTAAACACCACTTGTTATGGTTTTGATATGGAATGTTCCCCAAAAGTCTCATGTGTTTTAATGTTGTAAAAGGCCTGTGGAATCATGTTCTATTAAGAGGTGGGCCTGGTTGGAAGGGACAGAGCACTGGGCATTGACCCAGAAAGGGTGGATCACTGGGACATGAACTGGAAGGTTGTATGCTGGCTCTGCCCTTCCTCCCTCACTTGGCTTCCTGTTTACCACGTGGTAAGCAGCTCTTCCCCGGCTGTGCCTCCACCATGGGCTTCCACCATTGCCAGCTGCCCTTGAATGGACTGAGACCCTCTTAAACTGTAGGCTAAAGTAAATCTTTCCTCCCTTAAGTTGTAGATATTGGGTATTGAGTCGCAGCGACAAAAAAAAAAAAACTCAGATAGAAATTGGTAGGGAAGAGCTGGCACGCATCCATCCTTCCAAGTCTTGTCCCAGTGACCCATCCCTTCTGGGCCAAGCACCAGTGTTCTACCCTTTCTGACCAGGTCCCCCTTCTTAACAGCACATGGTTCCACAGGCATTCCACAACATCCAAATACATGAATGAGGCGTTGGGGGGACATTCCAGATGCAAATCATAACAACACTAATACCCTCTCCTTTACAGTTAGAAAAACCAAGACTCAAAGAGCAACTTTTTCGAAGTGGCAGGGCTTCTACAGGCTTTGCAAATACCTTTCCAATTTTTGAATAAATTTTTAAATCCCCGTATGCTGCCTGTACACCCACTTGGCTGGTAACTGGGTCCTGGAAAGTGAGAACTCACATGCTGCAACAGGTGTTCCTCAGGCAGCAGCATCGTGGGATCCTTTTATCTTTAGCAAATAATTCACCTACGAAGTGGCTAACACTTAGGACCATACCAATAAAGTCAATGTATTCACACTATGAGTGACCAGCCACCTGCCTGCCTGCCCTATCCAAGCTCTCTGAGATTCTGTGTTACAAATGCAGTAAGCCATGAGGGGAAGGGTTTTGATGCTTTGTGACCCTGGTATGGAGGTATTTCCTGGCTTCCTATGGCACCATCCCATAGCTGGTACAGACAGCAGAGAGGGCAGAATCTTTCACTGTCAGTTAAGAGTGTTAACCTAGTGATGCTGATGCCGGAAGAAAGAACTGAACAGTCCTCTGGCCCCTGAACTCAGCCCTTGAATCATGACCACAACCCCTGCCTTGCAAGAGGCTGTGTTTGTGGCACTCTGTAATTAGCTAATGAACCATCTAAATAACATTTCTGTAGTCATTCAACCAGCCCCATTGTCAGAGTGGTAATTGTATTGTAGGTTGTTTTTAAATGTTCTCTTATCCAAACAGATTTTGCATCAGCAGACTGTGTGATTAGGAATCCTGCTTGCTCTCCCTGATGTTTCTGAGTTGTTCTATAAGCTGCTTGGTGAGCTGTGCAGCAAAAGCCAGTCTGGCTCCCCAGCCCTAGCAGTTTGTCTGCCAGAAACAGCCAGCTCTTCAAGAGGGAACGTAGTAAAGTGCATTGTGCTCAGGCCTGTGACCTTGGTTCAGAACAGGCCGTTTTCAAGAAATTCTCCACCACTTTGAACCTCTTTGGATGTAAACAAACATCTTCCTTATCATTACCTTATAAGAAAATGCTCTGACATCAGTCTTGGTCTGCTTTGCTTTACCATCTTTTTGGAAAAGTTTAGAATGATACAGTTAAAAGCACAGGCATGGCTTTAAGAACATCTCCAAACCTCCATTTCCTTTCCTGTAAATCGGAAATCATCATAGGAATAGTAATGAACTGACATGTGAATGTTTGTCATGTCAGGCACCATTCCAAGTGTGGTACATGAATTTCCTTATGACATCTTCATGATAAATCTGTGAGTACTATTATTTGGTACTGTTACTAGGTGCTGTTATTATCCATATTTTTCATGTCAGGAAACTGAGTCACAGACAGTAAATTCTGCAATTGCAGGACCCAAGTCCCAGAGACTAATTCTTGGACCTAAATCGTAACCACTCTTGATTTTCTTATAACTGTTATAGGGACATAAAGAGATGCATTAAATAAATATTCCCTATGTGCCAAACGAGATAAGATCTCTCTCTTAGTGACTTTTTCATTGCTGTGACTGAATATCTGACATTCACAATTAAATTATAATAATTATAATTTAAATTAGATTAAATTAAATTTAAGGGAGAAAAAGTTTATTTTAGCTCACAGTTTCAGAAGGCCTCAGTCCATTCGTAGGTGGCTGGCAATGGTGGAAACACATGGCGGAGGCCAGGCCCTGGGGGAAGAGTGGTTCATGGCATGGCAGGCAGGAAGCCACGTCAGCAAGGAAAGGCAGAGCTAGCATGCATCCTTCCGGGTCTCAGCATTTTGCCCCTTCTGGGTTAAGCATCAGTGATTTACCCCTTCCAGGTCACACACCCAGCAATGTGCCACACACCCATAATCTACTCCAAGCCCCTAATCCACCACAATGTCTATAACTCACGCCTCCTGACCAGGTTCCATCCCTTAGTAGTACGTGGTTCCATAGGCATTCCACAACATCCAAATACATGAGGCTTATGGGGAACAGTCCAGATCCAACCATAACACCCTGGTTCTAGCAGGGAAGGAGATCCACTTATGGCTTTGAGGGGATAACACTCAGGACTTGGTCACTGCTCAGCTCAGGTGGAGGGCTTTAGGTGTTTCTGAATAATATTTTAGTTATTTATGGGCATATTTAAATGCTCCTACTTGGCTATAAATTCTCTAAATTCAGTATAAATTTCTGCTTCTTTTCTATGTTTTCTAACTCCTTATATATAGCAGAAACTCAGCAAATATTTATTGAACAAAGGAACCTATTGGTTCTATACATAAGAGAAATAACTGCAAAATGCGTCTTATCCGTGAGTTCATGTAAAAGTTCCATACAGCAGGCCTGTAATCCCAGCTACCTGGGAGGCTGGGGAAGAATTATACATTTATAGCCAACTTGGGAAGTTTAGCAAGACTCTGTTTCAAAATAAAATTTTAAAATGAATGGAGTCAGGCACAGTGGCACACACCTGTAATCCCGGCACTGTAGAAGGCTGAGGCATGAGGATCACAAATTCAAGCTCAGCCTGGACAATTTAACAGTTTAGTGAGACCCTGTCCCAAAATGAAAAATGAAAAAGGGCTGAGGATGTAGCTTAGTGTGAAGGCCCAGGGTCCAATTCAGAGGACTGCAACATTAGTAAATAAACAAAAATTGAAAAGGGCTGGGGGGTAGCTCAGTGGCAGACCACTTGCCTAGCATACACAAGGCCCCGACTTCAATCCCCAGTGCACACTAACTTCTCAACAGAAAGTTAATCTATAAGTACTTCTGTCAGGTCTCAACTGGGCCCTGGGTGACCCCCCTCCCACTTCCTTTGCTGTTTTAATGCCTCACTTTCCTCCTCACTTCCCCTCCCCTAGCTACCTCACAGCACTGGGGGAGGCAGTAAATTCCTTAAGACAGTCACACCCTACCCCTTTCCCCATCCCTGTGTTTGGAGCCAGAAACTCCCTAGTCTAAAGATAGAACTTCTACAATGCTCTACCCACACCTCATTGTTGCTGCTGCAGGCTACGCTACTCCTTCCCCACCCAACACCTTCCCACTGCCTCTCACCTGCTTTATGAAATAGCTGCTCAATAAGCTGCAATCAAATCCATTGTCAAGCTTTCTTTGAATGAATTCTGCTAGGAAAAGCTACCAATGTTGACTGGCCCTGTTTATTTTTGACACTGACCCTAGACTCATTTTTTTTTTTTTTGCGCTAACAATATCAGAGTTCTAGAACATATAGAACATCTAGATCATGTCATTTGCTGAGAGGTCAATGAAAACACTCATTGAAAAAAATTATCACAGCAAACATACTTGATAAATATAGATACAGATTTAGATATAAATATATAGATATATAGGGAGATTTCAGAGAGAGAGGAAAAAAAAAGATTTCTGGGCTTGAGGCATGGCTCAGCAGTTACAGTGCTTGCCTATCAGGCACAAGACCTTGGGTTCAATTCCCCAGCACTACATAAACTGGGTGTCGTGGTTCCTGCCTATAATCCTAGCACCTGAGAGGCTGAGGCAGGAGGATGAGTTCAAGGACAGTCTGGGCTACATAGTGATTTTAGAACCAATCTGGACTATAGAGTTTAGGACCAGCCTGGGCTCCATAAAGAGAGAGAGAGAGAGAGAGAGAGAGAGAGAGAGAGAGAGGTTTCTCTTCTGTGCTTACAATGGAGCAATTACTAATAATCCCAGGGCATAAACTGACCCTGGTGTGTAAATGGGAACACACCAACTGCAGGATACAGCCAAGCTCCACTTGACAGGGACATGTACTGAGAAAAGTCTCACTAGGAAATTTTGTCATTGTGCAAGTGTCAAAATGTGTACTGCCACAAACTCAGACAGCTACGACATCCCTAAGCAATATCTTAGGGAACCACCATTGTAGTTGCAGTCCCAAATGATAGCAGGCAACACATGACTATACACAAGCAGACACAAGAAGGTTTTGTTGGAAAGAAACAACATACCATTTTGCCTCAATACTTAGTGGCATAAAACAGTAAACACTTACCATCTTGCTTAGTCTGTTAGCCAGCTTTTGTCACTGTGACAAGGAGGACAGATTTAGTCTGGCTCATGGTCTGAGAGGCTTCAGCTTGTGGCCAGCTTGCTCTGCTGTTTCTGGCCCTATAGTAAGGGAAGACATCATGGAAATAGGACATGGGAGAGCAGAGGTGCCCACTTGGTGGTGGCCAGAAGCAGAGACAGAGAGAAGGAGGGGAGCACGGTACAAATAGATACACTTTTCCAGGACATGCTCAAGTGATACATTTTCTCCAACCAGGTCATGCATCCCACAGTTTCTGCTGCTTCTCAGTAAGCCATTCAATGATGAAGCCATCAATAGATTGATTCATTGATGAGATCAGAGTCCTCAGGATCAGTCATCACATAAAAGCCTCAGCTCTGAACATTGTGCACTGGAACCAAGCCTTCAGCATGTGAGACATTAAGCCCAAACCATAACATACTATTTCCATCAGGAATTTGGAAGCAGTTTGGCCGAGGGTTTGGCTCAGTGTATCGTGCAGTTAGGAAGTCAGCTAACTGTTGAGCCTCATGGCACAGGCCTGTAATCCCAGCACTCAGGAAGGCTGAGGCAGATGGATCACAAGCCTGAGTCCCAGCTGGGCAACTTAGCAACTTAGTGAGATATTCTCTCAAAATAAAAAATGGGCTGGGGATGGAGCTCAGTGTGTAGGCCCTGGTTTAATTCCTCAGTAGTGAAAGAGAGAGAGAAAGAAAAAGAAAGAAAGAGGATGTCAGCTAAGTCTGCAGTCACTCAAGGTTTGTCTGGGGGAGGAAGATGCACTTCTAATGAGGGCAGCCTAACCACATGCTACCTAAGTTGGGGCTGGCTGTTGGCAGCAGGCCTCAGCCCCTCCCAGTGTGGGTCTCTCCCCCAGGACTGTAGGAATGTCTTTCTCACATGGTGACTGGTTTCCCCCAGAGCCCATGACTCAAGGCAGCAAGGCCAAATTTGCAGCATCACCTATGATCTATCTCAGAAATCACAACCGTGATTTCTACAATATCCCATCTGTGACAAAAGTCAGCATTATTCAGTGTGAAAATGATACACAAGGGCAAATACCAGGCATGAGGTGAGGATCATGGGCCATCTTGAAGGCTGGCTTCTAAGGAACTGGGTCTTGGAGATAAGAACAATGGCCACAGTCCAGCCAGTCCTCCCAGAAGGCATCCCGGGAAACGAGGCAGCGCTGGGAACTTTGGTCATAGACATCCCTAAGCCTTTCTTACTGTTTTCTCCTCTTCCTGTGACTCAGCCACACCCCTCTTGTCCTGAATTTCTTTCCATGTTTTTAGCTCACATTCCTAAAAGTAGAACCTGATGGCTTAGCTCAACTTTTTTTCAGACTATACGAAGTTATGTGCTAGCTTATGGGTTGGCTTCTGAGCACCATCTCTTGGTCCAGGCATGGGAAAGTCAGGCTTCATGGGTCCAAAATATGGCACCTTTACCCTGGGCTGTGGTCAGGACAGTGAGTAGGTGGGATAGAACTGAGGATACCCTGTCCTATATAGTTACTGCTCCCTAGGCATTGAGTGGAATGAGAGAACAATGGTGGGAACAATGAAGAAAATGAAGCTGAATCTGGTGGTGTGTCCTATAATGTCTGCACTCTAGAAGGTTGAGGCAGAAGGATCAGAGTTCAAGCCCAGCTAGAGCAATCTGAGTAGTTAGGGAGATCCTTCCTGAAAATTGAAACTAAAACATGGGCTGGAGATATATCTCAGTATAAAGGCCCTGGGTTGGATCTATGACCTCTCTATTTAGAAAAAAAGACACTTGTTTATAACCAAATAATCTGTGCATAATAAGGCCATACTAGAAGTATCCCAAGGCATTGCTGGAGGTGATTCTTCTACCTGATGCAGGGGGCAGGACTTGCCAAGAAGACCCTGGTAGGGCCTTTAAAGATGAGATTAAGTTTGTCAGATAAACAGAAGAAAAACTCACTGGGCATGGTGGTACATGCCTGTAATCCCAGCTACTTGGGAGGCTGAGACAGGAAGATTGCAAGTTTGAGATTGGCCTGGGCAATTTAGTGAGAACTTGTCTCAAAATTTAAATTAAAAAAAAAAGCTAGGGGTATAACATAGTAGCAGAGAGCTTGCCTAGCATGCATGAGGCCCTAGGTTTGATTTGTAGTTGTGAAAAAAAAAAAGAGAGACTTACATTTCTGGCAGGAAGAAACCTACAGATGATATTCTGGGGGAAGGTGAGATACTATAGGTAGGACTGAAAGGCAGGACAGGGGGATAAGAAGAAAGATGACAAGACTAGAGTGAGACTGTATGGCCTTGATGGGCTCAGACATCCATCAAGAGTTCCACCCAATCAGCGAAGAGCCCCTGAAGCAGGAATGAGGGCTGTGAGCAGTTTTGGGGTCTCACCCAACCACAGTGCAGAAAGAGAGAGCAGATTCAAAGACATCTTGGCAGGACCTCTGGGGAAGATGGTGGCCGAGAAGGAGTACTGCTCAATGGCTCCTCACGGATTTACTCAAAAAGTTGAGATATAGTTAGAAACTACCTGCTCAGCTTAACTAAGAAAAGGAGGAAAACTCCAGAAACTGAAAGGAGGCCATGCAAAGGTTGAAAACCCATTAGAAATTGAAGAATATGACAGCACGGGAAGCTACCCTAGGGTGCCTGGGAGTAGCCATGAGCCACAGGCATTTGCAGACTGATGTTGGAAGCACTGAACTTTTTGGAAGAAAAACGTAGGCATAACCCTTGAAGATACAGATATAGGCAAGGACTTTCTCAACAAAACACTCAAAGCACATGAGATCACACCAAAAATCAATAAATGGAATTATATCAGATTAAAAAGTTTTCTGCACAGCAAGGAGAAACAATCATGTGAAGAGGGAACCAACAGAAGGAGAAAAAATTTTTCCCAACTACTCCTCAGATATTATCTAGAATATACAAAGCACTGAAAAAAATTAGACTCTCCAAAACAAAGGGCCCAATCAAAAAATGGAAATCTGAAATGAATAAATGCTTTGCAGGAGAAATCCAAATGGCCAGTGAACACACGAAAAAATATTCAGCATCTTTAGTCATCAGAGAGATGCAAATGAAAACAACCCTGAGCTTCTATCTAACACCAGTAAGAATGGCTTGTACTAAGAACTCAAAAACCAACAAATGCTTGTGAGGTAAAAGGATCCCTCCTACATTGCTGGTGGGACTGTAAACTAATACAACCAGGACAGTATGGAGATACCTCAAAAAACTGAAACTAGAGATCCCATTTGACCCAGCTATACCTCTTCTGAGTATCTTTTCAAAAGAGTTAAAGTCATCAAACAAGAGTGACATGCATGCCTGTATTTATAGCAGCACAATTTCTAATAACCACATCTGGAAAGTAGCCAGTATATTCAACAACAAATGAATAGATAAAGAAGATGTGGTATATTTATACAATGGAGGATTATTCTGCCAGAAAGAAAAATAAATTTGTATCATTAGGAAAATAGATGCACCTTGAGACCATTATACTTAGTGAAATAAATCAAACACAGAAGGTTAAATATCAGATGGTTTCTAAAATAGGAGAAAATCAAACTGTATAAAAAGTAAAGTGAGATGAAAGAAAATAAGAAGGTAGACTTTGTGGAGAGTCAAAGGGGTGAAATGTTGAGGTAGGAAGGGTAGGGGAATACAATATATAAATAAAATGAGAAATAATCAAAAAATGAAAAGCAAAGCTACCTTGCCCCAGTCAGACCAAGGCGCAAGCCTGTAATCTCAGCACTCTGGGATGCTGAGGCAAGAGGATCTCAAGTTAGAACCCAACCTAGGCAAACTTAGGCAACTTGTCCTCCCCGCCAAAAAAATTGAGCTGGGGATGTAGCTCAATGTAAAGGTCCTGGGCTCAATCCCCAGAACCACAATCGAGCCAGCCAACCAAACAAAAAACCGAAAAACTACATTGGCCTCAAGAGGTACAGGAGCATCCTCCCCCTTATAAGTGTAGTTCACAAGAGATGGAGAAGGATTTGTTTTTCAAAAAGTGTATTCTGCATTACAAAGGAGGTAACTCTGCTTATGAGGAGCTAAGGAGTGCTCCTCCATTGGTTTCTGTTAATAGCAGTTCCCCCAAAGACAATACTACCAGCAAATTAAGCAAAGCTTTATTAAGCACCAAGGTCACATCCACATAATGACATGATTTAACCAGAAGCCTGAGAAAAATCTCCCTGTGGGCCTCTCATCAAATAACTTGAGTTCCTACAGCCAATTCAAAAAATGAATTCTGAGACAGGAAACTCATCTTACAGGTTAGGCCACAGGAATAAGCCCTGACTGCAGGTGTGGGATTTCTGCACAAGGGAGTGAGTCTGAGGCTTTTGTATTTCACTGTCCTTGAGCCACTTTTATGGTTGGCAGTGTTGAAGATGCAAAAGCAAACTCCAAGGGACAAAGGCTGCCTTGCTGAGGCCAGATAGGGAATCCTCACGTTGCAGAGGCACCCAAAAGCTACACAGCCTGTGGCTTGGAGCCCACTCTCGGCAGCCGGCCTGCCTGGACTTACCACCTTCCTCTGACTTTTCGTTGTCTGATTATGAGCAAGTACCTTCGCACCTCAGTTTCCTTATCTGGGAGAGGAAAATGGAAATAATACCACCTTGTCTTAATTACTTTCTCATTGCTGTGACAGAATACCCAAAATGCACAGCTTGAGGGAGGAAAGATTTATTCAGCTCACAGTTTCAGAAGGTCTCATAAGGCAGCCAGGAAAGGTGGCATGGCAGAGGCTGGAGAGCTGCTTAGCATGTTGCAGACAGCCAAGTGATGTGGGGGGCTAGTGGAAGTCCGGAGACCAAGGAGGGCCAGAGCTTTTCTAGAAAGAAGCTATAACAACTCAGTTCACGGTGCCAGTTGGGCTGCCCCCAACCAGGATGGGTGCCCCTCCCTTACTTTCTTCCCCTCAAGTTAATAATGCACACCTGAAAGCTCTATTCTATGTATACCGCCCCCCCCATCTGAACAAATTGACACAATTCTTGTAGGTCAACCCTCAGCATCACCCCTTCCAGCCACACCCCCCTCCCAACAGAACACAGTTCCACAGGTATCCTGCTACATCCAAATACGTGAGGCTTTTAGAGGACACTCCAGACCCAAAACATGATACTTGACCCTCTTAGGTTTCTTAAGAAGAGTCAATGGATCCTCTAAGGCAGGGGTGAGAAATGTGTGTATAGGCCTGCAAAATCTGTTGGTCAGGTGAGGCCAATTTCTTACCAAAGAGTAGCAGTTTCAGCTATCACATTAGGAGTGCTTAATTAAAAGATTTTTACCAAATTGGCTAATTTTTACCAATAGGCTAATTTTTTTAAGTTGAAAATTTTGTATGGCTTGTGAATGACATCATAAATATCTAAATAGCCTTTGGAAGTAAAAATGTTCCCAGTCCCTGCACTAAGGATTAGCTCTTGAAAGTCTTACATAACACAGAGACCCTCTCTATGAATGTTTGGTATTATGTTATTATTATTGGTGGTGGAGGGGGGTATATTTGGGGTGGGGGCGGGCACTGGAGATAGAGCACAGAACCTTTGCACTGATCTAGATCCCTAGCCTGTTTTTAACTTTTTATTTTGAGACAGGGTCTTATGTGGTTCTTAGCAGCCCACCTAGTTGTTAAGTTGTCCAAGCTCAGCTCAAACTTGTGATCCTTTTACCTCAGCCTCCCACAGTGCTAGGATTACAGGCCTGCACCACCAAGCTTAGCTGCTATTATTATTACTTTGGTGTCAAGTAATTGATCTGTAACTTTTTTTCTCACTAAACGGTACCACAACAAATTTTCACTTTGAGCTAGCTATGCCAGGGATAATAAATGAGAATACTTATCTAGTTGTGCTCATGGAAGAAACCATGCCACCCACCACCAAGTTCTGCTGCTTCTTTGTCTTAAGGATGCTTTGACTCTATTGACTTCTCTTCAGTAATAGATGGGAATTAAGCTGAGTTCAAATGCTGGCTGTACACTCACCAAAATTTCTTAACACCTCTGAGACTCAGTGTTCTCTGTTAATTAACAATAACAATAAGGTTACCTATTTCATAGATATTTGTTCAAGATTGAATGAGATCACACAAGCAAAATGTTCCCAGTGACCAGGAGCTCACTCCAAATTGTCAGTTTCTTTCCCATATTAATCTTACTCCTGTCCACCTAAAAGTTCCATTAGTTAGATCCGGTGGTATAAGCCTGTAATCCAGCAGTCTGGGAGGCTGAGGCAGGAAGATCACATGTTAGAGCCCAGCCTGAGCAACTTAATTTAGTGAGATCGTGTGTCAAAATCAAAAATTTAAAAAATGGGCTCGGGATACAGCTCAGGATGAAAGCTTTAGGCTTGACCCCAAGTTCCTAAACAAATAAATAAATGTTTTTTGAAAAGCTGTATCCACAAAATCTAGCTCTGATCTAAATCTTTTAAAAGAAAGAAAAAAGGAAAAAAAATTGCTTGTCCTCTTTTCCCATTAAATTGGCAGCTAAGCCCAGCACAGACACTAACTGGGCTTTGTTGTGGGACCTACTTACTAGTTGCATGCACAGTAAGTTTCCACTACTAGCGGATTCTTTTCTTACTTATCAGCCTAGTAGTCTTTACCTGTAATGGTGTGTGGCTCTCCAGAGGCCAGCAGGGCTATCCTGGGTGGAGGTTGGAGGGGATTTTGGTTTGGATCCGGAATATGCACCAAAAGTCTTATGTATTTGAATGTTATGGATTCTCTATGGAACCATGTACTGTTAAGAGACAGGGGCCTGATCTGGAGAGGTCAATTACTAGCATATGGTGGGTTACAGGTGTGTGGTAGATTAAGGGTTTATAACTGGAAGGGGTAGAACACTGAGCCTGGACCCAGAAGAGGCATATCACTGGGACAGGACCTGGAAGAATATATGCTACTGCCTCCCTTCCTTTGGGGGACTTGGCTTCCTGTTTGCAAAGCCGTGAGGAGCTGCCTCCACCCCTGCCTCTGCCATGTGCTTCCACCTTTGCCAGCTGCCAAGGAATGCACTACAGCCTTCTGAAATTGTGAGCTAAAATAAATCTTTCCTCTCTTAAATTGTGGTTTGTGGATATTTTGTCCCAGCAATTAAAAAGTGACTAAGACAGGGGTACAGTCTGCCTCACTACGTTCCAGAGTCCTTGCCTTGAGAGCTTTGGTGAATGAATAGGTCTTGCTTACCTATGGCTAACCAAAGTACAGTATAGCTAAGAGGGTAATCCATAATGGTGTGTGTATTAGTTTGAGTTCTTTAAAAAGGCAGTATTTACACATTTTATAACAAAAAGGACCCACTAGGAATGCTCACAAATCTGAGGATAGAGATGGCCCAAGATGGCTGCTCAGCCTCGAAGTAGATCTCCCGTCCAGGACTGCAGGACAGCCAGTGAGGTGAGAGTCTGCTGCAGATCTCAGTTATTCGAAGACTGGAGCCCGAAGATCAGTGACTGAAGATCAGCGACAGGCAGACAGACGCAAGTTGAGACTGGAGCGAACCTGTGCTGAAGATCTGCAGCGTGTAGCAAATCGGCATCATAGGTGATTGCAAAGGCCAGAGCTTTCCCAGAGGAAGATGCTGTGACAATCTTCCTTCTTTCTTCCTTTTATACCATTGGAACTCCAGTTGGATCTCCCACATCTGGGTGGGTGCTCTTCCCTCATTGGCTGGCCCACAAATTACTCACACTGTAATCCAGGCTGGTTCTCAATTCCAGATCTAGGCGTGGTTCCCAAACCCTGATCCAGGTGTGGTTCCTGATTCCCTCAAGTTGACATAATCCCTTCAATGGTCACTCTGTGTGCGTGCGTGCGTGCGTGCGTGCGTGCGTGTGTGTGTGTGTGTGTGTGTGTGTGTGTGTGTGTGTGTGTGTTGGAAGCAGGAAACTAAACCAAGGTCTCTTTGCTGAACTATATCTTAGCCACTTTTTAACTTTTTATTTTGATACAGGGTGTCCCTAAGTTGCTAAATTGTCCATGCTGGGCTCACAATTGAGATCCTTTTGCCTCAGCCTCTCAGAGTGCTGAAATTACAGTTGTGTACCACCAACCATACCCTGCTCAATCCATAGATTTTGAATAAAATGAGTCTGAAAAACAGAGCTACTTTAGAAAAACCCTCTGAGTTTTCCCTGGCACAAGAGGGTTAAGCACCAAGCCCAGAACCTATAAGAACAATTTCAAGCCCTATATGGTGGTGCATGTCTATAATTCTAACACTCTGTGTGGGAGCCTGAGGCAGAAGTATTGCAAGTGCAAGCCCCACCTGTGCAGTTAGTGAGACCCTGGCCTCAAAATAAATGATTAAAAAATAGGCTAGGGACGTAACTCACCGCAAAAGCTTTGATTTCAATCCCTGTTACTACAAACACACAAAGGTCATCTCTAATGCCAGGCATGGTGGCACACACCTGAAATCCCAACAGCGAGAGGCCGAGGCAGTAGAGTCACAAGTTTGAGACCAGTCTGGGCAATTTACCAACTTAATGAGACCTTGTCTCAAAATAAAAACAAAATATAAAATAAAAAAAATTTTAAAGGCTGGAGATACAGGCCAGAGAAGGCCCTGAGTTCAACCCCCACTACAAAAATAAGTACATAAATAAATAAAGCTTTAGAAGTCAAGGCCAGAGATGTTGCTTGATAGTAGACTGGTTGCTTCACATATGTTAGACCCTGGATTCGATCCTTGGTACCACCCCTCTCTTCTTATCCAAATGTAAATAAGGGAGATGGTGCTAAGTATGTCTTTCTACTTGCTAAGGTCAAGTGATCTTTATTAGTGAAAACTAACAAAGTTGTTTCATAAGTGAAAAGTGATGAAATAAAAACAATATTGCCTGTTAGAGGGAATAGCTACTCTCTAGGAGAAGAATGTGATCTTCAGACAAAAACAACAATCATTAAACTATGGAAGGTGGATTGCTAGAGGCATCTAAAGGACACTATCATGAAAAGAGCCTTTCAAAACATATCAGTGCATTTTCTAAGTTTTTTGGACTTGTGGCAATCCTCCTATCTCAGCTGCCTGAGTGCTGAGATTACAAGCATGTGCCACTGCATGTAGTTTTTATATGGTGCTGAGGAATCAAACCCAGGGTCTGAGCTTGTAAGGCAAGCACTTTAACCACTGTGTTACTCCTCTAGCGCCTTCGTTTTTGTTGTTTTTAGATAGGATCTCACTCTGTAGTAGAAATAGCTTAAAAATGTTCTTAGAAGTTTTTTTCACCACAATTTGGGGAGAAAGTTTGTTTTTTTTTTTTGTTGTTGTTGTTTTTTTTGTTTTGTTTTGTTTTCCAAGCTGGTCCTGTAGTCATTATGCAGTCCAAGCTGGCTTGGAACTCATGGCAATCTGCCTCAAGCACCCAAGTGCTTGGGTTATAGGTGTGCATCCCCACACCTGGCTCATGTGGTACTACGGAATCAGACCCAGGACCTTGTGCTTGCTAGGTAAGCACTTTTACCACTGAGCTACAGCCCAAACCCTAGTTTAAGCTGGATTCCATGGTGCAGACCAGTGACCCCAGCACTCCAGAAGGAAGGAGGATTGCAAGTTTGGGCCTAGCTTGGGCAGCACAGCCATTTATTATAGTAAGACCTTGCCTTGGAACCTAAAAAAATATGCTAGAGATGTAGCTCAGTGTTAAAGCCCTGGGCTTAACGCCTAGTACAAAAACAAAACAAAACCACCACTAGCAAAAAACTCATAAAAAAGTATTTTTTTAAAAAAGTGTTTTCAGGCACAAAAACAAGATTGTGAACCCAGCAGCCAACAAGAGGGGGCACAGAAGCAAAGAGTCAATAAAATGTTTAGTTCTAGAAACCTCCGTCATCAGTGAGACACTCCCCCAAGGCTGGGATGTCCAGGCCTGTCTTGTTCACCTTTGTATTTCAGGCTCAACACACTGACTATCACATAGTAGGTACTCAATAAATACCAGGGGCTTGGTTAAAAAGCCAGGAAAGCACCAATAACTTGGCAATAATAATGTCATATTTTACAACCAGTGGTGATTTAATGTTATTTTTGTTCATGCCTGAGCAGTGAGACTACAGATGTTTTATTTTATAGTTTTATGCATTGTCTGAATTGTTTACAAGTATGTATTCTGGAACAGAAAGTAATAAAAATGTCTTCCAATTAGGAAGAAGTGGTTCTCATAACCCTCATTGCCAAGTTCTTGACACTTTTTGGAATAAAACAGGGAATTAATTCTACCACAGGTCATAATTTACTAGGGCAGCAAAGTAAATCCATTAGTTCCACAATATTTATTCAACATCAGCTTATGCTAAGCATGAAGTAAGTAGGCATAGCATAGGGAATGCATATGTGTAAGGGACACCCATTTGTGTCCTAAGAAGGAGCTGGGTGTTAAAACATTCCCACCAACAAGCATCCAGTTGCAGCTGCCAGAGGGAGGTGTTAACACTAGGAGCGCATGTGACTCTGATTGGTCTTCTGCTGGGGCCTTGCTTTGCACATTTACTGTTGTGAATGTGTTTCTTCCTCTACCTACTTAAACTTCACTATGATTCAGAACTCTACTCAAATCTCCAATTTTGTTTAAGGTCTCTCTTACTAGAGGTGTCCTTCTCGTCAACATCTCTCTTATCCTGATCCAGACAGCACCTTAAGGATCATGCAATGCCTTGGTAGTTGTCTTAGCCAGGGTTCTCCGGGAAAACAGAGCAAACTAGGTATAGTTGTGAGAATATATTTTAAGGAATGGAATAAAATATTGTGCAAGTAAAATAATCTGTACAACAGAGTAGGAGACTGGAGACCCAAGGAAAAAAATACAAAAGCATGCTTCTAGAAGATTCTTTCTTCCTCAGAGGAGGTGAGATTGTGTGAGTAAAGGCCTGCAACTGGTTGAGTGAGGCCCATCCCTATTATGGAAAGCAAAACTCCACAGATTTAAATGTTAATCTTGAGGGGCTGGAGGAATGGCTCAGCGGTTAAAGCGCTTGAGCAAGCGCTAAGCCCAAGTGCTAAGTACCTGAGTTCGATTCCCAGCACCACATAAGCTGGGCGTGGTGGTGCCTGCCTCTAGTCCCAGCACTCGGGAGGCTGAGACAGGAGGATTGCCGTGAGTCCAAGGCCAGCCTGGGCTCTGAAGTGAATTCAGGACCAGCTTGGACCACCAAGAGAGACCCTGTCTCAAAAAAAAAGAAAATGTTAATCTTGTCCAAAATATACCTCCACAGATGCTCGCCTAGCAAGTGCAAGGCCCTAGGTTTAGTCCCCCAGCATTTTGTAGACTGGGCATGGTGGTTCACACCTGTAATCCTAACACTTAGGAGGCTGAGACAGGGGATTGGTGTGAGTTCAGTGCCAGCCTGGACGACATAGTGAGTTTGGGACCAACCTGCGCTACAGAGCAAAATCCTTATTCAGAAAACCAACAAATAGAATTGCACAGAAACATCCAGAATAAAGTTTGACTCTGACACAGCCAAGTTGTATTAGCCACTTTCCTGTCACTGGGACAATATAACAACACTTACAACTTAGAGGAGGAGATGTTTATTTTGGCTCATGGTTCAGTACATGGTTGGTTGGCTCCAGCACAGAAGCACTGCAGCAAAAGGGCATGGCAGAGGAATAGTAGTGCTTATCTCACACCAACCAGGAAACAGAGAAAGTAGGGAAGAGCTGGAGACAAGAAAAGTGCTCTTCCAGGTCATGCCTCCAGGGGACCTTCTCCAACCAGGCTTGCCTTTGCACCACACAGTTAGCTGTAAAGTCATCAATGGATCAACCTACTGGTAAGGCATCTTTCAATAGTCCCATTTGTGAACACATAGGACTTTCGGGGGATATTTTAGATCTAAACCATACCATAATTAGACATAAACATCAATCATCATTGCAGTCATAGCTGCCTGATAGAGTCCTCCATCTTGGAATGCAAGGATCAGCTTGTACATGTTGGCCCTTTCCATAGGGCCTATGTCAGGACTATTGTCAAAGGAGTTAAATAAATCTCTGAATCCCTGACAGTGAATTTTGAAAGACCCTCTGGTAGCAACTTCTGAAAACTATAGACGATGCACTACCAACACTGCTTGTGCCCCATTATGAAAACCACACGGCAACAAAGAATGCAGAGGACATCCCTGATTCTTTCTCCATCTTGTCATTCTTTCATTTTGTTTTGAGACAAGGTCTCACTCTGTAGTCTAGGCTAATCCTGAGTTCACCATGTAGCCTAGGCTGGCCTGGAACTCATGGTGACCCTCTTGCCTCAGTCTCCCAAGTGCTGGGATTATAGGCATGCACGACCTCACTCAGCTAATATATGCTGGAGAATTGAACCCAGGGCTGTGTGCTTGCTAAACAAGCACTTTAACTGCTGTGCTATTCCTCCAGCCTCATCTTTCTCCATCCTAAACACAACTCTTTGGCCATACTTAGCCATAGCCTCTAAGGTAGTACACATTCAGGCAGAAATGTCTGTCCATTTGGATTTTTGAACTTAGCACAGCCTTAGCCAATGAAGATGATAAAGAAGACAAAAGAATGTTGGGGCCTCGGGGAATTCCTGACTCAGGCCTCTGACCATTGCTTTATGACATCTGTACCCAGTTCTGTCTTCAGCTTTCTTCCAAGCCTATTCCTAATTCATTCCACAAACCCTAATCTCTCATTTCCCTCTATCTCTAACCAAATTTAAAACATACCCCTAGAGAAAGCAGGCTCAAAGGAGGGATCTAGAGAGTTCTCAGCTTACCTAGAGGTTTCCAAGCTCAAATTTGCAATTCTAAACCCAGAATTTACTTTCCAGCCTTTCTCCTTGGTTTCAGAGCTGGCTGCTGCTTTAGGCAGGTGGAGGAAGGGAGGCCTGGGTGCAAAAGCCCAAACCACTGGAGCACAGGTAGAAGACTTCAGGCAGTGTTTGAGCGTCACTCCTGTCTTTGTGCTCCACAATTATCTGCTGGCCTTGTTTTATTCCTTCTTCTGCATCCGTAAAAAATCCTGTATATGGTTCCAACAGAAAATGGGCAAAGGATGGGGACAGGCTGTTCACAGAAAGGAACTTGCAAATGTCTTTTGAGTACGGGAGAAGATGCATGATTAGTAACAGTGGGCATGCAAGTGAAAAGCACGGGGAGACATCAGATTGGCGGAGAACAGAGTGTCCCCCAGCTCAGCCCACTGAAGGTGGGGGCGCATGCACTTTGAACACTGGCACGGGACTGGCCTTCCCCGACCTCCATGGAGGAATTGGCAAAATAAGCTCATATTTTCAAATGTACTGGCTTGCTGATGGAACACATCCACTTCCAGATATTAATGGATCCACTTGTACATTCTTGCAAAACAACATATGCGGAAGAATACATATTGCAGCATTGTTTGTAAGAATAGAACTCTGGGTTTATGTATTTATGTATTTATTTATTTTGGTACTGGGGTTTGAACTCAGGGCCTTTGCGTTGAGCTACATCCCTAGCCCTTTTTTTTTTTTTTAATTTTGATACAAGGTCTCACTAAGTTTCTAAATTGTCCAGGCTGGTCTTGAATTTGAGATCCTCCTACCTCAGTCTCCTAGGGTACTGGGATTACAGGCCTGCACTACCAGGCCTAGCGTGGAACTATTTAAGTGTCTATTAATAGGAGACAAGTTAAATAAATACAGAATACCATACAGCCTTTTGAAAGAGTAAGGGAAGTCTTCCTGGACTGATAAGGAACTATTCACAAGGACATTAAGTAAAAAGAGTAAGGCAAATGCCACTGTGCTGTCATTGTGGAATGGGGAGCACATGTGCAGGGATGTGGCCAATGAACGCAATACCCCGGGAGAACCCCAGTTAGCTCGGAACACTGGTTGCTGCTACCGCAGGAATGATGATGCCGGGGAGCGTCAGAAAAAGACAGATTTAGTTTTCATGAGTACCTGTTATGGGTTAAATTGTGTCCCTCAAATTCACTGAAGTCCTAACCTCTACTACCTCCAAATGTGACCTTATTGGGAAACAGGGTCATTGCACATAGAATTAGTTATTCAGGCTAGAACAGACTAGCCAGGCCTGGTGGCACAATCCCAGCTTTCTGAGAGCCTGAGGCAGGAGGATTGCAAGTTCCAGGCCAGCCTGGGCAACTTAGCAACTTAGTGAGATCCCGTCTCAAAATCAAAACCAAAAACTGGGCTAAGGACGTAGCATAATGCAAAAGACTCTCAGTTCCATCCTCAGCACTGGAAAAATAAATAAATAAAAGGCAAAGGGCTGCTTAGCCTTGCAGGTCTTGGAGTTAGGTAGGCCTGCCTTAAATCCTAAATCCTGGTTCTGTCTGCAGGTCAGCTACGTGAACTTAAGCAAGTTACTCAACACCTCTAAGCCTGCTCATCTGTCCAGTGGGCTAGTGACACCATGTCTCCTAGGGCTACAGATAGAGATGGATCTCAAGAATCAGCATGGAGCCTGATTTTTTTTTAATTTTAGGTTGAGGGATGGGAATGAGGGAACAGATTGATGTGAGCTGGGTCCAGGGCCCAAGGATGGTGGGAGGCAGTCATTCTCACACGGTGTGTTGTCTCTGAAATCTCAGGGATGTTGTCCTCTCTGTGCCCTCGAGCTCTTGTGTGAAGGTCCTGAGAGTGTCTGGGATGGGAAGGGGAGCAAGGGCAGGTTCCATGACCCAGAGCTGTGGAGCCCGCCTGGACAAACGTGTGCCCACCTCCCTCACCAACAGCCCATGAAATCTAACCCATCTTGCCCCTGCAAGCTCAGCTCTTCTCCACCAGCCTCAGCCAGGCCTACAGATCAGCCCCATCCCCAGTGTGACTTCTGCCTGTCTCACCCCCTGACTATCCCCCCATTTCCTCAAGCCTCTCCTGGCCAGCACCTCACTTCTCCCAGTAATCCTCACCCTATCTTGTCCCCTCCACTCTTTTTTTCTTAAAACAAAACAAAACAAAATCCTAGTTTTTAACATCATAGTATCCGGTTCCATGGCTCCCACCATCCTTTTGGGAAAGGATGCAGCCAGTTAACTAGTGAAGCAGCACAGGTATGGTTAAAGGCTAGGATGTTTGTTACAGGATGTGCTTGCCACACAAGGTCACCGAGCACTGAGGCAGCTGGGCTCAGCACAGACTTTAACTTTTAATGACAGACATACAAATTTAGTATTGCCATCTGAAATGATGTAACTAAAGCGTATTGATTTTCCCCCTCCACCTCCACCAGGGTTTATTTATAGAACGCATCTTTGGAGTCTCCATAGCATAGTCACACACACCAGACATCTCTTTCCCCCATGCTAAGGCTGACTGCCTGTGGCCCCTTTCTCCAGATATACTTGTCCATCTGGACAAGCCCTCCAGGCGTCCTGGCCTTCACTTGTCAAGGCTGCCTCTTGTGAAAGTCCTCTTGGTGGCAGGGGGTGGGGGGATGAAAGGTGTGCTTGCCTGCGTGCACTAAACTCTGGTTAATGTCCCAAATACAAACACCAAGTGACTCAGGTTGCTCAGTGTTTTACACAGATCAGAAGAACTGGCTGTTCTCTTATGCCAGTTTATGAAATGGATTGAATCATCCAGACACTGAAATCTTCTGGGTGATTTTTTTTTTTAAAACTTACCATTGCAACTGACCTTGAGTCTCCCTATTTGTGACCTGTGTTATGAATGTCATGTGTCAACCTCACTAGGAAACATCCTTGACAGGAAAGTCTGTAATCTTCCAAAGCAGCTGACTGCTGCTCATTTCCTCAGCATTGAGAAAAATCGTGTGCTCAAAGCTTGATTTCTCAATTGTGGCTTTTTATATTTTTCCTTGGCAGCTAGCTAATGAGACTAAGCCATTGATTCAATTATCATATGCATTGAGTGCACAGTTAATAATGTGAACTCCAGAGTTAATCGCCTAAAGTCCAATCCCATCTCCACCAATTAAAGCTTTATGTCATTAGCATTTCTAAACTTCCAGTCACTATAAAAGGAGTTGAGCAGTGATGCCATCTCAGAAATACAGTAGGCAAGCCCACAACCCCGAGAGTGCTCTGAAACTGGTGTGATTAATTAGTCCTATCCGGAGTTGGACCAAGGGGGCTGATCCTGTATAACTCTTAGTAGATCAGTCGCTGGGTACAGGGTGCCCTTGGAAGGAAGCATGATTTTGGGCAAGAGAGTTTTCTTCAGCCAAGATCATCCCCAAAAGCCAGCTGATATAGGAATATCTTTGGCAAGTTACTCAACATCTAATAAAAGCCCATGCCAGCCAGATTTGATGGTAAATGCTTGTAATCCCAGTAGTCTGGGAGGCTGGGGCAGAATGATCCCAAGTTTGAGCTCATCCTAGACAACTTAAATAGGTCTGGGGATGTAGCTCGGGCAAATTTGCTGGCTTAAATTCCCAGTACTAGGGGAAAAAATTTTTTAAATTAAAAACCACAGAAACCCATTGCTTGTAGGGTTGCTGGACAGACAAATGAGATCAAATCTTGATCTAATTAATAAATAAAAGGTGGTAGTGACAGGATGATGAGAGAGAAGTGTAACCCAAGGTCATGCTTGAGCTTCTGATCTGGGCAAATGAACTCCAGACCTATGAAAAAAGTATTCTAAGACCAGGAGGAAAAAAAGTCACTGGGTTGGGGATGTAGCTCAGTGGCAGAACACTTGACTAGCTTGGCATGGTGGTGCACACCTGTAACCTCAGCACTTGGAAGGCTGAGGCAGGAGAATTGCTATGAGTTCAAGGGCAGTTTGCTCTCCATAGCAAGTTCAGAACCAGCCTGGACTACAGAGTGTGACCCTGGCTAAAAAAATAACACAAACAAAGAAAAACCCACTTGCTAGCATGAGGAAGTTCCTGGGTTTGTTCCCCTGTAGTGCAAAAAAACAGACCAAAAAAACCCCACCAAGCTAATACTATGGCACTGGCCTGTAATCGCAGCACTCTGGGAGCCTGAGGCAGGAAGGTTACAAATTCAAGCCTGGCTTGAACGACTTGCAAGTTGATTAAAACCTGTCTCAAAAAATAAAATAAAATAAAATAAAGGGGGGTCTAAGGATATAGGTCAGTAGAAAGTCCCTGGGTTCAGTTTCTAGTACCTTCTACCCCAAAAAGACATCAAAGTCAGACATAGCACTTGTTACACTGCATTGCACAATGAAGTTTCTTACAGCCAGCTCCCAGGCCTTATGGCTTCATTACAGAGAAGCCTACTTGCAGTCCCTGTGGGGTACAGTACAACCATCCGAAGCAGCTACATCAGTCCCGGAGGAGCATGCTTCCTATTTGCTTCTGTCTAGCAAGCAAGAAAGAAAGAAAAATCCAGCAAAGAATGATCTTCATGTTTAAACTGTAGTTGTAGTGGAAAGCTAATAGAAGAATGGAGAAAGACAGAACAATTCACTTTGAGATTCAATCTTCGATAAATTAAACTTTACTGAATGTAGATTATAGGTCTGTGCTATGCTCAAGACTTTTTTATTTTTTGAGATGAGACAAGGTCTCATTCTGTAATCCAGGCTGGTCCTGGACTCAGTAGGTAGCCCAAGTCATCCTACTGCCTCAGCCTCCTGTCTGTTAGGATTACAGGTGTGCACCACCATACCCAGTTTATGTGGCACTGGGGAATCAAATCCAGGGCTTGTGCTTCCTAGGCAAGTGCCTTAACTGCTGAGCTACACCCCCATCCACCAAGGCTTTAGATAAAAGAGAACGTTGATTGACCAGTGAACTTGAAGATTTGGTCCTTTTCAATGGTAACTTTTCTTTTTTATTTTTAATATGTATTTATTTAGTGGTCTGGAATTGCACCCAGGGCCTTCATACTGAGCTACGTTTTCAGCCATTTTATTTGTGTATTTATTTTTCATTTTGTTATAGGGTCTCACCAAGTTGCTAACTTAGGCCACACTGAGCCAGAATTTGTGATCTTCCTGCCTCAGCTTTCCACAGTGCCAAGGTTACAGGTGTGCCCCACCACATCTGGCCAACAGTAAGATTTCTTGTGGTAAATTAATGCACTGACATTCAAGTTTAGACAATGGTCCCTTGTGTGTTTGATGATCTGAGTCAGTTCCTGTACTTCCACCGTCCTGAGTTTTAGGACTTCAAAGCTGATAAGAACTTTGCAAGTGAGAATTATCCCATTGTAAATAATGATGTCTCTAGCATTAGTTCTAAAAGAAATAATCTGAGGTCAGGAAGCGGCAAGAGGTCTTGTGTGGACTGTCCAGAGTATTGTGGGATATTATGTTTTTTTGTTTTCAGACAGAATCTCAGTTTGTTGCCCAAGATTGCTTATATCTCAAGATCCTTCTGCCTCAGCCTTCCTAATAGCTTGGATTACAAGTGTGTGCCACCACATTGACCCCAGAATAATATCCTCCTAAACTGGGAAATTGGATATAATACAAATTCATAGCACTGTATGTATCTGTGTGTGTGTGTGTGTGTGTGTGTGTGTGTGTGTGTGTGTGTAACTGAGGGCTTTCATCGAAGGCTACACCCCCAAACTATTTTCCAGTTTTTGATTTTGAGACGGGATCTTGCTAAATTGCTCAGGCTGGGTTTGAATTTTCCAACCTCCTGCCTCAGTCTCTTGAAGTGCTGGAACTACAGGTTTGTACCGTCAGGTTAGGTTTAGTTCAAGAGGTTTTTGAGGAGAATGCAATGGATTCTTTAAGAAACTCAATTGGAAACCCCTGAGCATTCTTTCTGGAGCTTATTGGAGAACTGAGGTGTTCATTGAGGTGACATGTCCAATCACCATCAGATCAACCAGTTTTCTTAGTTTGTTATGGCCTTCACTTTCCAGATGGTTCAGATTTAAGACAGCAAGAATCAACCACTGCCATTAAAAAAAAATCTAGTCCCAAAGAATGTGATCTTATTTTTATTTAAAGTTATTCACTGCACTGAAAGTTTCTACACTAGAAATGCAAGGTTTAAGAAGACTAAACCCATCAGCTGATGCAAACTCTTTCTTCGTTTTCCAAAGGCAGTCAGGTGCGTTTCCACGGCACTTCCATTTTCTCCCTGGCTTGCTGTGGTGTCCTGTCCTCGCTCCGTACTTTCTCCGGGACAGCTGGAGCGTCACTCTCCAAGCTTAAAGATTTAGTTACTGCACGAACGACAGGCACAGGGACCCGCCCACGGACTGCTATCCCCGAAAACAGCAGCGTAGTGAAGCGCCCAGCGGACGCCCCGAGCGCGCTGCCGATCGCCGGGGCACCCAAGTCCACACAACCAGGAAGGAGATCCAAGGCCCGCGCCAGAGGAGCAGGAAGAGGCGGTGGGAGAGGGGCGAGAGGGCGAGGCCCCGCCCTCTGGCCCGCCCCCAGCCCTGGCCCCTCCCCGGCGGAGGTCCCGCCCCCCCGCCCCCCCGCCCCAGCCCCGCCCCCCCGCCCCAGCCCCGCCCCGGCGGAGGTCCCGCCCCCCAGCCCCAGCCCCGCCGCGCCACGATTATAGCCCATGACTCAGGGCGGAGCTCCGCATCCAAGGCTGGCGGCCGCCAACTTCTGTGGATGGGACCAGAAGTTTCTAGCCGGCCAGTTGCTACCTCCCTCTATCTCCTCCTTCCCTTTTGGCAACGAGGAGGCTATTTCCAGACTCTTCCACCCCTCTCCGGCCACGTCACGCCCTCCTTTAATTCATAAAGGTGCCCGGGGCCGGCTTCCCGGACACGTCGTCGGCGCTCAGGGCTTTCGCTCCTCCCGCGGCGGAGAGATTCCCGCACGCCGCGACCCCCACGCCGGCTCCCCGCGCTCCGGGCCGCCCGCGACCCAGCATGAGCGCCGCCACCCACTCGCCCGTGGTGCAGATGGCCTCCGGCAACGGCGCCGGCGACCGCGACCCCCTGCCCCCGGGCTGGGAGATCAAGATCGACCCGCAGACCGGCTGGCCTTTCTTCGTGGACCACAACAGCCGCACCACGACGTGGAACGACCCGCGCGTGGCCCCTGAGGGTCCCAAGGTGAGTCGGCGGCCCGCTCCGACGGCCGGCGGGCCGGGCCGAGCTGGCGGGGCGGTGAAGGCCACGGCAGACGCGCTGCCCTCGGTGCGCGCCGCAGCCCCCGCGTGTCCCCCCACGCCCGCCCCGGGCCGGCAGCCGCCGCCTGAGCGCGTGCTCCGGCGTCCGGCGGAGAAGGGGTCCCGAAGGGGTGGCCCGGAAAGGGCGACCCGCGCGGCGGCGCCGGGTCCCGTCGGCCGACTCGATTCCGGGGACTGAGGGCCGGTGGCTGGAGCTGCCGCGCTCGCGAGCCCGGAGACGGGGGTGGCCGGCCGGGTCGCAGCCCAGGCCGGAGCCAGGCCCTCCGAGGCCTCCGCTCCACCGGCCTCGCGTGCGAGACCTCGGCTCCCGCTCGGATCGCACCCCGGCCGCCGCCGGGTCTTTGGGGAACCTCACCTTCCAGTTCCACAACTTGCTCGAGTGTTAGCTTGACTGTGTGGTCTCGAACATCGTGACTCAGGAGACTGGTGTAAATCACGTTTTGTTTTGTTTTGCTTTTGTATTTGAACTTACAGTGCTGTTGTTGCTTGAACTGCTTTTAATTAGGAGGTTTTCTGGTGTGACCAGTTAAAAAGCAAAACAACAGAAAACAAACAGCTCTTCTCCCAGTTTCTAAACTGGGGCTTGAGACTGTCATAATTGGGTATTGCCTCACACCGGAGGGAAAGAGAATGGTATGTATGTTGTTTTTTTTAACGGCATACGTCCCCTTCCTTGTTACGGTATTAAATACTTGGGATTTGTTTCTACTACACAAATAACTGAGGAGTGATACCCTTGTGAATACAGCAGATGCATGCTTCATTTACATATACCCAGATTATGTACTTTACCCTCAAGAGCAATGAAATTTGAGAATATAGATTTGGAAGAAAAGCATAGAAATTTGATATATAAATTTGGTTGAATCTGCCCATTTAAAATATAATTAATTAAAATTTAAAATTATTGGTTCATTCATAGTTTTAATAAATTTGAGTTTTTCAAGAAAAAATCTTTTGAAAAAATATTTGTTGGTGCTATAGGTCAGACTCAGTGCCAGGGCCTTTTGCACTATGACAGACTCCAAGCTCATTTTTTCTAGTTTAGATTTCGAGATAGGGTTTTGCCCAAATAGTCTTGAATTTGTAAATCCTCCTGCTTCAGCCTCCCAGATAACTGAAATTACAAGCATGTACCACCACACTCAACCTAATGAATTATTTTTAAGATTTAGAAGTGTCAAAAATGTTTTAAAGACTACTATTTTAGGGTATGTAACTGAAAAACGTTCAAATTGTTATTTTAGAAAAAAGATCTGTATTACTCATCTTCATTTTTAATACACTTTTTTTTTCTTTTGTGGCGATGCTAGGGAATCTAATTGATGGCTTCACACGTGGTAGGCAAGTGCCTTACCATTGAACTGCATTCTCAACCTGTCTTTCTTTTTTTTTTTTCCCTTAAAAATATTAATAGTTAAGACTTGGTACCCAGTGATGAAACATGGTACATTGAGCAGTTTACAAGAAATTAATTTTTTATTTATTCCTGAAAATTAGTACGCGGCTGTAATTAGCTGGGATTGGCATAATTACATATACCTTTTGGTACATGTTGAACTCCTTATTGAGTGAAACTTGTAGTCATTTCAAACCGGCTCTCATACCGCAGACGACAAGGGTGCCAACCTCTCAAGTGGTATACAACTCTTGCTCAGGCCTTCTTCCTGTAGATCAGGGGTAGTCAGAATCCACTTGCACCCTTTGTTGAGAGTTAGGATGAAGTTGCTGGGGCTTTATTTTCATACACGACTTACCTAGCCAGTTGGTACCTTCCTGTATCCACCCTGTAGATGGTTTAGACTGTGGTTTATGAACCTTTTCAAAGGGAACAAAACAGGTTGAGTTACTATTATTCTCAACAAACAAAAGATGAACTACAAAATTAGAAGCCCTTGGCTGCAAGTGTTGATTTGAAAGTTTCACAGCCAGAATTTTCAGCATGAAAGTCCTTAAAGATCTTTCAGTTTGGCCTCTTTATTTCACTGATAAAGAAATGGCAGATGGAGGCTGAGACAGGAGGATTCCAAGTTCAAGCCCAGCTCTGGCAAGTTAATGACTTAGTGAGAAGCCCTTTGAATATAAAAATAAAACTCAGAAAGGCAGAGTTCAAGTGTATTCCTGAAGGTCACCGAGCTAGCACCAATAACAAGGAGAGAACTTAATGGAACATTCTAATTAAGGGCAGTGTGTCTGGAAAAAGTTAGAAGTAGCTTGAATATTTATGAAATGAAAACATGAAGGGTGGAATACTTGAATATCTTTGTGTCCTCCTGCCCCTGAGTTACTGGGTCACTGACTTTTCTGTGATGTGACTCTTTGCATTTTCATAACCAGATTTGATCAACTCAAGAATGTTCTTTCCAAATTAACTACTTGAGATTTGTGATCATACCTGCAAAACAGAGAAAATTAACCTTCAGGCGAGAAGCCAGATCCCCCAAGCCGTACCTGTTTCATATGTGCCCCTCATTGTGTTCAAACTATGCTTTGATCAGTATAGAATATCTGGGTGAGTAATGCAGTTTCACTTAAATGAATGATACCTTACTAAAAATATAGTAGAAAATTCTTCAGTGTTGTCTTGTATTAGAAAGTGGCTCATTAATGCATAACAAGAAAAAAGCAGTGGCCTGAAACAAGCCGATCTAGAGGACTTAAGCTAAGAGGCCCTTGTGAGCTTCCTAGCCTCCAAGGGGAAATGCTGTCAGTTAATAAAGACTTGGGGCCGAAGGAACAGCTCAGCAGTTCAGGCTTTTTGCCTAGCAAGTGCAAAGCTCTGAGTTTGATTTCCCAGCACGACATGAACTGGGAGCGGTGGCACATGCCTGTAGTCCCCTCACTGAGAGGCTGAGGCAGAAGGATTACTGTGTGTTCAAGACCAGCCTGGACGACAAAGTGAGACCCTGTCTCAGAAAAGAATAATCAGTAAAGACTTGTTGTACATTGAGTATGAAAACAAAACACCCCCTACCCCCCCAAAAAAGAGAAAGCTCACATCTGGGAGATAACTCAGCTTCAGGATGTTTATAGACTAAGCATTGGTAAAGAAATGGCTTTCATGCAAAGGAGAAGACTAGCACTTTGTGTTTTATTTAGTCTTCAATTGTTCTGTCATGGCGGATCCTCCACACATTCCGCTGAAGTGCTTAGAGCAGATCTTTGATCCCTGTGTTCACAGGGGCCAAGCGCAAGCGGGTGTTTGCCCTCCCTGTACAGGTTGGATAGCTGGTCACAGCATAGGCTTCATCCAGCTTTTTTGTGAGCAGCTGGGCCGCCTCTGCCTACAGGCTTCCTGGATTTACATTTCTAACACACTTGGCCTTCCCAATCTCCCCCACAGCAGCCCCGGCTCCTGTCCCATGGAGGCTTTAGCATACTGTGGAGTCAGGAGACTGCCCTTTGGTTCCCCTCCCTGAATGTATAGAGGCCAGGTACTCAGGATGTTGGTCCCTCGCCACCTCCCTGAGGTGACAGGCAGACCCTCCACCTTCACGGAGCAAGGCTGTTCTAACTGTGTGGATATGGGGCTCACCAACTTAGGTGTTTCCAGGGAGCATTTATTTATTTACTAGAGATCAGGCCCAGGGCCTTCACTGAGCTGTATCCCCAGGGCCTTACTAAGTCATTATATTGCCTGGGCTGTGCTCAAACTTGTGGTCTTCCTGCCTAAGCTTCTTGGTGCACTGGAATGACAGGCCTCTGCTACTGGGCCTGGTTTCCAGGACAGCTTTTAAAGACTACAGATTATAGTTGTTGAATGCTGAATCTGAATTGCTCAGTGTATGGCCCAGAAATCTGAAAGTCCGCAAAGCTTTCCTGGTGATTCTGATCGTGCCCCACTGACTGTGAGAGTCATGATGGCCTCTGTCCTCTGTGGTTGAGGGAGCTGCGGTGCAGTTCTGGGCCTGTTGTAAGCCCTGGAGTCACTTAAGTGTAGCGCCTGCTTCACATCAGAGTGGCAGAGCCCTGCCCAGCCTCCACTTGCCTTCCTGGGAAAACTCCTGAGCCGGGGCTTCTGGAGTCCAGAAGGGGGTGGCTACAGCGCCTGGCTGAGTCTAGCAGGGTGCTAGTACAAGACTGGGGAAGTGGCCAGACCTACCCTACCCAGGAAGAAGCCAGCCAGAGCCTTACCTCTGTTCTTGTCTTGCTTTCTCTGAAGATGTGCGTGCGTGCGTGCGTGCGTGCGTGCGTGCGCGTGCGTGCGTGCGTGCGTGTGTGTGTGTGTGTGTGTGTGTGTGTGTGTGTGTGTGTGTTTACTAGGGATTAAACCCTGGGCCTTCATGCTGAGCTCTATATCCCCAGCCCATTTTTAAATACTCTTATTTTGAAACAGAATCTTGCTAAGTTGCTAAGTTGCCCAGGTTGAGATTGAACTTGTTATCCTCCTGCCTCAGCTTCCGGCCTCAGCCTCAGACTGCTGGGATGGCAGACGTGCACCACCAGACCTGGCTCACCGCCATAACTTGACACATTACACTCGGGCACTATCAGAAGTGGACGCATCCTCTCAGAGCCAGTTGGAAATGTTTGGAGTTAGGGTCAGAGCGATCTGTCTCTTCGGCATCAGGTTCCGCAGAGCCTTCTGAATTTCCTTAGTGGTGAGATCATTCTGCTCTTTCCAGATCGATTGCAAGTGCTTGAGCCTCTTAGCAGAAACACAACACCATCAGGAAATGGGTGGCCGTCCTTTCCTTTAGATTTCCAGCAAGTTGCAGTCCTGGCTGAGCCGATGCCTTTGCAGCTAGAGGAACAGTGACTGATTGGGGGGAGAAGTGCCTTAGTAGCCCAGCTCATCCGAGACCTTCATTTTCCTGCTAAAGAACAGCCTGTGTTTGGCTCTTACAAGAGCTGACTGCGCTTCTGATAATGTAATTTGCTCCATTCTGTGGAGTGGCCTTGCCCTTTATGAGGGGAGAGTCCATAGTCGGGAACTGCTGCAGGTTTGACGTCAGCCAAGCCTGGGAAGGCTTACTTGCTGGACGCCGCCGGGGCTGGTGGTGAGTCAGAAAACTTCGTACCACCGCGAGGCTCGATTAGCGCTATCCTCTTTTCTGGAACAACATACAGTTGCCTTATATGAACCATTCTACATATTTGTTACTTTTTATTTTATTAGCATTTTAAAATGATGTTCTGATAGTTAGTTACCCTCCAAAACAGAAAACCATACATTATCCAGACCTGCTCTTTCACCTTCAACTTGGGCTGTTTCAGCGTTGCTTTGGAATATTTAGGAGGCTTTATGTAGAGAAACTGGGAGGGAAGACGAAGGTCCTGCGCATTAGGCACCTCTGAGACCCTCTGGATTGACCGGTACTGATGAGTCTCCTGGCAGGCACACTTGGCTGTGTTCTTTTCTGTCCTCTCACCCCAGCTCTACCCTGTTATGAATCAGCCCCACACCCCCATGGCTTTCTGGCTCACAGCTTAGACTCCACAGGCCTTCTGAAGCCGGTCACCAGATGCCTCAGTTTGCAGACACAGGAGTCGAGCTCCATTCTCCAGTCTGGCTCTGGTGACATGGTGGGTGATGTCGGGTGTTGTTAAGGCTTCACCTATTTCAGTGAAAAGTCTCTGGGGCCTTGGCAGCTTTTCAGAAGCCAGGCAGTTTGTAGAAGCTTAATCAAAAAGAATTTCTTTAGGAAAGAATGAATGTAATTATTTTGGTCTGTCAACATATTGACATACATGTGTCAGATATGGATGCATGCTTTTGTAAAACTTGTCTTTTTAAGACTTCAAGACAGCTCTCCAAGATAGAAACTATTAAGTATGTCTTGTGAGTGAGAAACAGACTCAGAGATGTGCCTGGCTTGGGGCACAAAAGAGTGACTGCCTGGATCCTCTAGGCTGGACACAGTCTTGCCCTTTGTGGGCCAGGTGGCTTCATACATGGGCTCCCAGGCACAGCCCCAGGTGACAGGCAGCCTGAGTCCTCCTTCGTACTGGTGATCGGAAATGTTGGCCCATTTCCCAGCCTGGACGGAACCCAGGAGATGGATCCTCGCCTTCACTTGCTCACTCATCCCATCTGAAGCTCACCGGGTGCCTGCAGGGTTCAGGTCTCTGTTAAGCGCTGCATAGGGAGCCACTCTGTCACTTCGGTTGGTGCCTTCCTCCATGAAGAACACCTCATTTCCCTCTGCTCTGGACTCCATTTTATGTCAATTCAAATCTTTTTTTTTTTTTTTTTTAAAGTCATAATAAGGGTTGAACCCTGGGCCTTTGCACTGAGCTACATTCCCAGCCTGTTTTTATCTTACACCTGAGATTACAGGTTCTGCCACCAGGCGGGCTCAACTCTTTTTCTAAAGATGGGATATTTTCTCATTCCTCATGGGCGCATGCCCCTGTTGAGACTTCAGGCACCCTCTATTTTATCTCTGCCTCTCTGTGCCTGAAACAGTCTAGAGGCTTAATAGAAGTCAAGCAATGACTGTGTGGGCCTATATAGGCTGGCTAAAGAAAGGCTGCCCCTTATGAAGTACACTTGGGTATATTTCAGAGAAACATATTACATTACAATCTGTGTGTCCCTCGGCACTGCAGTAGCCCTGGGCTCCCAAATGTCCCTAGGGGCCTATCCTTGGGCCATTTTCTGAATGGCCTTTTTTGCCCAGAGGATGTCAGCATTGATTTCCTCAGTCCATCCTAGTGGGTTTGAAGAAGCTGTGTTGTGTGGCCGCCCATGATGCAGCATCTTCTGCAGGCCTGTGGGAGGGGCTGGAGCCTCCAGCAGCCGGGCGCCGCTGACCCAGTACGAGCACTGGCAAAGGAGTCTTTTCTTCTGTTCTGATAGCTGACAGGTGAGATTGCACCGAAATGCAGAACTTCTTATTTACATCCAGTTCAGATAAGACAGAATCAAATGTTGCTGCCTGCCTGTGGCACAAGCCTCTAAACACCCCAGTGGTCCACAGTGAATTGACGTGAAACTTCCACTGAAAATTCCTTAGCATCCTGTTGGAAAACAAACATTTCCTATTTCGAAATAACTCCGTCAGTAGAGTAATTCTACTTCACTAAAGTAGAATTCTAAAGCTTTTTTCCCCTGTAATTTTCAAAGATCTTCTCAAATGATGAATGAATAAATGGTTTAATTTCATTTATTTATTCAGGCAGGTTTTTGCTCTGTAGACCACACTAGGCTGGTCCTGAGCTTACTGTATACCCCAGGATGGCCTGAACTCACCACAGTCCTCTTTGACTCAGCCTTCTGAGTGTTGGAATTACAGGTGTGTGTGCCACCATGCCTAGCTAATCTTTTTTGTGATGCTGGAGAATCGAACTAGGGCCCTGGGCCTGCTAGGCAAGGGGTCGAACCACTGAGCTGTGTCCCCAGCCTTGAATGAATGGTTTAAAAGGTCCACACTGTGCAAGGATCGAAAGGTACCTGTATTTGCAAAAGAAAAGGCAGTCGCCTTGCTGGTTAACGGAGCCTTCTTCTGGATCAGTGCAGCGGGCCACCTCAGCAGCACGGGCCTTCCTGCCAGCTCTCCAGCAAGGTCCAACTGCTGCCGACAGTGACCCTAGTGGGTGCCAGTGCAGTCTCAGGACCGCAGTGACTCAGAGTTGAGCCGAGTTGTCTTTGCGGTTGCTCGCCCTGCCTTGGCTGGGCCGATGACTCAGCACAGAGCAGTGGCTCCCTCACACTCGAACTGAATGTTCCAAGTCGAGCCTCGGCCCAGCTTGGCCAGGAGAAGTGAGATGCTTTCCCTCCTGCTGGACACGGCCCTGGGACAGTGAAAGGTTTGGACACGTCAATCCCACATAATTATTATCACACAGAATACGGGGACCACAGGGAAGGGATAGTGGAAGGGGTGACATGTGCCTGGCCTTACCATTGGCCAAACCTGAAATCTTACGTAAGATGGACTCAGTGCCAAAGACCTGTAATCCCCGCACATTGTGAGGCTAAGGCAGGAGAGTTGCAAGTTCGAGCTCAGCCTGGGTAGTTTAGCAATTTAACGTGATTCTGTCTCAGATAAACAATAAAAAGGATCTTTGCGTATGTCTCAAAGTGATGGCCCTCTGTTCAAACCTCAGTACAGAAAGAAAGAGAAAGAAAGCTAAGTGAATTGTTTATCCTCCCTCAGCCTCATTGTCCCCTTCTGTAAAATGGGCATGTCCAACAGGGTTGGGAAACTCGAGGGAGATGTTACTTGTAAAGTGATTGGTCCAAACTGAGCTGGTGTAGGTCAGTATTCCTACTGATGTTTGTAGCTTCTACTGCAGGCTCAGACGGTATTTGTGGAGATGCATTTGGCTGCCCCACATGGTAGGCATGGCCGTGGCATGGATGGGCCCTTCAGCTCTCAGGTACCTCAGGAGGTTTGCGTCTCAGAAGCTGCACCGCTTTCTAGTTCCCCTTGGAACAAGGTTTGGCAGTTTGCTCTAACCGTGTCTAGACAGCCCTGAGAAGCTGCCCTGGGCTTCCTGCACCCCTTGTTGGGGCAGTGCACAGAAGGGCAATAAATGGGGATGCATATGGCAGCGGTGGGCATTCTACAGCCTCAGCCAGCCCCAGCCCCTTGCAACTGTTAACACAGCGGGATCCTCCAACTGAGGCAGGCCAGGATGGTGTTGTCTGTACTGTGCTGCATGGGACACTGTGTTATTCAGCTGTGACTCCTGGAGAGGATGCTATCCCTCAGCCAAGCCTTTGCAGCTCTGAGGACAGTGCCAGGCAGGGCTAGAGGAAGCCAGGCTCTCGTAATGAACAGCCAAGGGGACAGTCATCTGAAATGTTGACGATGGAAGAAATAGTTTCTTACTGTTATCATCACCCTGGAGGGGAGGGTTGGGGTCATGCTTGGAGAAGCTACAACACCTAGGAGTCTCCCTATGGTCAGAGAGGGTCTTCCCTTGCCCTACTTACTGTTGGTTTTTTTTTTTTTTCTTTTTGGGGAAGTATATCATGTCTTACATACTGATACCTAGCAAACACTTGCTTGGTTGGCATCCAATGAGATGGCCGTGTGGCCAACGTGCTCAATTTTTATGTGGGACACTTTCTTGAGAATGCCATGGAAAGGTACCAGATGTGAGGACAGTCCCTTCATGGTCTCTTTAAATTCAGACAGAGCTTGCTTCCTGGTAGACGTTTCAGGTACTTTTCCATCCATGACTCAAGCTTTACTTATTTTTAAATTTTTTTGAGACAGGATCTCTGTCTGTAGTCCAGACTGGTCCTGAATTCACTGTGTAGGCCAAGCTGACCGCAAACTCGTGGCAGTTCTCCTGCCTCAGTCTCTGGAGTCCTGGGATTACAGGTGTGTGTCACCACATCCAGTTTATGTGTTACTAGGGAATTGGAACCCTGGGCCCTGTGCTTGCAGGCCCTAGCTCCAACTCCTAGCTTTAGATGATTAAAGCAAATGGCCTTGTTTCATGTTTCTTATTTCTTCTTACCCCTGAAGAGGAGATAGGTGGTGTTGAATTTTCCCTGAAGCCATCAGCTTCAGTTGCCTGTCAACTGACCTCAGTCTGACTGTGCACCAACTTCCGATGTGACCTTGGGCCCCATCCCATTGCCACATCTGCTAAGTGGAGTCCTTGAGGAGGGCTGGGGAAGTAGAGGACACTGAGGAGCCTGGCTCTATGCCTGTAGCTCTCTCTCCAGAGGGGGAACTAGCCTGTACCCGCTGATGGACTTGCTTGGCCTGGGGACAGCTTTTCTGCCCTAGTGAAGGATGCCGAGGCAGTAGCAGAAGGAAGACTTTCCTGAGTCTCAGGCTGGCCTGGCCTCCTCCCCTGTGTCTGAGTATGTTTGGAGAGCCCCCGTTAGTACCTTGGGTGTTGATTTGTTGATTCATCCGTGTATAGGCCCCTCCGCTACACAGCTGACGAGTGAGAGTGGAATTCAGGGCTTGGGTCTTTTTTTTGTTGTTGTTTTAGACAGGGTCTCACTCTGTACTCCAGGCTGGTCTTGAAGTCACTGTGTAGCCCATGCTGCCCTCAAACTCACAGCAGTCCTTTTGAGATTACACGTATGCACCATCATAACCAGTTGATCTTTATATAGTACTAGGGTACTATAGTACCTGTGTATGCTAGGCAAGCACTCTAACCATTAAGCCACATCTCCAGCCACAGGACTTGGGTCTTTATAGTGAGTTTTTGGCTGTGTGTTTGCTTCCAGTTTAGTTCTCAGTAGAAACAAAGACATCTTTGCTAATTAGTGCTCTCTGTAGCGTTCAGATAAAGAGCCTTGCCACTCTGATAGGCTTTTACCAACTTGATGAGGACCACTGAAGAACAGAGCCTTATACGTCACAGGCCAAACCAATCCCTGCTGGAGAAAGTCTGGCTCATCAGTGATTAGTTGCGTAGTGGAAGAATACTTATTTTATAGGCCAGGGAATGGCTCCCCATTGAGGAAAACCTGCTTGTGCCTTATTTCACTTTTAAAACCCCTGAAGTTGCAAGGATTTAAACCTGTAAGTTTTAGTTGAGGAAACTGAGTCTTAAAAAGGAGATTTGTATGCTGAGCCCAGTGACTCAGATTTATAATCCCAGCTGTTTGGGAGGCTGAGGCAGGAGGATTGAAAGTTTGAGTCCAGCCTGGCCAACTTAACAATTTAGCAAAAGCCTGTCTCAAAATCAACAACAACAACAACAATAATAATAATAGTAATAAATGGGTTGGGGAATGTAGCTCAGTGTGAAAGCCCTAGGCTTGATTCCCCAGTACCACAAACAATGAGGGGATGATTTATAAGAGGCTACTGCTGGTGAACAGATTGGAGCTCAGGGTGACAGCTTGCAGACCAAGACTCATGCCAGTTCATTCCTGCTTTTTGGACACAGCTGCAAAGAGAAGCAATGCTGGTTTCACCTTCTAAATGTTTTTTTTCTAGTAGAGACATATAGGGACATCC
The DNA here is from genome assembly GCA_004027205.1 of Ctenodactylus gundi. NCBI lineage: Eukaryota > Metazoa > Chordata > Mammalia > Rodentia > Ctenodactylidae > Ctenodactylus > Ctenodactylus gundi. The sequence goes on along the minus strand of PVKB01002693.1, from coordinate 45,074 downwards.
ATCTCACTAACCCTGGGATAAAATGTTTATATTTGAATAACAGGCAAATCAAGCCTGTAATCACATGTGACTCACAGTAGTGCTCTGAGTTTGTGGGCAGCTCAGACCTTGCATCTTACTAGAAGTCCCAGGGCAAAAACTAATTCTTCTGAGGTGCCGTAAATCGACTTCAGTGGAATGGGGACCTGAGTTATTCAGAATTAGTCTGGAGTCTCCTGTGTGCCCCACACATTGCAAGGAGTGGTGGGAAATACCCAGCATCACAATCCAGTGGGAACTGAGAGAATTTAGGGTTTGGCTGAAGGGATGCAAATGGCTATTTAGTTATCTATCAGATTGACATTAATAATGTTAATCCATGTGTATGGCCTGTTGTACCGAGTGGAAAGTTGTGGTGGAATGTTGGAGCTTAACTGTCTGTTTACACTTCATGAAAGCTTCATGCTTGCCCCTGCCTGGGGCAGCTGAGCCAAGCTGCTTGGTGCCCTCTTTCTAGGTCCTCGCTGTCCTGGGGTCCCTGGGTTGCTCTTTTCTTCCATCTTTTTTCTTTGTTTTCGAAATGTTGTTAATGAAACTCAACATCTGAACACCTGGGTGAAGGCTCTTCTGGCCTAAAAACCCACTTAATAGAATCTGTGTCCTACTTAAGGCTCCTGGGCTGTCAGGTGGAAAGTGGTAGGGGGCAGCTCTGAGAGTTGCCCTTGTCACTGTTACCCAGAGTTCAGGCCAGCATGATGGTAGCTGCTTTTTGGAGGTGCTGAGACCACTGTTTTCAGGGCACTGTGCGGTGGAACCAAGGTTGGGGGCTGACAAGGGGTGGCCTGTGCTCAGGATTCATAGGGCCACTCAGTGTGCAGGCTGCCAGCTGTGGATGAGTTAAGGCCAAGCCTTCTCCACAGGGTTCCCTGAGTATGCCAGTGTGCACTGCTCCAGGCACACACACAGCAGGTGCCCAAGGGCTCTTTATGCCCCGCTCCTGAGGTACCAGGCCTGTGGGACACAGAGTGGTGTCAGCCTCCTTTCCATTTGGCACATGAAGCTTTGGGTGCCTTGAGGTCCACCGATTTCTGATAGGACCTTGTTTCTCAGTATAGCCTCTCAAGGTCTTCACATACCTGTTAATCAGACCAGGTTGGGTTGTCCTTAGAGTCTTGCATTCTTTCCCATTGCCTGGGTGTTCTGTTGCTCTATAGATTAATTCTGGTCTTCCCTTGCTTTTTTTTTTTTTTTTTTTTTTTGAGACAGGGTCTTGCTCTATAGCCCAGGCATGTTCTGAACTCAATATGGAGCCCAGGCTAACCTTGGACTCACAGCAATCCTCCTGTCTCAGCCTCCTGAGTGTTTAATTACAGGCCTGAGCCACCATGCCTGGCTGGGGAATGGAACACAGGTACTTAGCATTGCCTAAGTGGTTATTAGTTAGGCAAGTGCTTTAACCACTGAGCTATTCCTCCAGCCCCTTCCCCATGTGTTTTATAGCTGAGAAATCTACAGTCTAGGGAAAGGATGCAAGCTGCTTAGATAACACATTTCAGGCAACAGCAGGCTGCAGGACCAAGTGCGTTCTCTTTCAGGTCTCTTAGCTGTCCCCTTGGTGTCATAAACGTATTACAACCGTGAAACTTAGACATGGTCTTAAGCAGACAAAGCCAATAGCCAGCCCAGCCTCCCTTTTTAATGATAATGTGTTTTACTTAATAGAACAGATTTTTGTTCATCTGAATAGTTTGTTGCTGCTTTTTTATCCTGGCCATCTAGTGGACTTACTTGGAGCCCTAAGACACACCTTAGAGGATTTTAATGCACTAAGCAAACAAGGAGGGAAAATTAACTAATTCACTTTATAAATTAATGTATTTGAGATAAGAATTGAGATTCATGCCCCCAGGCTCTTATTTTCTTATTGGATGCTTTATGTAGCCCTGATGTCTTTACACCAAGATAAGGATAATGAGGCAGCTGCAGGCAGTTCATCCTGAGGCAGCTGAGGACTCAGCTGCCTGGTGGCTGTGTCTGCTCCCCAGGATCTGTCCTGTGAGCCCACTGAGTTCCTCCTCTCCCTTCCAAACTCAAGGACGCAGATTCCCTTGACCACCCGGAAGGCAGGATGGAACAGGCAGGCAGTCTTACCTGAAAGGCCCTGGTGTAACCAGGGGGATGTCTCTGGGTATGTGCTTCTACTTAAGAACAGTTCGTGGGCTGGAGGAATGGCACAAAGCCTTTGCCTAGCAAGCATAAGATCCTGACTTCAATTTCCCGGGCATGATTCCCCAAGTACCACCTAAAGCTGGGTGTGGTGGTGCACACTTGTAATCCCGGGACTCAGAAGACTGAGGCAGGAGGATTGCCGTAGTTCCAGCCCTCAGGAGGCTGAGACAGAAGGATTGCCTTGAGTCCAAGGCTAGCCTGGCTACATGGTGAGTTCAGGACCAACCTGGGCTCCGTAGTGAGACCCTGTCTCAAAAAAACAAAACAAAAACAAAAACAAAAAAAACAGTTCTTACTTTACTGAAGAGGTACACTTTTGTCCTGTTCTGTTCTTAAAGGAATTATAGGGCTTTTTTTTAACATTTAAAGATACCTTTTTAAAATGAAGATAGAAAGGGCAGTACAACTCCTTGAACTCCTCGAGGCAGTGCTTTTTACATAGTAGAAACAGACGTTTCCTGTTAGGAGCTAGCAAAGGTGAATAGAAAATCAGAGAGGTGTCAGCATTTCCAGGGCAGACCTTACAAAAGTCGGGTTTCGTTTTTTGGCTTAAACTATTTATTCAGGTGAAAGTAATGATTGCCTGTTTTGTTTAAGTAAATGCGGTGGTCTGTCATTTACCAGACAAACCCCACTAGAGTGGAGAGGGAGGCTGGAACGTATTCAGATGCAGTATTCACAAAGAGACACGCAGGTTTTTATTCAGTGGCATAAGTGGGTCATTAATCCTTGTAAACAGGAGCGCAGATCTCAGGGAGAAGCAGCCTCCAAGTGGCCCTTCCCTTCCTAGCCACCCCTGCCTTCCAGCCCATGCCAGCTGGCAGCATCATTTTCCGTTGGGTTCCAAGTTTAAGACCCACGTTCTGTTGGGAGAACTCCTCCCGTGCTCCCCTTCCTGCTCTGGGGGCCGAAGAATTCTTTCCCAGCCTTCTCCCCTCTTCCGAGGCCACGCCTTCCCTCCCATGGCCCCGCCCTCCTGCCGTCCCCTTCTCACTCATCCCTGACTTTTCCTTCACTTCCTGATGTGCCCTGGCTTCCGGTTTCTCCTTTGCAGTCCTGTCTTTCGAGGCCTGTATCACGGTGAGGGTCAGCAGTTCTCAGGGTGGGTCCCGGAGCCTCCTCTCCAGCTCAGCCAGGCCTGCCGCCTCGTCTCCCGCCGCCCAGCGCTTGCTGTGAAGACCCCCTTCCAACCGCTGCTCTGAGTTCCCTGCCCCCTGATCACGGTAGCGCGTTCGCTCCTCTCCTGGCCACACGTGGCACTTCTGGGAAGACCCAGGTGGAACACTGGCCCAGGGAGCAGCCCCTGCTCTCTGTGGTCTCTGACTTTCTCCCTCCTTTCTTTTCTCCTTCTCTTCTTCCATTGTGTCTTCCAGTTGAGGTGTGCAGTAAAATCAGCGAGTTGCTTAAAGTGTGGGCTGGCTGCACAGCCCCAGGACACAGGCTTCCATGTCCGGTTCTGGGGGCGCTCAGGAGCAAGGGCAGGGGGTGTGGGCGGTATGGGCCACAGGAAGTGTGTTGTTCCGTACCTTTATACATAGATATATACCTGTTAACTATCACCTAGAAAAGGAGAATCCTTTGATCACCTTGAATCACTACCATGACCTCCCAGGTGCCCACATCCTGACGCCTGTGGTCATTTATCACTTAGCTTTGTCCTTTACTCCAGATTCCTTCGGCACCTGGAGGTGAGAACAGGAGAATCTTGTGCCTGTTGAGGGAAGGAGCTCACGTGAGTTGCGGGCCTTCTGGCATCCCTCTTAATGTCATGGTCGGTTTTTTGTTTGCCTGTTTTGATTTTGTTTTGTGGCCCTGGGGATAGAGCACTGCTCTTTTGCACAAAGCTATACCCCCAGCCCATTTTTTAATATTTACTTTCAGATAAGGTCTTGCTGAATTGCTGTGTTGTCTGAGCTGAGCATGAACTGCCTCAGCCTTCCACAATGCTGGGGTTACAGGGCTATACCATCAGGACTGGCTTAATATGTCTTCTTACAACATTTTTACCATGGTTCTGCAGGCAAGTATTTCTTCTTCCATTTTCTAGAAAAGGAAATGAAGGCTTACAGAGATAGGAGGCTTAGTCAGGCTCACAGAGCTGCTTTAATGGAGGCAAGAGTGAACTTGGATCTCGTTGGGGCCAACCTCTACCCTTGAAAAGCCTGTGTTTTTCCGCCTATCTCCTCCTTCCCATTTCATGCGTTCTTCACCCTGCCTGTAAGCCCCCAGCGCAAGAAAACACACCAGCTGGGGTGATGACCCCTGCGGCACTGTGTTGGATGGCAAGCTTAGGCTTGCTGGCTGCTTAACTCTCAAGTGCATGTAGTGGCTGAGGTTCTGTACTTGGCTAAAGAAACAGCCCACAGCAGCTAGCACAGATGATTTAACAAGACTTAGGCAGGCCCTGACTGCGGCTAGAAGGAAGGATGCCCCAGTTAGTGGACACATTGCCCAGAGATATATTTGATTCAGAGCTAAGTAGTGAGGTTGCTTTGGAGCCCTTGCTGGCCCCCTGTGGTGTGGGTTCTCACAGCAGGAACTTCCCGACGGGAAGCCTGGATCCGCTCCCAGCTCTTGGGTGACCTAAGAGTTAAGCAAGCTAAAATAATGCTGCCCCCTGAGCACGTGGGCATTCTAATCTGAGAGTGCCAAGTGCCCTTCTGCCCACATCCCCAAGGACACAGTGACACCCTTGCCTTTCCTGTGTTTTGGAGGCGCTTCCTAGGCAAGGGCTCAGCAGGAGGGAAGCAGTTGATGAGCCTGAGGGGACCAAATTCCAGAGCCAGGCCTTCTGGAACCTGAGCCTCTGTGCAAATAGAAACATCACAGAATTAAGGATCTCGGCCCTCAGAATGCCAGTCATCCCTTAGTGTCTGTCCTTTTGACCAGTTTTGCAGCAAAAATTATTCCCTGCAAACTCATAGATTATCAGCCTTTGGCATTTGTCATCCATAAAGATGGTAAGTTCAGTCCTCTTAACACTGGCCTACTGAGATTTATATACCAGTGATATGTCAGTGGCTCCCCTCCTCTGTGGAAGGACCCTCAGGAGATAGCGGGGAGTTGTGTTATGCAGCCTTAGTGAGAAACGGCATTGCCCAGTGACTGGCTGGCCAGTCTTGTGGTCTGAAACAAGATCTTTCCCTGTGGTACATCTGGAACTTGGCCTTCTCAAAGGTCCCAAAATAGCCAAGCCACCAAAGGGAGAACTTCATGAAAGGACAGACCGTAACTGCTTCTCACCAGAGTAGGCTTTGTTGTGTTAAAGAAAAATAAATGTGTATTCTGTGATGTTCGTTAAAGCACTATAGGGAAGACTTTTTTCAGGACCCCTGCAGTAGGTATAGGGATGTCTTAGTTACTTTTGTGTTGCTGCGACTCAATACCCGACACCCACAAACTTAGAAAAGAAAAGGTTTATTTTAGCTCACAGTCTCGAAGGTCACAGTCCATTCAGGGGTGGCCGTCAACAATCAAAGTACATGGCAGAGACAGAGGTAGAGGCAGCTTTCCCGGACCAACAGGAAGACAAGCTGAGGCTAGTTGAGACTAGTCCCCGTCCCCCAGGAAGGCAGGTGCAACTCGTGTAGCCTTTCAGGTCTCCGCCCAGTAACCAGTCCCTCCTGCATCCAGGTGTGGCCACTACACACTGTTAATTCTAACTTAACTGCAGTCCACCAACATCACATGGTTCCATTAAAATATATGAGACTTTTGGGGGACACTCCAGATCCTAACCACAACAAGGGACCACTACCAACAGGGTCTTGCAGTGGGAGAAAGATTGGCCTCTGTTGTCAATATAGCATGGGCAAGTGGGAATTTAGTCCAGCCCCAGTGTGGAGGTCAATGGATGGAAAAGGATGAAAAGAAAAGGAACATCAAGGGAAAGGGGGATTCTGGCCAAACTGACCCAGCAGGATTCTTATTGCACACAGGCCTGGGTGAGAGAGCAGGCATCTCTCCTGGAGAGTGGCAGACACAGAATCTGATCAGATATGCAGGTGATCAGATAGGGAGGAGGGGAGTTCTGGTTGACCTGACTTAGTAAAGTCTTTTGCTAAAACTGGATTTTCCAAAGAGCACAGATGGGCGTTAAGAAGAGGCTCAGTAGCTTGACGAAAGTTAGGCCGGGCAGACAATTATGGGTTGGCGTCCTAAGGCTAGTGCAGTGAGTCCCTGACTCCTGTTCCCTTCCTGTGCTGCTTCTGCACTCTGTGTGTCTCCTTCCTTTCCTTGCAGCTTGTTCTCACAATATCCCCAAGGTGGGGAGCACCTGCTGCACCACTGCTAAAACTTCTCTGTAAAAATTTTCAAGCTGTTTTGTGTCTGGGTCTCACACTAACTCTGTGTGGTCGGGAAAGGACCTTGTGGGAAGCAGAAAAGCTTGCTATAATTTTGCAGTTGAAGTTGAATTCTGTTGTGTTTTTGGGTTTTTTGAGATAGGGTCTCACTCCACAGCCCATACTGGTCCGGAACTCACTATGTAGCTCAGACAGGCCTGGAACTCAAAATAATCTGCCTGCCTTAGCCTCCCTAATGCTGGAATTACAGGCATGCACCAGCATACCCTGACTTCTGTGGTGCTGGGGAATTGAGCCCGTGACCTTGAGCATGCTAGGCTAACCTCTGAGGTATGCTCCCAGCCCCTGAATCCTGTTTCTTGGAGAGTGCCTTCTGATTTAGGTGTCTGAAGATTCCAACAGTCAGTAGCTCTCCTAAACACACTGCTGCCCTGTTGTCACCTAGAAAAACCTGTCTTACCAGTCTGGAGAACTGGGACCTTCCTTGTGCTGGGCAGCTGTCCTGGCTCCTCGCTTTCCCCATCCCTACCTCTGATCCCTATACCTTACTCTGCTCCCACATAGCAGCCTCTGTAGGGGAGGGGTTGTCTGGCAGAGGCAGAGCCTGTGACGTAAGTGCCGGGGCTGCCTGTACTCAGCCATCCTAGCCAAGTGTGGCACCCACGTCACTCTGGAAGAACAGAGTACTCAGTAAGATTGTTTCCTCTTTAGAGGTGTTTTCTTAGTGTGTTTCTCTTTTTACTTCTAGTATAGTAGTTGAACCCAGGGCCTTTACACTGAGCTACGTCCCCAGCCTTTCTTCTTTTCTTTCCTTCCTTCCTTTTTCTTTTTCTTTTCTTTTTCTTTTGGAGACTGAGTCTTGCTCTGCGCTCTAGGAAGGTCCTGAACTCACTATGGAGCCCAGGCTGGCCTTGGACTCATGGCAGCCCCAGTCCGCCTGTCTCAGCCTTCTAAGTGCTGGGATTACAGGTGTGCACCACCACGCCCTGTTTATGTGGTGCTGGGAAATCGATGCAGGTCCTTAACACTTTAACCGCTGAGCCATTCCTTCAGTCCCCTTCTTTCCTTTCTTATTTAAAATTTTGAGACAAGGTCTTACTAGGTCGAGAAGTTGTCCAGGTATGGCTCCAGTTTCCAATCCTCCTGCCTCGGCCTCCCAGATCACAGGCCACCTTGCCTGGCTTCTTTCCAGTTTCTAATAAGTCTGTGTTTTTTCTTCATTTTATTTTAGGAAACTCAATCCTCTGCCAATGGCCCCTCGCGGGAAGGTTCCAGGCTGCTGCCTACTAGGGAAGGCCACCCTGTGTACCCCCAGCTCCGACCAGGCTACATTCCCATTCCTGTCGTCCATGAAGGCGCTGAGAACCGCCAGCCACACTTTTTCCACGCCTACCCTCAGCCTGGGGCACAGCGATTCCGAACTGAGGCAGCAGCAGCTGCTCCTCAGAGGTCCCAGTCACCTCTGCGGAGCATGCCAGAAGCCACCCAGCCAGATAAACAGTGTGGTCAGGTGGCAGCAGCTGTACCAGCTCCACCCCCAGCCTCACATGGACCTGAGGTAAGGTGAGGCCTGGCTCACGCTAGGCTGCATCAGTTGACAAGCCAAGGTCTGTGTCTGTGCCACATTATCAGAGGTCCCCCAGCAGAGATAGCTTGACAGCCCCACGTTCTCGCCCAGGGTTTCAGAGTTGTGTGTTCCAGGTAGCCAGTGCGGGATCCATATGGCTTACTTTTACAGTTAAGGAATTGGAGCTAAGAAACTAAACTATAAACTGGTTCAGATGCATAAAGGTGGAAGTAACAGAGCTGGGACTGGATGGCTGGCCTCCTGGCTTCCGATCTCAGTGTCCCCCTCTGCACTGAGCTCTGTCCTTCAGAGAGAGCTGTGTATTGTTTTGTTCCATTTAATTCTTATGGGTAAGTATGAACTGCTTAGAGCTGTGTTAATGAAAACAGAGCAGTTTAAAAGGAAACCCAGATGAGAAGTCAGGAAGGCAGTGGCTCTTAAGAGAGGGTTTCAGTCTCACAGCGTGACACTGCCCACCATGTGGGTGGATTTGGTGCATTGATAGCTGGCGAATAGTTGTTCTTCAGGTTCTTAGCTGAGATTTGTGGGCCGGTGGACCTAAGAGGATTTCTCAGCAGTAAGCTGTCTTCATTTCCCTGTCTTCGCATCATCCCTTCTGGCCCACTGTTGTTGTTCTTGAGCACAAATCCTCATTTCCTGTCTGCACCCAGAGACGCCACTGCCTCTTAGCTCTGTGTAGCTTTGGCACCTGCTTGAGGGAGAAAGGACATAGTCAGCGTGAGATGCCAGGAGGCGGCTTTTCGTCCTTGGAGAGCAATACCTCTGTGGTGTTTTGCTGTATAAGTCAGTGACACCTCAGGGAAGTCTTAGCAAGCAAATGTAAGCTGACAGTGCTCTCAGAAGCAACAAGGGAAACTCTCAAGATCAGGGTTAGGGAACCGTTTTTCTGCCATGGATCATTTGTATATTTATGATATCATTTGATGCAAAATTATCAACTTAAAAATTATCTTGCTGTTGCTGGTAAAACATTTAATTTACTCACCTAATCTGGTGGCTGAAACTGCTACACTTTGGTGAAGGCTTTTCCTGCTGGACCAGATGTTTTCACAGGCCATACACGGTCTGCAGGCTGGACTTCCCTTTACCTGTTCTGGTTGAATACAGGTGGTCCAGGAGAAAAAGGAGCCTGACCTGGGTCTTGGGCTGTGTAAGGGGACACACAGCTCCAGAGGAATCAGCTGGCTGTGTTCTCCGTAGAGTAACAGAGAAAGGACCAAGGGAAGGGAAGTGAGGAGATGTGGTAGTGACAGGCCATTGGGCGGAGCACTCCTGTGGGTGCTGCTTACACTGAGCACGTGCATGAATGATAATCATGAATTCACAACATCCTGGTGTAGGCAGAGCTCTTTTCCTGTATCTCAGATCAGGCTAAATAGTTGTTGAGCCCTGGCCTCTTTATTTAATGGTGATTTTTTTTGGACAAGGGATCCAGAGCCTCCTCACCCATTGCTAGGTACAACATCCCTTCTCGGAATTCCATCCCCAGCCTCTGAAACCACAGTTTGAGCAAAGTGGGACACAGTGGAAACATTTTCCTGGTGGGGGCCCTTGGGAAATTTGTTGCCCAGAGCAGTGCACAGGGGAAGCCTGGGTGTGGGACATGGGCTCACTCAGGGGCCATGCCCCCTACCCTTTGTTTCTTGCAGCGGTCTCAGTCTCCAGCCGCCTCTGATTGTTCGTCCTCATCCTCTTCGGCCAGCCTGCCTTCCTCTGGCAGAAGCAGCCTCGGCAGTCACCAGCTCCCCCGGGGGTACATCCCCATCCCAGTGATACATGAGCAGAATGTCACCCGCCCGGCAGCCCAGCCCTCCTTCCACCAAGCTCAGAAGACCCACTACCCAGCTCAGCAGAGCGAGTACCAGACCCACCAGCCTGTGTACCACAAGATCCAGGGACATGACTGGGAGCCCCGGCCCATGAGGGCAGCGTCACCACTCAGGTCACCGGCCCGGGGTGCATCTAGCCGGGAGGGTTCTCCAGCCAGAAGCAGCACGCCAGTGCACTCCCCATCACCCATCCGTGTGCACACCGTGGTGGACAGGCCTCAGGTATGAGAAACTAGTTGTTGGCAGACTGCTAAGGTGGCATCAGAGCTCCACGGGTCGAGTAGCTCTGTTCAGGTAGCATAGGTCCCCCTGGGTAACATAGACACACCTGAAGAAAGGTGAGATTCTGGAAATTACTCGTCCTCAACAAAAGTGGGGGACAGGGGCTATGAACCTTCAATACTGTCTGTAGCTTTTGCTTGGCTGAATGTTTTCTATGGTAGCTGCCTGGAACATTGCCATGTGTTTGAGGCCACCGTGGGCTACATAGTGAGTTCAGGACCAGCCTAGACTACTGAGTGAAACCTTGTCTCAAAAATAAATAAATAAATAAATAGTTTTAAAAAATGGTAGCTGCCTTAGAGGCCAGAGACAGCCTGACAGAACTCCTGTCATCACTCACACCTGGACCATACTCCTTTGTGCCCACCACACCCCTCAAGGCCCTCTGCATCCCAGCTATGTCTGGTCTCTAGTCTAATGGGTAATCTGTCCCTGTCTTCGTTTCTTCGTCTCCACTGTGCAAGCCCATGCTGCTTCTTCCTCCTGTGCCTTTGCTCAGGCAGAACCGACTCCGTGGAAGGGCCGTACAGTCCCGGTTCTCCCTGCCCTCCAAGGGACCGGCCATTTTTGTTTCTTCCATGAAGTCTGCCCACCTTTGTCTCCTATGGTTCAGCGTGTGATTACTCTGCATTTCACAGTGCTCATCTTACCTGTTCACCTTGAGCCTCATGACAGTGACCATGTCTGAGGCATTGGCTGGTCATGGTGGGTCAGTTACCGTCTTGGCATGGTAAAGGCTGTGGGTGCAGGCCTGGGCCTTCTCCAGTGGAGATTGGGGCCCGGTTCCTGGTGGAAGAGTTCTAAATGAGCTTGCATCTTAGAGTAGAATATTTAGCATCCCTGGCCCCCTCTGGCTGCACCTTGAGTGTCATTTATTTTTTTAATCACAGTTTAGAAAGAAGGGCCCCATGAACACATGTGAAGTATCCTTTTCCTAGAAACAGGGACTCTGTGATCTTCACACTGAGCTGCAACACCCGCCCACATTTTTATTTGTGATTTTGAGATGGAGTTTCGTGCGGTTGCCAGGGCTAGGTTCCAATGTGTCATCCTCCTGCCTCACTGTCCCAGAGTGTTGGTGGCTTACAGGCCTGCACCATGGGCTTGGTGGTTTTTTTTTTTTTTTTCTTTCTTCATACTGGGGATTGAGCCCAGAGCCTTTGCACTGAGCACACATCAGCCCATTTTGGTTGGGCTTGAACTTGTGATTCTCCTGCTTCAGCTGGGAATTAAGATGTTATAGGCATGCTCCACTAAGCTCGGCAGAAAATTTAACATTTTCCCAATAAACAGATACATCCATTTCCAGGTCTCCTTCACAAGCATTTTTTTCTGTCCCAGAAGCTAATCCAGGGTCATGGGTACTGCATTTAAGAGGTCATTTCTCTTTAGTTTTCTTTAGTCTTTGGAACAGTTCCTCAGCCTTTTATTGCTTTCATGACCTTGACATTTTTGAAGATACAGGTTTTAGGGCCCCGTCTCCTGAATGTTTCTGAAGCCACTGAAACAGCCCTCCATCACTTTTAAAACCCAAGGGTATGTGGTGGGTTGATAAGAGGTAAGAGCTTTGAAAAAAAAGAGATGTGGTGGGAAATAAGGTGGCTGGTGTTTAGACAGCTGTGTCCTACCACGTCCATACTTGGCTTCAGTAATCCCAGAAAAGAAGTGCCCATTTGTAAAGGGGTGTTTTCCCATACATTTTCCATAATCAGTGAAACAATATCCAGTTCTATTTTTACCTCCATTAACCTTAATCATGAAGAACTTCCTTCTGTAGCTTGTTCAAAGAACCCTTTTTGGTGGTTTTCAAGGATTTGATATAACTGAATGTTAGAGTGGAATTAATAATATTGTAAATTAGGAGCACTTTAAGCATAGTGTAGCTTAACCTTTATTTCTCAGTTGATGAAACTGGGGCATGTGAGATATTTAAAGAGGTTTTCAGGACTGGGGACACAGCTCAGTGCTAGGTAAATGTGTGCTTAGCATACACAGGCAATAGGTTCAATCTCCAGTACCAGAAAAAAAATGTGTGTGAGAGAGATTTTAGATACTCATGTGCTAGAAGAGCCACAATGTCCTGTTTTGAATATAGTTCATTTTAAAAATATGACTGTAGCCTCCAGTCACAAGAAAGATTGCACAGGCTGAGGTCCATCTGCAGATGATGCATCCGGCTGAGTGTTAGGCTCTGGCACAGACGTGCGAAAGCAGAACACTTCTAGGGTTGACTACTTTGTGCAAATTATGTAGTATCAAACAGTGTCTTAGCCTTGGCAGAAGCCACTAGGCTGTCATAGGTGCTTCTCTGGAGCAGGAGATGGAAAGGTCCCACCTGAGCAGAGACTGCCCACACAGGAAGGAGGGAGGCCCAGGGTTGTGGCTCCAGGCCCACATCCTGAGTCAGAGTAACTCAGGACTCAGCTTGGAGCAGAGCTTGCTTGGCAGTCAGCATGAGGTTTTGCTATTTTCATTTTTGAAGCTGTGTTAGTTTTTCTGCCAAACCCCTGCCCCTTGTCATAACCATCACACCTAACTAATTTTTTTTAAAGCCATTTCTTATTTTCTTTCTGATTGGTACTAGCTGTAGACAACGACTATGAATTTTAGCCTGTTATTTTTAAAAATCTTTGTTTCCTTTTTTTGTTGTTGTTTATGTTTTCTGAGCAGCCCATGACCCATCGAGAATCTCATCCTGTCACTCAGTCTGAAAACAAACCAGAAAGTAAGCCAGGCCCAACTGGACCAGATCTCCCTCCTGGACATATCCCAATTCAAGTGATCCGCAAGGAAGTGGATTCTAAGCCTGTTTTGCAGAAACCACCACCTCCCTCTGAGAAGGTGGAAGTAAAGGTTTCCTCCACTCCAATTCCTTGTCCTTCTCCCAGCCCTGCCCCTCCTGTTGTTCCCTCTTCCCCAAAGAACGTGGCTGCAGAAGAGAAGGCAGCCCCCAGTCCTGCCCCTGTAGAAGCCCCACCTCCTAAATCAGGAGATGCTGAGGCCCTCCCAAAACATCCAGGTGTGCTGAAAGTAGAAGCTATCCTGGAGAAGGTGCAAGGGCTAGAGCAGGCTGTCGACAATTTTGAAGGCAAGAAAACTGACAAGAAGTACCTGATGATTGAAGAGTATCTGACCAAAGAGCTGCTGGCCCTGGACTCTGTGGACCCTGAAGGACGAGCTGACGTGCGCCAGGCCAGGAGAGATGGCGTCAGGAAGGTTCAGACCATTTTGGAAAAACTCGAACAGAAAGCAATTGATGTCCCAGGTCAAGTCCAGGTCTATGAACTCCAACCCAGCAACCTTGAGACTGACCAGCCCCTGCAGGAAATCATGGGAATGGCTGCAGACAAAGGGAAGAAAAGTGCCGGAAATGAAGATCCCCAAACTGAAACCCAGCATTCGGAAGCCAGAGAAGCAGCAGCTCCAAACCCTAGTAGCACGACAGACTCCGCTGGCAGTTCCGCAGTAGCACCGTAGTCTCTCTGCTTGATAAAAATCAGACTTGGAATTGATTGTGTGCTTTAAGGAATTCTAAGTTGCATGCATTTCAGGGACTCGAAGTCAGTGGGTTTGTTATTTGTAGCCGCTTGGTACGCAGTAACTAGGGTGGAGGCAAAACATTAATAATGAAAAAGCTAAAAGGAAAATGATGCTTTTCTTCTGTATTCTTAATCTGTACAAATAAAGAAGTTGCTTGTTTTCAGAGGTTTAACCCATTGCCTGTTGTTTTGGGGGCCTTTCTGTGCATGGGTACCATATGTTAGCCCTAGTTGTGAACTGTCTTCCTATAATTCTGGACTGAAGGAGTTTTTTGGAGCGTCAGTGAGGAGTTGTTTTCCATCACATAAAAAGGAAACCCATTTTTCCAAAATGTCGCCATTTTTAATGGGATGATTTTCATCTCATAGTTCAGATATCCAACTTTAGATAGACGTGTAGAGAACCATAGTATTATCTGTATGTTGTGTGACTTTAATGTTATATTTGCAAAAAAAAGGAAAAATAAAGTAATTCTATAATCCAAAATATTTTTGTGGTTTATAAAACCTTGAAAGAGTGATGATATCAGGATAGATCCTGGCTTCAGTTGAACTATTTTGTGGACATGTTTCCAAGCCTGCTCTGCCTCTGCCTGCTAGCTCCTAAGAGGATAGCTTGATCGCCTTTCGTTTTCAGACACAGCTGGAACCTTGGGAGATTCAGGACCATGGACTCAGGTGATAACCTGGTCACACCCTTTCACACCTGCCAGCAGCCAAGGTGTCACTTCCGCAATATTTTCGCTCCTCTGGCCTGGAGCCACCCTTGCGCCTCAGCCCAGGGCGGTGCGGCTCACAAGTAAACACAGAAAGCCAGTTCCCGCCATTGCCAGGTGTTCATGGAGTCCAGGTCACTGGATGTTGGAAATGTGCCCCAAGAGTCTTGGGGTCATCTTTATCTGATATGTGAGTCATCAGCTCAGATTGAGACTAGGTTCATCTTCCCAGACTGGGTTCCTAGAAGCCACAAGTGAGGAGTCGATGGACCTAGAGGCCTTTGGGTAGCAGGTCATTCTGTGCCAGGGCTTTTAAAGCTTGGGAAGGGCCTCAGCCCCAGAATGTGGAGACGGGCTAGATTTGCTTTAGTTTTTTTTTTTTTTTTTTTAACTGCTTGCCAAATAAAGCTGAAAAGAACAAGGCCCGAGACCTTGAAACTCCCAGCAAGAAATGCTGAGAAGTCTCCGAGCTGAATTTCTCATGACTGTATTGTAGAGTTTAATATTGGTGCCTGACGATGCCACACAAAAATACACACCGCTGTACTTACCACTCTTAGCTTGCTGAGGAAGGTTGAAGTCATCCCGATGGGAGGCTGCCAGCATCGTTCCTGAGTGAACTCATTCGCGGAGGACAAGCTGACGTTCCACTGGTTCTAGAAATTCAAATGTAAATAGGAAAAGAAACCTACTGGAACTATTTATTTTTTAATGAACCAAAGATAAAAAAAAATGTGAACTTCTTTTTGGTGTTTGGCATCTGTTCTGAGTGACCTCCAACAACAGTAAGTGATGGGTTGAAAGTATTTTTACCACTAAACATTATGAGTAGCTTTTTTTTCCCCACTCAGCGCTGCAAATGAATCCAGTTTTGAGTTTGAGACAGGACATCAAAGTGGCTTTGGACTTGGAATCCTTGTACAGGGACTATAGGCCTTGTGCCACTGGGCCTGGCTGCTGCCGCCACTCCCCTCCTCTTCCTCCTCCCAGGCTTTTTTCACCAAGCTGCGTTCTCAGTCTTTGTTTAGGTTTTTGGGAAAGCCTCGCTGAATTGCTCCGCTGCCCAGGCTGGGCTCAAACTTGGGATCCTTGGGCTCAGCCTCACAGTGTCCTGGGTTTTCAGGCATTTGCCACCGTGCCTGGGTCATAAGCAGCCCTTTGACATAATTAGAATACCTTCAGTCATCCATGTTAAATGTAACATGAGCTTTAGGACAGGAGCTCTGAGGGGCATCAAGGTGGGTTATCCAGGCTGAGGCAGTGGTCCCCGGGCCTTGTGTGGTGACCAGACATAGAGCTGGCTGTGAGGCTCTTACCAACCTCAGTGTCTGCCTGGCCCCAGTAGGAGTTGGGGGACCGATACTTGCTGAGGACCTACTGTCAGAGGTTTTCATCCTGTTTAGCCACTCATTACCCTTCAGAGAACATTGTTAGGAGCACGGACTGGCATCGGGCTTTACCATATGATAGCTTCAGAATGATGACAATTGACAGCATTTCCCTTCCTGGGCTCGTTTTTCAAATGGGGAGAAAATTACTCAGGTGTGCAAAGTGTTGAAGATGGCACCTGGCAGACAAGTGATCTGCCATCAAAATCCTCATTTAATAGAGCAAACAAGAGCAAAGGCAGAATTTGAATCCAGACTCCCAAGGCATCCATAGTCTTTAGTACCAAGCGGCCTCCGTGGCCAAAAAGGAAAGGACTATGGAAGGACCACCCACATTTGAGAATAACCTCTTACCTCTTTCTTCCAAGTTCAGCGAACATTTTAAAAATATAATGGGTTAAGCTAGGTCTAGCTGAGACAGGAGGAGCACAAATTTAAGCCCAGCCTGGACAACTTACTCCCCAAGACCCTGTCTCAAAAAATCAAAAACTAAACAATGGTCTGGAGATGTAGTTCAGAGTGAAGGCTCCAAATTCCATCCCTAGTACCATGAAATTAAAGTAAAAGTTTCACGATCCTATGAAATTCTTCCCACTTCCCTGATGAAGAGAATGGCTTGGAACTATTGCAGATGGTCCTCAGCTTTCAGCATGAGTTTTTTGAACTTAAGGGTAGTTTGAAAGAGATTCACTGTCATGTAGAAGATATGGTTGAGTTTGAATTCTGATCTTTTTGTGGGCTGTGTGGTACATGTACAAATCTCATCCCTGATGCTGGCTGATGGCAGTGAGCTGCAGTTCCGGTCGGCACTATGATCCCAAGGGGTGGGAAGCAACTGATAGCCATGGTGTGCTGTGTTGCTAAGCTAGGGTGTTTATTAGTTTAGGAGCAGTAAAATGCATTTTTGATTTGTGATATTTTTCAGTTTGTTAATTCATTAGGATGTAACCTGTTGTAAGGTGATCATCTGTAAGTGATGACCCCTACACTGAAAGCGACGTAGAGCCTCAACACGTGCAGCCTGGACCTCTGTGTTTGGTTGCCCAGCTTTCAGTTACACCACTCTTTCTCCTTTTGTTTTTTTCTTTCTTTTCATTTTCCTTACCTCTGTGTCCCTACCCCCATCCCCAGCCCACTCACCAGTGGCGTGTGCACTGCCTACCCTCCTGGCCGCTCCAAGCAAGGTAAAGCCCTTCCCATTTGGGCTTTCTGTTTCTCTTTAGACTTCCAAAATTCTAGAGCCCTTTGACCTAAGGCCCGAGTGCAGTTCTTCTCTCAGTGTTTAAATGTCTTTAGTCATTTCCTTGACAAATCTCCTGGGGAGCACCAGGTCCATCCTGATACCTCTTTGTTCCCAGTGTTGTCCAGTGTCCAGACCTGGGTACATCAGATGGCTTAGGAGAATCTCAAAAGTCTCATTGAGGGGCTGAGGATAGAGCTCAGTGGAAGAGCCCTGCTTAGCATGTTCAAGGCTCTGGGTTTGGTCCTCAGCACCCCCCAAAAAAGAATTCCCTCCAAGGCCAAAAAGATGTTTCTTTAAAAGTAAATACTGTCAGCAGGTGGGGGTTTTAGGGTACACTCTCCCAACAACTTCCTCTTATAATCCCAGCATATATAATTTAGGACAAATTGTCTCTGTTCTCCAAACTTTTCTCTGCCATTTGTGAGGGATTCAGGTCTGGGGGATTCAGGTTAAGTCCATACTGTTACTACTGTGGTCTCTTGGTATTTCTCTCTTCACTTCCCCCAAGGAAGCCTGACCTGGAATCCTACTGTAGGCTGCGGATTCTCATAAGCCCCTGTGTGAATGTAGCCTAACCACTGCCCTGTAACCTTATACAAATGTGATCCTATGCCAACGGCCAGGATCCAGGACTGCAGTTATTTTGAGATGTGCAGGAGCCTATGGGAAAGTGCTGGAACATGCCTTAGTCACTCGGGCAAATACCTTTCTTTCTGTGTCCCAGCATGTTTTGAACTTTCAGGCAGGAGAAAAAAGCTTCAGGACACGCACACAGCCTTTGGGATTTCCCCATGCCTTCTTGAGTCCTGCCTTTTCCTGCCTGTAGCATCACATCCTCCCAGCTCTAAACAGTTATAGTGCGGGCAGGTGAGAGCAGGGCTGGATTTAGCCCGCAGGGCCCTACTCGTGGAAAGAATTGTGCTTCTCTCCCTACGCAATTCAAAATAAAAACAATGATAAATTACAGTAAATTTCTATGCCAGATCTAAATTGCCTAACTGGGTCATGCCTCTGCTTTCCTGGTTCTTTAAGTTGTCCAACACTGCTCAGTAACAATCAGTGAGGACCTAGAAGAGTGGCTTCTGCCCCGGGGGAGAACGCTGAGCAGGGCCAGAGGGGAGGGACCATAGTGGGAGGGCAGCAAAAGCCTGCAGGGTACCCGTTCTGTATCTTGAGGGAGAGAGCCCACCAAACATAGGCCCCCAGAGCCAGGAGCCCAGAATAAGGAGGATCAGAGTTCTAGATGCAATTGGAAGTCAGTCTGAGGTGTATGCAGAGGAGGCTGAGAGTGGCATCCCTTCTGGAAACCTCCAGAACAATCATTTGCCTGTCCTCGCCTGCTGTTGCCAGAGCATTGCCCTCATGAGCTGGCTGGCCTTGTGGAGGCTGTGCTTTCTCTGCAGGCCTGCTTTGGAGGAAGAATTCCTCCTTTTTTCTAGTCTGAAGAGAAGTTCGACCGCCAGCAGTTCTCTGTTCTCTTGACTTGCTTCTTTTGCAGCTGCTTCCTTCCTTCTCCTTAGCTGAAATCCCCACAGAAACGGTCCTTGCTCCTCAGTTTAACTCCCTTTATTATCAAATACCTTGAAAGAGCCAGATGAGTCTCCACATTCACCCCCACTCTCCTCCCACGAGCTGCTCTTCGCCTTGCAATCCACTGCCTACCCCACTCCACCCCATGAAAACTTCTCCCGTGGGCAGTGGTGCAGCCATCACATGATTTCTCCCTTTCTCCTCCCATCAGACTGACTCACCCTTTTCCCCTGCCCTCCCTAAGATCCCTGACGCACCCTCCCTCTTACCACTGTGTGAGGGTTAGTTTCATGTGTCAGCTTGGCTGGGCATAGGACCCAGCTACTTAATACCGGATGTTGTTTTGCAGGCATGTTGTAGAAGTGGTTTACATCTGTAATCTGATGGGATTCATTTATTTATTATTTACTTATTTATTGTTGTGCTGGGGATGGAACCCAAGGCCTTTGTGCTGTGCTACCTCATCAGCCTGTTTTTGGGTTTCAGATTTTGGGAGAGTCTTGCCAAGGTGCCCACGCTAGGCTTGTACTTGCAATCCTCCTGCCCCAGGCCCCAAGAGTGCTAAAATGATAAGCCTGCACTACCAGGCCCAGCTTCTGTTCTCTTTAAAATAAAGAAGATAACCCTTCATGATGTTGGTGGGCCATAGTCAAACATTTCCTGGAGCTGAAAAATGATCTGTTTCAAGAGTGCAGCATTAACTCCTGCCTAAGTTTGTAGCAATCTTTTAGATTGCTCTATAGATTCTGTTTACCAGACCCATGATCATGTGAGTCAATTTCCTAAAATAAATCTCTTTAAAAATACATGCACAGAGAGATTTTTGTTTCTCTGGAGAGCCCTGTCTGATACATACCATGCAGCTTTTCGCTGTTCCCCAGCTTTCTTTTTCTGCACCCCAATCACCTCTGGGTCTGTTTCTGGTAACCTCTTTCCCCTCAGTGTCCAGTTTACGTGCACAGTTGCTTACAGAGCTCACAGGAAAGTGAGCATGTGTCTAATATCCTCCAGGGACCTCAAATTCAAACCCTGAGGTTCCCTCAGGTCCCCTTAGCCCAAAGTCAGCACTCTGCCAGCACAATGCTTGCATGGGCACAACCTCAGAGCCACAGAGGCCAGCCAGGTGGAAGAGTGACAGAGCCAGCTGCCACAGATAGGAGCTGGCCAGGGGTAATGCTCCATCGCAGCCAGTGGTGCCATGAGGGGTCTCAGGCCCAGTGATGTAAGAACTTTCCAACTTTCGGGGAAGACTGGGAACATGTTCCTGTGAAACTGCTCCATTATAAATGTCTTTAAAACCAAGGATGGCAAACAACACATCTGCAGGCCATATTCAACCTTGGGGCTGCCAAGTAGCCAGTTCCAAGTCCCACTGTGCTGCAAATATGTGATTCTGTCTCCACTTCCTTCTACTTGTCCCTGCAGGCCTACAAGTGGCCAGGGTAAAGACTGTGGCTTGGGCTTCTTGCACTCTGACACACTCAACTTGGGTGGGACAAATGGCTAGAGAAATGGCAGTCAGGATAGTGAGGGTGGCTCTCTGTTCTCATTCTCTCATCTTGCTGAGCCCCTTTTCACTCCCCCACCTCTTCTGTCACCTAAACGTTACCAACAGCTCCTGATTCTGTGGAGTTCTGAGACTCAACTCTAACCCCTTCAGTAATGCCTGCTGTGTCTAGGATACCCCACTTTACACAAAACTCCATTCAAATCCTGCATCTTCTCCAGACTGATCTGCGTTGTTCATCACGGATATTTTAAATGTAGGAGTGGAATTGTGTTCCCATTCCCAGCTCCCTCAGTCAGTAACCTGTGATCTTAGGCAGGTTCTTAATCTCTTGGGGCCTCAATTTCTCCCATAATTAACTGACGACATTAAGCATCTTTGTGTGTGGGTACAGGTGGGAGGCATTACTAGAGATCAGGCTCAGGGCCTTCACACTGAGCTACATTCCCAGCCCATGTTCTAGTTTTGATTTTGAGATAGGTCTCGCTAAGTTGCTAATTTGCCCAGGCTGGGCTTGACCTTGTGATCGTCCTGCCTCCTAGATTTCTGGGATTATGGGGCCTGCACCATCAGATCCCACTTATGAATATCTTTAACATTACATGAAGTATCACATTAAACCCTGAAGGCAACATTTTGCCCAAGAGAGCAGATAACTGAGAGTCTTGTGGCTACCAATCTTCCCTCTTACTGCCCAATGACAAGAAGGAAGTCTGGGGCATCAGTTCTGTTTCCAGACACAGCTGGCATGCAGGCAGGCTTCACTGAGTGGCTACCACACACCACTGTGTCTTCTCTCCTCCTCATCACTACCCACGTCAGGAACCTTCCTGCTCATCTCTGGATGACATCTTTTTTACACTGTGGCCCATGCAGGGATTTATTGTTGCAAGGAGCGGGTACAGAGAAGGGCCCTTGAAAGGATCTCAACTGATTCGGCTTATAACAAAGACCTCTGGGCCTTAGATCCCAGTGAACAGCTGACCAGGCTTTGAGGAGACAGGATCTAAGCAGTCCTGTGGGTTCAGGAACCGAAGGGCTTTGTTGTTCTTCTGCTCACCCTATAAGTTCAACTGTTGTTCATTTTTGTTTGTTTGTTTGTTTGTTTGTTTGAGACAGGGTCTTGTTCCATAATCCAGGCTGGACCTAAACTCACTATGGAGCCCAAAGTGACCTTGAACTCGCAGCAGTCCTGCTCCACCTCTCAAGTGCAAGGGATTATAGGTATGCACCACTATGCCTGACTCAATTTTTAATAAATTTGTGATCCAATGGAATGAGGAAATTAGAATTTGTTTTTATACCTAAAGCTTTACTAAAACTATTTGAAGGTTTGAAATCTTCAAAGGGTTGATTTAACAGACTGAAACTAACTGTGGCCTTTGTAAATCGTGGTTGGCAAACTAGCCCTGGAGTTCTGTGATCTGGGCTCTTCACAGCATCTTCAGGGACCCATTGAGTGTTTTAGCAAACTGTTTCCTTTCATCTTCATGAGATTTGCTTCAGTCCTGTGATTTTCAATAAAGAATTCCACTGCAATCATTAGAATCTGTGAGGGACTGCACCGAGTTGACCAGAAGGGGGCGAGTCATGACTGCACTTTCTGTCTCCACCCAGGTGGCAGAAAATTTTTCCTGCTCTCTCAGGAAGCCATTCCTGTGACTAAGCGCTCCATGTTAAATGAATCACCTGCAAGGATTACTTCTTTCATTATTTTGCACTCCTCATAATACAAATGACATACTAATAAAAACTGAGGACTTTACTGGAAAACCAAGCAAAAAAAGCAATTTGCAAGATACGTATTTGTCTAGCCAGATGTTTGTTTTAGCCAGTTGGAACCCAGCCATGCATCACTCTTTCATTCTAAGAATAAATGAAACACCCCCATTTTCTAACATTAAGGAGATTTGGGAATCAGAAATATACTAATCCACAAATTGATTAGGATTCCATTCTAACAACGAGAGCTGATCATACCCATCTGAAATCTGGCCCAGTCACAACTTGGCTGGTTTTTCTAGCAAAGGAAGCCAGACTTTTTGTGGGAAAGAGTGAATGTTCTCTGTACTTTAATGCCAGCCTTATTTGTCCCTAAGGGGAGAAGTCAAAATAATGTTAACAGGAAAAATATGATTCCTTGAATGAGATTGCACAGTTTCCATCTTGTATGAGAAAGGAAAAAGTAAGGACAGGGTTTATTTTTCAGATAGCTAGGAAGACCCCTCCCCCCCACACACACAAACACACACACACACACACACACACACACACACACACCAATCTTGAAGATAACAGTCAATATTAGAAATGAACACAGCACCATTTTCTTCTTAGGCCTTATGCTTCCCTCTTCAAGAAGGCAAAAACTGGGCTGAGAAACACTCTGCCAACATGACAATATCACTTAAAACCTGCATTCAAGAAAAGACCAAGAAGCACCATTTTCCTTGCTTAGAGAAGTGTGGTTCCCCCTAAAGGCAGATTGGCACATCAGCCTTCCCGTCAAGAACAGGGATAATAGAAAAGACATAAGATGTGTTACACGGTGAGCTACCAAGTGGTGAAGAACTGTGGTCATGACACAGAGAGAAGGTTTAGCTAAGCCTTAAATTTTGAGGTGTTTGTCCTTCTCAAGAGGCAGAGAAGCTTCCAGAAACCTTATGCTAAGGGGAACCATTGGAGTTCAAGGTCACCAAAAAGGAGGAGTCCAGAGAATGGATTCGAACTCAGCTGGGACTTCTAAAGGGTTAGACGTGAGGAGGAATGAAATTAGAGAACCCTTATAGAGACAGAAGCCCAGATTCCTACTGGAATAATTTCTGATTAGACTCAGGCCGAGTTTTTTCACCTCAGTGCCATAATGCTGGCAATTCCATTGCGGGCTGTTGTGAGTGTCGTAGGAGGGGCAACAGAATCCTTGTCCTCTAGCCACTAGATGTCAGTAGCACATCCTCCTCCCTAAATCCTGACAACCATCTCTAGACTTTGCCAAATGTTCCCTGGTGGGCAAAAATCACTTCTGGTTGATTAAACCACTGGATTAATGGTGTCTGTCAGACCCAAACTGCCTGCCAGGAGCAAAAATAAATCTTACCAGCATTCAGAATCACAAATTATATCTTACTTTTCATCCGTGATGTCTAGTACCTAATGCAGACCACAACTCTAACATATATGACAGCGTGGACAGAAATGGATAAATCCACCGAGTGGATGGTTCAGGACATGTTTTTCAGGAGCTGATGAAATAAACAAGCAGCAATAAATCAACAAGGTTTGGTGACCGGGTGAACTGTGACGGAAAGCATCTTGGGGGAGAACAGGGCATCAGTGACATTGACAAAAGAAGGCGTTTTAAATCGAAAGTTAGATTGCCTTCTTTTGGGAGTGGAGGCAGTTGTTCCAGGGCTTTAACATGATCCTACCCCCAAAGCCAAGGTCCAGCTCTCCAGATGGGATTTTCTACTGTGAAAGATTAGAGCCTTTCTGACAAGCCTGCTCTCACCTCTCAAGGATATGACAAGTCCTCCTCAGGCCTGGCCCCCAAGGCTTGAGTCCCAGGTGGGAAGCTATGCAGATGCCAGTAAACTCTACCCCAAGCCAGCAGCAAATGTGATCTAAAACTCATGCAAACTGCTTTGTAAACTCAAAGAAAAAGCATATTTTTAAAATGAGCAATTCGTTCTGCAATTCACCCCTCTCTGTTCTGTATTATGAAAGGCTCTTGCTCATCTGTGGAGAGAGAAGACGGGTGATCTGCCATAGTTACTCTGCCATCTTCCTCAAAGCTAGCTTTGAGCAAACCTTTCTCCTACTTTCCATAATAAGTGGTTTCTTGATGTGGTTGGAGGTGAACGGTTATGTCAGGTCTGGTTGTAGGAAAGCGGGCAGGAGGAAGAGGAAAATACGAGTGTGATGATTGGCTCCCTCTTTCTGGAGGCCTGGCTGTGGAAGGCCCTGCCACCGTGAGTTGTACAGACATTTCTTTTTAATTCCTTGAAGTTTGATTATTCTGGCTGCTACATGAGGCCCACGTGTACCTCTGGCTCACGTTGAGGCCTCCTTAGTACACACTGTTGGAAAAGGGGTGGTGAGCATCTTCTGACCAATGTGGGAGGGGCTCTTCATCAGAGCTGCGGCATCGTCCTCCCCTGCCGAGGAGGCACCACCAAGCATCCCAGGCTCAGACTCCTGTGGTCTGAGAGCAGCTTCCAAATTGAAAAGCGATAGGACTGAATATTTAATTCCCGTCTCCACTCTTTGCCCAATAGTTTAGCCTGAAACACCCTAAGACCCAGAAGACCCTGTGCTGACCTTCTCAACCCTTCTCATACTGGAACTTAGATTTCTGTGCATGGCCTTGGTTTAGAGATAGCTATTCCCTCACGGCTTCCTGGCCATGTAACTCCCCTAGCCACAGAGCCCTTGCCTCGCCTTAGCAACTTTTCCAGCCCTTGACATAATGACTTTGTTGGCCCCACTAATTGGCCAACTAACGATGCCAGTGTGGACCAATCTCCCACAAATCAATAGCCCACCTGTCTGCCAACTATTAGACAACCCCAGACCCACGTGCCAGCTACCCATCCCCGTCCCCAGCTCTCGTACTGCTAATCCACCCACACTAAATAAAAGCTCTTTTACCCCATAATTGGGGCCTTATGCCTTATGCCTGGGCTCGCTACCAAGGCTTGGGGACATGCAGCCTTCTTTCTGGACTTGACATCTAGGCAGAGTCATGGGGGCTTTATATCTAGACCCGGGCATGAGGTCAGAGGGATAATAAACTTTGACTTCAAATTCTCTTGCTGCTGGTCATATTTTTTTATTTCCCCTGGGTCCTTCTTTGGCTTAACACGTACCCTGTTAGTTTGCACATGGAAGTTGGTACCTCTACATGACAGATGTTATTCTAATTGCTGCTAAGAAGTAGAGAATTAGCCAGGTGTGGTGGCACATGCCTATAATCCCAGCACAGAAGAAGGCTGAGGCAGGAGGGAGTTGCAAATTTGAGTCCCATCTGAGAAACTTTGTAAGACCTTGTCTTAAAATAAAAATACGGCTGGGGGTGTAGCTCAGTGAAAATCCCTGGGTTTAATCTCCAGTACTGAGAAGAGAAAAAAGAAAAAAAAAGAGAGAGAAACTATAAAACTGAATTGTAGAGGCTGGAGGAATGGCACAGAGATTAAAGCACTTGCTTTGCAAGCACAAGGTCTGAGTTGGATTCCCCAGCACCACATAAATCTGGACATGGTGGTGCATGCCTATAATCTTAGCACTCGGGAGGCTGAGGTAGGCGGATTGTCCTGAGGCCAAAGGCCAGCCTGGGCTACACCAGTGATTTCAGGACCAGCCTGGGCTACAGAGTGAGATGCTGCTCCTACGGCAGGGGAGGAGGATGCTGCAGCTCTGATGAAAAGTTGTAAAATGGGCATGATGGTGCATACCTATAATTCCAACCATCAGGAGGCTGAGGCAGGAAGATCACAAGTTTTAGAGCAGCCTGGGCTACATAGTCTGTGATACATAGATCCTGTCTTAAAAAAGAAGAAGAAGAAGAAGAAGAAGACAGGGTGTTGAGGCGGATGGACCTATATTTGTCTTCAGGGCAATGGCCCTCTTTGCATAGTAATGAAGAGAGCTGTAAGTGGCCTATCATAAGCCAGTAACTTGAATACAATGTACAGAGGCATTTCGGGACAGAACGCGGTGGCTAATGAAATGCAGAGGCAGTGGGAATTTGGAAGTGGGTCCCCGGAGAGAAATAGAGGGACAACAGATGGGGGAAACTGGCTAATCTAGGAAGGGCTTTGAGACGGAAAGGGATCTCGTGGGGACTGGCGCAGGTGCAGCGTCGGAAGTGTGGCCGGGAACGCTCATTTAGCATTTACTACCCGGAGTCTCCTCTGGCTAGGCACTGTGCTGGAGCCAGATGTCGCCAGGGGCAAGGCAGGCCTTCCCACGAGTTGCTGAGGGTCTAGCTAGTAGGGCAGATGGAAAAGGAAAGAGCCAATTGCTGGACCTAAAACATCTGTCAACAGGGGGCAGTGGGGAGCAGCTGGAGACAAGCGTATGCAAAGCAACAGTGGCTGATAGACCTGTCAGCTTACTTAGGGGAGTGTCTGGCCTGTGGATCAAGGTGAGGCCTTTGCCAAATTTTATTCACAACGGGAATCTCCTGTAATCTACTGATCCGGGAAGTGGCACGTTATGCGTATGAACACATTAGCTAAAATCCCGCCTCATTCTTGATCCCTGTCGTCACTGGGACAAAATCAGAGGTCAAGGTTGGCTGGACAGCAGCGTGTGTGGGGGCTGGGGGATGAATCCTGCCTGCGTTCAAAGACGCGGCAGCTCTCGACTAGTATCCCTTTTGTTTGACACCCACCTGCCTATGAAGATCAGACATCTGGCCTGACAGATGGCCAGGGCTCAGCAGCTAATACCATGTACGGCTGGACAATTTTTTAGCTGATAAGTTTCAGGTCATTTCTTTCCCAAATCTTTGCTTTGTCCACTAGGGCTCTGTTATAGGCTTTTTTTTTTTTCCTTCGAAAAAAATTGTACTTATGGTAAAGCCTAATCACTATAGACATTAAAAAAAAAAAACACTGACTCCTTACAACTGAAGGGACTTTGGAGATATTTAGAGCAGCCATTTTATTTCAGATGTGGATATCTAGGTCTAGGGAAGTTAGGTGATGACAAATCTCAGAAGAAATCTGATCAATGTAGGCAGGTGGCAGTGTGGGTGCTCACATTGTTGCTTCTGAACCTCGGCTCTGCTTTGGAAAACTTCAGATTCTCTGCTCACAGCTCTTGTGGCTTAAATGGGACTCAACTACTCCTCTCTGCCCCTCCTCCCCTCACATTGTTTCTTAGGCTAGCTAATCACGAGCACTAACATCAACTTTGTGTGTGTCTTAGTGTGTGTGTGACACGGGGGATCCAGCCAAAGGCCCTTGCACTGAGCTCCAACCCCAGGCCATGTGTTATTTTTGATTTTAGATAAGGTCTTGCCAAGCTGCTAGATTGCCCAGGCTGGGTTCAAATCCTTCTGCCTCAACCTCCAAGATTACAGACCTGCACCACAGGGCCCAGAAGCTTCTGCGGTTTTTGCTGAAGCAACAAGAAGCTGTCTTTTCCTGGTGCTCTTCACCTGGTAGACCAGCAATGGCTGCACATTGACAATAAGGGTTAAAACCCTAGTAGTAAAAGCATTTGCCCAGCTCTTTCCAAGGGGCCCTGAGGTAATATGACAACACTGGACTTTAATGTAAGGCTGACTCACAGCTCTGCAGGAGTTTCTTCTGACCCATATTCTCTAAGAACTGATATGCATAGAGCCCCTTATCTGGCCATAAGTTCTCTTCACATCTCCCTAGGCTTTCTGTGGGATCCAAAAGCCAGTATGCCCGGACTTAGCTAACCGAAACCAGAGTCTGTGCTATGCGTGGACTTCCTTAACTGAAGCCAAAGGCCCTCTGTTCCGCTACAGGAAATGGTCATACCCGATAGCACTTTAGAATCGAATTGGGGCATCATGCAAGTGCTCTAGAAGACACACAGGTGCTGGAAGTCCTTAGGTAGACAATCCACGTGCTGTGCCGTTTTCCCCATCCTCAAGCTCCTATAAAAGACCCCAGGCCCTCAGCCTGGTGTGTGCTCCCCTCTTGGAACCCCGTGCCATCGCCTTGATGATGGTATGCTCTGACCTAAACAGACTCTTACCCTTGTTTTTGCCTCCTCAGGAAATTCTTTTTTGCCACCTGCCACTCTGGCTCACACATGCATGCTGCCCCCAAGTGAAGTCAACCAGAGGAACGCAGAGCTGAGAGGTGGGAAGAGAGAGGCCAAGCCCTGACCAGGTATGGGCTCCTACATCCAACGTTTATTTTCTGCTATCACAAATACAGAGTAGGTACTTTATAAGATAAGAAAGTTATAAACTTTTGACTAAAGAACATATGTAAACTTTCTATCGTGAGGAAGGCTGGTACTTCATAACATAAGAAGTTTATTCAGCTGAACTTCTCAGATCAGGCAGTTACACCAATTTTGCCTCTCCTAAGGGACCCCAGCTATGTCACACCATGGTGGAGCAACCAGAAGGAAAAGAGCCCCTTGCAGAAGGGGCCACGCATGCAGGTGCCTCATTCTTTCATAACCTGTTCTTGAGATAGTTAACCCACTGGTACAACCAGTATTAATCTCTTTTAAGATCAAGGGTGAAGACCCCTGACCTAAATACTGTGCCCCAGCTCTTAAAAGTACCCTGACGCCTAGACTCTGTCACACTGGGAATCTAGATTTTTAGCACATGAACTTTTGGAAGACAAACCGTAACAGACACCTCCTGCTGGACTTTCCATCATGTGAACTAACCCATTCTCTTACTTTTCCTGTATGTCTGTGTGTTGTGTCTCAGTTGCTGCTTTGAAGCATCTGAACTAATATATACTTGACTGTAATTTTTTTCTGACCCACAAGTGTTAATCTTTTATTTATCAGGGTCACTTGAATCTGAATTGTCCCCTCCATCCCCTTTTAGGATTGTCAAGTGTGAAGTGTAATCTTCTTGCAGGATGGTTATGGCAACAGTGTGAGAAAGGCCGTCTGCCATGCAATGTGACAGGAGGGTCAGTTTCTAAGAATTCAGGTGGCGTTTCACCACGAATCACTATAGATTTCTACTGAAATTAAAAACAATGTGTCCAGGGGCTGGAGGAATGGCTCAGTGGTTAAAGCGATTGAGCAAGCGCTAAGCGAAGCGCTAAGTACCCAAGTTTGATTCCCCAGAGCCACATAAGCTGGGCGTGGTGGCGCACGACTGTAATCCCAGCACTTGGGAGGCTGAGACAGGAGGATTGCCGTGAGTCTTGAGTCCAAGGCCAGCCTGGGCTCTGAAGTGAATTCAGGACCATCCTGGACCACAGAGCGAGACCCTGTCTCAAAAAAAAAAAAAAAAAAAAAAAAAAAAAAAAAAAAAAAAAAAAAAAAAAAAAAAAAACCCACAATGTGTCCAAATGAGAAACTCACCAAGAAAATTTAGTTTTTGCCTCTGATTAAGTACATATACATATGTTTTAAATATA
Organism: Ctenodactylus gundi; assembly: GCA_004027205.1. NCBI lineage: Eukaryota > Metazoa > Chordata > Mammalia > Rodentia > Ctenodactylidae > Ctenodactylus > Ctenodactylus gundi. Next base: position 15,842 of record PVKB01002693.1, on the reverse strand, counting down.
TATACATATAAAATGTACACATGTGTATATATTATCTGTGTGTATACATGTGTACACATGATTGTATAGATTGTACATATGTATATATTTTAATTTAAAAAGTAACATAATAGCCAGGCCCAGTAGTGAAGGTCTATAACCCTGCACTCTGGGAGGCTGAGGCAGGAGCATTGTGATTTTGGACCCATCTGCAAAACTGAGCAAGAGAGACCCTGTCTCAAAATCAAGAATAAAAATGGGCTGGGGATGGGCAATGGGCTGGGTTCAATCCCCAGTAGCACAGAGAGAAAGAGAGAGAGAGAGAGAGACAGAGAGAGAGAGGAAAAGAAAGAAAAGCGTTGTCTATCAAAACAAAGTAGAAGTAGCATGGCCCCTCTCTTAGCAGGAGGTGGGGACAGGACGCGCAGCAGAGAGGAGTCCCCTCCGTGCTGGCAAGGCCCAGCACACTGGGCTCCTGAGCTCTGCCTGAAGATGATCCCACACCCACTCCTTCCTAGACTTTGATTGACCAGTTGTGTGCCCCACTTCTCCCTTCCTTTCCTTTGTCCTCTCCCTTTGCCTCCTTATGAAAAAAAGAAATCTTAAAGCCAGGCACAGCAGTATGGGTCTATAATCTTAGCACACTGAGAACCCGAGGCGAGAGGGTTTCAATTTTGAGCCCAGCCTGAGCAACTTAGTGACTTAGTGAGATTCTGTCTCACAGAAATAAATAAATAAATAAATAAGGGCTGAGAATGTACCTTACTTATAAGTATGAAGACCTGGGCTCAATCCCCAATGTCATTTTAAAAACAACAACAGCAAAAGGTATCTTTAAGTGGTTCTCCTCATCCTGTCCACTGCTGCCCAGCTCCCCTCGGTCCCCACCTTGTGGAGCCGCCTTGTCCTCCTCTCCCGCCTCTTCCTGCCTCTGCTCTCTCCGTCTTCTTCCCAGTACTAGCGATTGGCCTCGAGGAATGCTAAACCACACCCCCACATTGTTATTACAGTACTGGGGATTGAACCTGGGGCCTCCAAGCCGACCTACCTCCCCAGTCTACTTCTCACGTTCTGATTTTGTTTTTTGTTTCTCTTCAAGTCCTGAAATTTCCCCAGCTGGCCTTGGATTTATCATCCTCCTGCCTCAGCTTCCCAAGCAGCTGAGATTATGGGCACACACCACCACCTCAAAGGCAATTTCTGGACAGAATTGTCCATGCTCACTGCCTCACCTCCTTGCTTCCTGTAGTGGAGTTCCTTCCGAGTAGAGACCCACCTGGCCAGCTCTGGGGCTCGCCCTTGTTCAGGGCCAAACTGCCAGTTACACACAAATCTGGAAACTAACTGTTGGCTTCGTAAGAACTGGCAGTGGAGACTGGAAGTCCATTGGGATCGCGGGCTTCCCTCCCCTCCCCTCCGCCTCTCCCCTCCCCTCCTCCCCACTCCTCACTCCAGCTCCAGTCCACCTTAGGACTCCACTCAGCTCCCACTGTCAATAGACCTGTGCCCCTGAGAGATGGCACCTAATTAGCCCAGTAATTCCTTCAAGGGAGGAGGCAGGTCACAGGGTCACTGGCCTCACTACAGGAGGTGGCTGTTTGTGGCCACAGGAAGAGGAATCGGAATCGGGTAGTCTCCCTCAGAAGGGCTGTGTCGGGACAGAGCAGGCTGTGAGAAGCATCCTTGTGCTCCCAGGTCACCCTTGCCTTAGGTGCTGCCAGCCCAGATGCCGTCATAGTCTTTGTTGCTGAATCCGGTGGACCGTATTCGGGCATGGATATTTTTGAACTGTTGACGTTTTTTCCATAATTTTCCTGAAATTTATATTCGCTACTTGATGGTTTTTAAAAGTCACTTGCGGCATGTCTGTAATCCCTGCCCTGTGGAGGCTAAGAGAGGAGGGAGGCCTGTCTGGCCACTTAAGGAGACCCCGTCCCAGAGCGGAAACGAGGAATGGGCTGGAGATGCAGATGGTGGGAAGGCCCTGGGGCCCGCAAACGAAACCAAACTCCTGCTCCTTTTCTTCATATTTGCAGCGCTAAGGGTTGAGCCAAGGCCTCGCCCCGCACACGACCCGACATGGGCTCCACTCCACAGTCTTCCTCCTGTGTCTGGCTGTCGCTTTTCCGCCTGTCGCGTGGGCTCCCCTTTCTCTGCCTCTGAGTCTCCTGCGGCCTTCCTCTGGGGCCTGGGTTTTCTTCCTTCTCAGAGGCCTGCTCGTTTTCCGGTCCCTCTCCAGGCATCCTCCATCTCCCACATGACTTCACTCATCTGCCCTTCTCACTGGATCTGCCCGACCTCCTCCCACATGGATTACCCAACTGTCCAGCTCACCTATTAGGTACCTACCTCAACGTCACTGCGTGCTCAGCTGAGCTCACCGCCTTCTACCTCAAAGCTTTGTCCTCTCCTGGTGTTCCCTACTTCACCAGATGGCACCACCCACTCTCTCAAGCCAGAAATGGCATTGCTCTCAATGCCTATCTCTGCCTCGTTCTCCACAACCAAACACCAAACATAGAAGAATTGATGGTAACCCCTTCAAGTGTCAAATAGCCAGTGGTCCCCACTGCACTTTCTTAGCACTCCCCCGGTCCCACAGAGCTTTCTCTGTGTTGCCTGGGTAGGCCTTGAATTTGCAGTCCTCCTGCCTCAGCTTCCCAAGTAACTAAATATCTCTGTTTCTTTCCTTTTTCCCTCCATCATTTCTGAGATTCTTCAGGCAGCCTCCTAACTAGTTTTCCAATCTCCAAGTACAATTGCTCATTGGTGCCCAGGCTGTTTGTTCTCTTCCTTTCTCCTTTCTAATTTATTTTTTTTTTTTTTGAGACAGGGTCTCACACTGGATTCCAGGCTGGTCCTAGATTCACTATGGAGCCCAGGCTGGCCTTGGACTCATGGCAATCCTCCTACCTCAGCGTCCCTAAGTGCTGGAATTATAGGCCTGAGCCAGCTGGGCCTTCACACTGAGCTGTAGCCCCTCACCTACCCCTGTTTTTGAGACAGGGTCTTGCTAAGTTGACCAGGCTGAGCTTAAACTTGTGATCTTCCAACCTCAGCTCCTCCAACATGCTAAATTGCAGGCCTGCCCCACTAGGTAGTGGTGAGGGTTGTACAAGTTTGTGAATGTACTAAAACCCACCGAATTGTGTACTTGTGAGAGATGAAATTGTGGCATGTAAAATATATCTCAGAAGAGAAGAATGAAAAGAGTACACAAGCCCATATATCCCTCACACCAGTTAATTCTAAAACTCTGATTGGAGCCTAGCCATCGACATGTTTATAAATCACCACTGTAGATGATTCTTCAAAATAAGCCAGCCTAATTTGGTGTGTGGTGTTCACGCCTACAATCCCAGTACATGGTGGGTGGGGTAGGGGCGGCATTGATGTAGAAGAATCGCAGACTTGAGGCCAATCTGAGCTAAATAGTGAGATTTTTTCAAAAAAAAAAGAGAAGAAAAAAGACAGGAAAGTATTCAGATTAAGCGAGGGTCATAGCCATAAGGATAGAGACCTGATCTTATAGATCTACATTCTTATAAGAAAGAGAGAGAGGCCGAGTGTGTAGCAGAGCATGTGCTTAGTATGTATGAGGCCTTGGGCTCAATCAGCTGGACACACACACACACACACACAGAGCGCGCGCACACACACACACACACACACACACACACACACTGCACAGAAAGGAAAAGAGGAAGAAATACACTAGAGTGCACCCACACAAGGAAAAGGCCACAGACCTCAGGAGAAACCAAAACTACCACATCTTGATGTTGGACTTTGGGCCTCCAGAACTGAGAAGATAAATTCTCATTCGTTAAGCTGCCAGTCTATAATATTTTGTTACAGTAGACTCATACATTCTCCAACACAGCTGTTTCTTCAGTAAAGCAGGAAGCTGGCAATCAGACGATTTTGTCCTATCTTTCCTGTTAGGTAGTCCTCCTATTCTTTTATGGTGTTGTTTTACTGTCTAGCACAGAGGCTGAATGCTTGGAGAGACAGCAGACTTCCTTGTTCCATTTCCGGACCTAATGAGAATGCCCTTGGCATTTCATGGATGAATATCATTTTGTCGTTTGGTTCTAGTACCTTTCTTCAATAGATACCCGCCTTTAAATTAAATTAGTCTTACGGTCTCTCTGATATGAGAAACCCAGATCACAAACTATCTCATGGAACTTAAAGTGAAAAATCAAGTGAACCAGGGGGGTAGGTTGGGGAGGGGTGGAGGGGTGAGTAGGGGGAGGGACAAAAGGAGAGAGGGAAAGTCCTTGTCACCTTGACAAGATACGTATGTGCACAAAATGCTCAACTTCATTGTAAACCTTAAATTTTGCACTTATACATATCAATAAAATGGGAAAAAATAAATAATTTAAATTAGTCTTGAAACACCAATTTACACCTGCCCACCTGTCTAGATGCCCCTCCCATTGTCTCCCTGACATGCTGGCTGTGCAACATACAAAAGAAACTACAGGTTGTTTTATGCTTCCTGTCTTTGTGTGTCCTCCTCTTTGTTCAGAAACACCCTAACTTTCAAATATCTGGCAGCATGAAGGGAACTAGATGAATTTTTAGTTTCTCTGTAGCAGAGGGAAGAAAATTTTTGCTTTTCTTCATATTTGGGAGAATACTGGAGAAAACACCCCCATCCTCCTATTTATTATTTTTTTATGAGTGTATGTGTGTATTTGTGGTACTGAAGACTGAATCCAGTGCCTTCACACTGAGCTACACCTCCAGCTGTTTATTTATTTATTTATTTATGTATTGAGATAGAGTCTTGCTAAGTGATTAAGTTGCCTAAGCTGGGCTTGAACTTGACCCAGTGGGTAGTTCCAGCAAACCTTGTTCTGTAGGGCCTGCTCTAGTTAGTTCAGTGGGTTGAGAGGAGGACTGTGTCTCTTTTAGGTCTAAGTTTAAGTCATAGTCAAAGTCAGCTTTACCTAAGGTATTGCACTGAGATTGGTTTGCAATTTCCCATTTGGCCAGCCATCCTTGGTCCTATTGGTCCAAATCACAGAATGAGGGAGAAAAGGACTTCCCATACCCTTGACCCTAACTCTGGGAGATTTCATCAGACATTTACTGGGTAAATAAAAGCTGATTTGTCCACAGCAGCCTCTCCCTGCTTTAGTAATAGCTACTATTTATTGAGCCAGACATTATCTCCCTACATCCTCCCAACAACTTACCAAATGATTATTACCACTTTCATTCTATAAAAAAGGAAACCTTCTGTTATGCTACTACCATGTTAATTACACTAGAGAAAGTCTTCCTTCCTTCCTTCCTTCCTTCCTTCCTTCCTTCCTTCCTTTCTTCCTTCCTTCCTTCCTCCCTGGCACAGATAATTAAGCCCAGAGCCTTCATACTTAGGCTTGTTAAGTCACTAAGTTACTCAGGCCAAACTTGAACTTGCGATCCTCTTGCCTCAGCCTCCCCAAGTTCTAGGATGACAGGCCCCTACCACCGGGCCTGACTCAACTCTCTGAGAGAGGAAAAAAAAAAAAAAAAGACTGGCTTTCCATTCCCCACAATCTGGGCCTAGTCTCTGGTCAGTCTTCCTTCTGGCCCACACGCCCTGGTGGCTCAGAACCTGGCATGCCTCTGTATCAGCCACTTGCTGTATGCATCATGTTGAAACATGCACTCTTGTTGCCCTAGTTTGTATACTCCCTCACTCGCAAGTATGTTTTGAGCCAGGAGTGATGGTGCACACCTGTAATCCTGTCACTCAGGGTGCTGATTGGCAAATTCAAGCCCCACCTGCCAACCTAGAGAGTTAGTAAGACCTTGTCTCAAAATTAAGAACAAAACAAAACAAAATAGATGGGGATGTAGTTCAGTGCAAAGGCCTGGGCTCAGTTCCCTATGCCACTTACACAGAAAAGAATTTTTTTTGAGCTTCTACTGTGTGTGTGTGTGTGTGTGTGTGTGTGTGTGTGTGTGTGTGTGTGTGTGTGTGTGTTTGTGTGTGTATGTACTGAGACAGACGCTAGAGATGCAATGGGTCAGAGTGGCTCACTCCTACAACCTCAGCAACCTGGGAGACTGAGATAGGAGAACTGCACCAATCTGAGCAACTTAGTGACTTAATGAGAATTTGTTTCAAAATTTTAACAAGGAGGGGGTGTACTGGAGCACTCTGGCTTTCGAGTCACCCGTGTGTCTATGAGCGACACCTCCCCCAGGCTCCTAGGTAATCCCTCACCCATACTTCAGTAAGTAACCCCAATAAGCACATTGGTTTACCTTAGTGAGATGGTTACTGTGGCCTGCCTGCTGTGCCCTATCTGGGGTGAATAGATGCTGGTGTTCACATCTCCCCAGGAAAAGTTATTCATGTTGAGTTCAAAGGTCCGAGGTTTGATCTACAGTACTGAAAGATTGAAAAGAAAGAAAGAAAGAAAAAAGAAGAGGAAGAAAAAGAAGGAAAGGTGTGGTCACTGCCCTTGTAGAACAGATTTGAACAATTGCAGTGAGATTCACAAAGGAGAAATGCGGGCAAAGTGGGTTTGTGAGAGACAGGGAGAGGAGGTGATTTGGGGAGCTAGCAAAGAAGGCCTTTCTGAGAAGTGATGAATTTAAGCGAGGTCTCTGTGTACTCCCAGGGCCCACTTTGGCCTGGAATGCCCTTCCTGATGATTTCCTTTGGTCCACATCCGTTATTCCATATCCAGATTCAGTGAAGCCTCCAGAAGTTTGTCCTTGATCTTTTTGTTAAAATATAAAACACAAAGATGATAGGAAGAAAGAAACACCTTGGAAATTACCTCGTTGTGGGTGAAGAGACTATTTATTGCTTTCTCCTCCCATGTTCTGTCTCCCAAGCTAGAAACTAAATGATAGTTGGATCCTTGGCTCTCAGGATGAAGATTGTACTTCCCAGCCTTCCTCGCATCTAAGCTTGGCTGTATAGGATATAAGTGAAAGTGGCGGGGCCTGGGCATGGTGGCACATGTATGTAACTCCAGAACTTGCAAGGCTGAGGCGGGAGGATTGCCTTGAGTTCAAGGCCAACCTTGTCTCCACAGTGAGTTCAGAACCAGTCTGAACTATAAAGCAAAACCTTGTTTCACAGAGAGGGAGGGGGAAGCAGGGGTATCACTGTTAAGGTGTGTCCTTAAAGGGAGGAAGCTAGCTCCCTCCCTTCCTTTCCAGTCTAATGCTCATAGGATAGGAAGACTAGGATCCAATCTGGATTGGGAGAATGATGGCCACTTCACAGCGAAGGAAGCAACTTGGGCTTCAGACACCTGAGAATCACTACTGAGTTAGAGTGTTAGGGCTGTCTTGGTAAATCACCACCAGCTGGAGAGCTGGAAACGCAGCAGCGCATTCTCCCGCAGTTCTGGAGGCCATACATCTGAAGCTAAGGTGCTCACAGGGTCACGCTCCCTAAGAAGGATTGGGGAAGGATTCTTCCTTGCCTCTCCCAGGTCCCAGCAGCCCCGGGTGTTTTCTGGCTTGTGGCAGCATCACTGTAACCTCTGCTCGTCTTCTCTGTGTCATCTCCTTTTCTTAGAAAGACATTGGTTGTCAGATTCAGGGCCTACCCTAAGTTGAGGATGATGTCACCTTGAGATCCTTAACTAATTATACCTGCAAGGACCCTCTTTCCAAATAAGGTCCCATTCTGAAGTTCTGGGTGGGCATGAATTTTGGGAAGGTACTATTCCCCAAATAACCCTTTGTTACTACCTCACAAACTCTGAGCTGTTCAAGGGGCAGGGGGTACTCTGTCCCTTGTTCCTGCCGTTATTATTATAGGTCTCTGAATTCATCTCCTAAGATGGGCATGCCTGCTGGTGGCTGCTGGGGACTGCCTTGCTTGACTGGCTGCTCTGTGCCCAGCAGGAGATGCAGGTCACAGGATCCTTCTCTAGTGACTGTATTATTGAATCACAAATGGACATTGATCCAAACTAAGCCAAAATTAATTGTCTTTTCAGAGGGTTGAGAGTTTAGGGAATCCGACTGAGAGTCAGGAAATCGGAAATTATCTCCTGAATGGAGGCAACATTAATCTGTGAGGTATGAAATTGCTCCCTTCTGTTTATCATGTGGAGAGAGAAGCAGAGAAAACTTGTTTCTACCCGGGGAAAAATACAACAGATTCTCAAAGAGAGGCAGAAATGTGAGTCTAACAGAGTCTAAATGGTTCTCATTCTTGGCTCTAGGGCAAATAGGAGAATTTGCCACACAGTCCTTTGGGTTAAAGGCAATGCAGGCAATGAGTCCTGTGTGCTTAGCACAGGCCAGGGCCAAGTGCTTCACTTGCAATATCTGGTACATTGGTATATTCGTCACCTTTTCGTTGCTACCTGGCATATACAACTCAAAGTAAAAGGCTTTAGCAGAGGATGTAGTGGTGCAGGCCTGTAATCTCAGTACTCTGGGAAGCTGAGGCAGGAGGATCACAAGTTTGAGCCCAGCCTGGGCATCTTAGTGACTTAGTGAGGTGCTGTTTTAAAATAAAAAGTAAAAAAAAAAAAAAAAAAGGATCTGGAGATAATACTGGAGATAATAGTTCAGTCCACTGTACAGAGAGAGAGAGAGAGAGAGAGAGAGAGAGAGAAGAGACATAGAGATGGAAGCACAGAAACAGGGACAGATGGAAAGCCTATGATCAGCTGGCTCTGGACATCATGGTAAAAGGCACAGCAAAGGAAATGTGCTCTGCTCCCCTCGGGGCAATCAGGAAACAGAGATGACGATCCTGGGGACAGCATACCCCTCTGAAGGCACACTCCAGTGACCTACTTCCTGCAGCAGGGCCCTACCTCCTGGTAACCTACTCAGCTACAAACTCACCAGTAAATAAATCCAGGAGGTTAGCGCCTTCATGATCTAATTATCTCTCCAGAGTCCACTTCTGAATATCACTGCACCAGGAATAAAGCCCTCCATACATGAGCCTTCAATGGGCAATTAATATTAAATCGTAACAGTCAGGTAGGGAAATTTACCCTGCTTTCTGTAATGTTTCAGTGGGCCACCCCCAACATTGCTTTCTTTCTATGCTCACATTAAGTTCTTAGTGGTCCTGTGAGTCCTTAGTTCCCCTATATCTTGTACCTGTCACCAGACTAGGTGGACTACAAGGATGCTGTAATTGAGGAAGAAAGAGATGAAGGATATACAGTCATTATTCTTTATCTTCTTTAATTTCTTATTTTGTTTTGTAACTCAGTAAAATATCGTAGTTTCAAAATCTAATTTGGAAGGCAAAATACATCCAAATAAATCTAGCTTATATGTATGTACCTCCTAACATATTTCGTACTACAGTTAACAATTTAAAATTTATATGTTTCATTTTAAAATATAAGTATGTACATAAATGCCTACCTATAGTATGGATTTTGAGTATTATCCACAGGCCCACGCATTAAGGTTTGGTCCCCAGGACGATGTTACAAGGAGGTTGTGAATCCTTTAAGAAGTAGGGTGGTAATCAGGCATGGTGATGCAGGCTTGTAATCTTCAACACTCTAGGAGGCTGAGGCAAGAGGATCGCCAAGTTCAAGCTCAGCCTGGGCAATTTAGTGATTTACTGGGACCTTGTCTCAAAATCAAAAATAAAAAAAGTAGGCCAGGGATACAGTTCAGTATGAGGATCCTGTGTTCCATTTCTAGTACTACAAAAAGTGGGGGCCTGGTAAGATGTCCTTAGGTCATTGGGGGAGTGCCCAATAAGGAGACAGTAGACTTCAACTCCCTCCTCACTTTCCCTTTGCTCCCTGGCCATGAACTGGGCATTTATGCTCTGCCATGTGCTCCTGCCATTGCTGCCTGGCCACAAGAACAAAAGCAGCAGGGCCAATGGATCAAGACGGATAGCCACTGAGACATTCTTCTCCTTCCTTACTCAATACTACACTCATTTTCTCCACTCACCTTGCTTCTTACTTCTAAAAAATTACAGTAAAATGTGTATGATAAGAAATTCATCATATTAACCATCTTTAAATGCACAGTCATAGTCAGATTGTTGTACAACCATCATCACCATTGATCTCTAGAATTTCTTCATCATCCCAAATGGAAATTCTCTGCCCATTAAACACTGACTCCTCATTCTTCTCCCCCATATCCCCTGATACCCAGCATTCCACTTTCTGTCTTGTTTCAATCTGACTGCTCCAGGGACTCAAGTAGGTGAAATCAGTCAATATTTGCCTTTTTATGTCTGGCCTATCTCAGTGTAATGTATCTGAGGAGGAATAGTCACTGTTAACTGCCTCAGCCTAAAAGGACGAATATTTTAATCCATTGGCTAGATATAGTCATGTGGCCCCAAATGATCTGCAAGGCATTCTGGGAAACACAGGGGAAGACATGGGTATTTTGTGAGCATTAATGTTCAGGAGACACATTTGCACCACACAATAAGTTCTTTTTGCTTAAGCTAAGTTGAGTTTGTTTCAGCCAGGGAGTAGAACAAGAATTTGAGTTAGTTACAATTACTTACAACCAAGGAATTCAAATCATACAAATCCTACACGTGTAACTCAACATCTAGTGAAACAGGGAGCTGCTGAGTAGAGATCCTTCATTATTACTAACTAGAAGTATTCGTGTGTGTGCATGTATTGTGTGCACGTGTGTGCACACATGTATGGTGCTAGAGATTGAACACAGTGCCTCACATTACAGTAGGCAATTACTTTACCACTGAGCTACCTTCTCAATCCCTTCCACCTGGTAGCATTCTTATGAAGTTCCTCAAAATTAGAATTATGAAATATTAACATTTAAAGAATCCTGAATCCAGAGTCAAGTCAATCTTCTAATTTAATCTCTGTAGACAATCTGTTTCAATTAATATATATTAGACAAAGTACATTTGTACAAAATACATTAAGTTTTTAGGATGCATTAAGAACTGTAAGTGGCTGAGGATGTAACAGTGATAGAGAATTTATCTAGCATGTACAGTCCCAGACTCCATTCACAGTACAGAAAAAGAAAGAAAGAAAGGAAGAAAGAAAGGAAGGAAGGAAGGAAGGAAGGAAGGACGGACGGAAGGGCTGTTGGTATATAACATGGCATAAAATTTGGTCTCATTCTACTTAGTGAAAAACAACATTTTTTCTGTGTTGATGATGTGACCTATGACCTAAATGTGCTCACGGAAGAAATCTATGAGTATACAATAAGTTCATTTTTGACTAGGGTAATTTAACTTCCTTTTTTCTTTTTCAACACTTTTACTGTAACAAAATTTCCCCTTTTTCTATCTCTGTATTTCTCTTTTTAGAGTTTGAATAATAAAAAGGTCATATTTCATAAACTTCATGAAATCTTTTGCCATCTACTCAGAAAAATGGTCTCTCAAAAAGTTTGAATACCAAAATAAATTCTTTAAATCTATATTTGATGGCCCTAACCCTTCAGTTGAATATTACAACACAGCATGAGAGATCAGCAAACATGAGAGAGACATGAAAATGTCTCACATGGCTGAGGCATTAGGTACAAAAGGGAAGACTATCAGGCAGCATGGCAGGCAAGGGTCGGAGCTGTGCAATGTTTCCTCATGGACTCACTTAAAAAGTTGAGATTATAATTTAAATCTGCCTGTTCAACTTAGCTAGCAGAAGAAGGTGCACCCTGACAATAGGAAGGAGGCTACAGGAAGATCAGAAATCCTGAAGACACATTGGAAGTGGAGGAAAACAGCATGCCAGGAAGCAGCCCCAGGCCAACTGAGAGCAGCCCTGAGCCGCTGGCATCTGCAGGTGGAGAAAAGTCCAGAACCTAGAACCTCAAACCTAGGTAAGTGTGGATCCAGGAAAAGTGGGAATTGACAGCAGCTAGTAGTCCCAGCCTCCAAAAATGAGACTGCGGGTAGTGCAAACTGCAAATTTACTGTGCGCTTCTCCTAGCAAAGGCTTCCCAGAGCCTAGCCCAGAAGCAGCACTCAGCAGCCATAACAAGCAGTGACATAGGTAGGAGCCATTTAAAAAACAAGAACAAGAACAACAACAACAACAAAAAAACCCCAAGCCTGAACTATTTAGAGGAAAATAAAGCTCAGAAGAGCGCATCAGGGTTTGGGGGTCATTCTTAAACAGCGCTTAGGAAAAAACTGGCACAAGAGACAGTTGTGTAGAGGAGATACAGACCCCTGACTCCCTAAAAGGCTTAGGTGGTAGTGGGAGCACCTCCGAGGGTGGAGAGCCGCGTCTTCAGGAGAAGGGAGCTAGGAGTTGGGAGAGCTTTGCTGAGGCGCCTGAATGTGATCAAGATATCTCAGAGACCACCAGAGTGTTAGGTCCTCCCTCACTGCCTGGTTATTGGTATTTTTCTTCTGTTAAGATGAAATCTTCAAGTTAAGACTTACCTCTCTAGGGTTTAGCAATTCTAAAGGAGAGAGAAAAAGAGAGAGAGAAGGAGAGAGAGAGGGCTGAAACCTACTAGAACTTTGAGTTATGGGCTTGCTAAAGGCAGCACAGAGTAGTTATTGAATGAATAAATGCTTTTGAAGAAGAAGCTGGCGAAAAAATGCTGTGGGGTAGAAGTGTGGGCAGTGTGGGGGTCACTAAGGAATGAGTCATGCAACTTTGTTGACTTCCTTCCTTCAAAAGAATGCTCACATTTCGTGATTTCATCCAGCCACAACACAATGGGTGCTTCAGATCAGAAGACGAATGCTTGGCTGGTGACACTGACTCTCATGACAATGGTTCCTGTTGTAGGGTGTTGTGTCAGTGGTTTATTCAGTCTGGGTTGGCTGGTCAGAAATTTGCTGAGGGGCTAGAGACAGCACCGCACAAACAGTAGTAAGCAGACCGCTGCCTGGTACAGAGAAAAGGAAGGCAACTTCTATTTTCAGCTTTCCTTCCCTTCCGTCTTCTCCTCGTATCAGTTCTAGCTGTCTAGCTCCTGGGGTCAGAAGCAGGGCGCATCTCTCTGTAGCCCATGATCCTGTATCCCTGGAGGACCCATGAGAAGCGGGCAGTTGTCTTTTGTGTTCCTTGTTTTTTCCCATTTCTCTGACTGGGACCTATCCTGCGTGTCATATCAAGCAGACCGATGGTGTCTGCCACAAAGTATTGTACGGAAGAGAGGCCCAAACATGTTAATTATTCTTGTTACATGTGTTTCTCTCTCTGAATATCCTTCTCTTTTCCTTCTAAAGAATAGAGGACTCATTTCAAGCAAACAATCCTATTATAGAGCTTTCCTCTGATAAATTCTTACTGGTTTCAGGGATCGGAATGTGACAAAAAATGCTGTAAGACTTTACAGGTAGTGTCAATGGGACCTCACGTTTCAAGCCATAGAATCATGAGTCTTTTTTTTTTTTTTTTTGAGAGGAGGGGTGGTACTAGGGAATAAGCCCAGGGCCTTCACATAGAGCTACATCTCCAGCCCATTTTTTTAACTTTCAATTTTGAGTCAGGGTCTCGCTGAGTCACTCAGTCACCTGGACTGGGCTCAAACTTGTCTTCCTTCTGCCCTGCCTTCCAGAGACCTGGATTACAAGCCTGTGCCCCCAAGCCCAGAGAATTATAGGTCTTGGACAAGGGCTGGGGGAATAGCACTATTGTTAGAAAACTTGTCTAGCAAGCTCAAAGCCCTGAGTTTGACTCCCTGGCACCACATAAGCTGGGCATGGTGGCACATGCCAGAACTTTGTTAGGCTGTGAGTTCAAGACCCGCCTGAGTTACATAATGAGTTCAGGACCAGCTTGGACTACAGAATGAGACTCTGTCTAAAATGGAAAAAAAAAAAGTTTAAAAAATTTGGAGACAAGATGATTAGGCAGCTTACTTGGAAAAAGATTCTGGACCACTTCATTAGCAAATATCATGCTGTCTCTCCATTTTTACCTGGAGGGTCAAGGCCTTGGGTTTTAGGTGCATTTATTGTACATTTTTGCAGTAATGTTCTATTTTTAATCTGTGGTAGGCTGAATTGAATTCCTAAAGAAGCTATTGTTCAAGTCCTAACCCGGGATCTGTGACAGTGACATTATTTTGAAATAGGTGCTTTGCAGAAAAATAAAAAAGCTAAGAGGAAGCCAGGTATAGTGGAACATGCCTATAATCCCAGAACTCAAGAGACTGAGGCAGGATGATTTTGAGATCAAGGCCAGCCTGTACTATACAATGAAAACTTGTCTCAAAAAAGAAAACAAACCAACAAAAGAATTAAATTAGGCAACAAAAGTCTACATTTTAGAGAAAGGATGAGAGCTAAAAATGTTGCATAAATCTAAAATCAAATAACTTCATGTTTTTCCATAGGTCTTGAGAAAAATAGAAGCATTTATAATGCATGCGCACAGGGTTAACACTGAATCTAAAAAGCAAACCTACAAACATATCTCTAGCACCAGGACAAATGATTTCTCTTTGAATACGCACAATAGAAACTTCTTTTGAGTTAAAAAATAGAAGGCCAGAGAGGTTCTCCCTAACAGTGGTGTAATTAGCAGCAGATCCCCTTTCAGATGAGCAGCTCAGTGCCAGTGCCAGTTCTGGTTTCTATCTGACTCATCCTAGCAGTGGGAGGTGTGGAAAAAAAAATGAGGTCAATAGAGCCTGCATCAATTTCACATATTAGAGAGGAAAAAAAAAAATCTGAAACAAGAAAAAACATCACAGCACTAGGGATGTATCCCATTTACACACATCGTTACAACCAAACAAGTCATGAAATCCATTCAGTGAAACATTGCTGGCTGCTACAAGACTACACATGAATAGAACATTGCCCTCGTCCTTGATAGAATGGAAAATAACACCTTTGTTCCGGTGTAGCGTCACCAGTGACACCAGCGCCTCGGCTATCGCCAGGTACCAGAAAGAAGATGTGCTGAGAAAATGATGCAGATAAAAGCTGAAGGAAGAGACATCAATTGAAAGGGAAAAGCAGGAGGTAGAAGAGGCAAAGCCACATCTGTTTTCTTTTTTTCAGGCAGGGTCTTCAAAAATCCGTTAGTCTCCGGGGGTCCTGCATGCAGAGGCTGCTCTTCGTATCGTCTGGCAGCCTCCGAGGAGTCCCAAATCCTGAAAAGATATATTTTCACTCCTGGGTACCAGGAGTATTTAGTAGTGAATTTACTGAGGGTGAAACTGAAGCTCCTTCAGGTAAGTGGCACCTGGCCTCGTCCTGCAGGCTTTCCTGGCTGCCTAGTGTTGGGAACTATGGAAGGTTTCTTTCTTTCGTAGAAGTTGACTAACTCAGTTGCCGGAAGGCTTCCCCAATCCAAATACATTATGATAAAATTAGAACATATCACTCATTTTAATAATAAGATATTAATATTTTCATCAGAAATCTGAAAACTGTTGACAATAAGGATTAGTCCTATTCCACTGGTCAAACAACGAAAGACAGAGAGAAGCAGCCATTCGCTCAGTGCATAGGTTCCTGTGGCTTCTGTAACAAATTAATATAAGCTGTGCCCATGGTTCACCTTTTCAATATTTATTTCTTTACTTATTTTGTGAAAAGGTCTTGCTGTATAACCTAGGCTGGTCCTGAACTCACTATGTAGGCCTAGGTTGGTTTTGGATCACGGCAATCTTCTTGCCTCAGCCTCCAGAGTGCTGGGTTTACAGGAGTGCCCCACCACACCAGCACCTTTTTTTTTTAAGCTTGACCTTTTCTCACATTAGATATTGGTTGTGACTTTTAGAAACCCTATGATTGTTTTCTCTCACTCTCTGAAGAATCTGTGTTATTTTTAGCTCACAGCAATCCTGTTGCTGTGAGTTCTGTTAATAATGGAATGAAACCAGCTTCTCAACTAAGTTTCTCAGCTGTGCTTTCTCTATTTACTCACTTAAAATAAATATTTGCAAGATATCTCCAAAAAGATCTCTCT
>PVKB01002692.1:50587-258518 GCA_004027205.1 Ctenodactylus gundi | reverse complement strand
GTCACTCGCTCCTGAATTCAAGTCAGTGCACAAGGGTTTAATGAGTTCCACCTGCAAGCAAAGCTTCAGAGCTTCGGGGGGTTAAAGATGTAACAATCTCCAATATTATCGATAATTTGTCTGGTGTTAAAGTTCTGCTTTAAATTACATTTCTTCAACAATTGTGATTTAGATATTATTTTGTCCATATTTCTGATGGGAGAGTTTCGTTAACTTGTTAGAAGTTGTTCAATAATCTTTTAAGGTTAAAAACTACCAATCTATGTCATCTGTCTCCAAGACTCACCCTTAATAGAAAAGTAAACATAAGAAACCTATTATATTGTATATTGTTATATATTATATATTATTATATTATATATTTAAGATACAATAATAGTCATATTGCTAAATTATCCAAGAGGAGAGTCTTTTTGTTGAGAAATATAGAAAACTAAAATAGTTTAATGGTGAAATTAATAGAAGCTTTGGAGGTGGAGGATGATGCATTTAAAAAATCCTTAAATTTAATTCAATTGATTTATTAGTATTAGTTGTTTTTAAAGACCCCATTTTAATGAATATGGCACAGTGGTTTTTATGCAAGTGTTAGTCTGCTTCCCTGAATCATGGGGTAATAATTATATGTGCTTAGACTAGTTGAGATAATTAAGAGATAGCCTCTATGTCGCTTAGACATCAATCTTACGCAGGATGACAATGATGACAATGGCAACAATGTGTCACTACACAGTTGGACTTCTAATTCAGACTGGGTCCATATCTGTAGGTGTCTGTAGTGTTATGAAGCTGTACAATATGACACATCTTTCATTTCTGTGACACATGATACACTACCTTAAGCGACACACTAGTTATTGTAACAATTTATTGGTCAGTGTAATTCGTAATCACTGTAACACACATGGTATGTGTAATTTGTAAACACTGCAGCAGATACAGCCTCAACTCTAGCCTAATTTCAGGGGTCACCCAGGTGCCCAGAGTAAGGTTTCTTTCCAGCCCTTTCCCCTGAGACTGCAACATTCCGGATATGCCTCACTTCTTAGAGACATGAGATGTCAGAAGCATTTCATCTTAGTATCAGTTTATTTCCCAGAAAACACACCACAGCTTATGCTGTTGGCTATGATGATGATCTCTGAATCAGTCATTATAGCCAGAAGCATAAGATGCTGTGATAAGCTTAGGTTGGTCAGTTCGGCCTTGTTTAAATTAACCCTATCTACAGCGCAGAGGCTGAAAGTGGAAAACACAGCTTTCCCAAAGGAAATGAGAATACCACCCCTTTGGCTGATGAATAATCAGTAATAACTGAGGCAAAAAGATACGTCCAATGTATGTGCATTTGCTTTATCAATCTAATCTATTTTTCTTCCTCTGGACCATATTTAATAATTTCCACACATTCTTTCCTTTCTTGATGCAATACTATTTTCTACAATTTTTCTATGTATTAAATTAGTAATTTTGATATGATATATCTCCAAAGGAAACTGTTTTTGCCCTGTCTTAAGTCAGTTGTATCTTTAATTAAGAGTTTTAATTCACATTTATTTTTGAGACAGGGTCTCTCTGTGTAGCCCAGGCTGATTCTGAACTCACTATGGGGCCCAGGCTGGCCTTGTACTCACGGCAATCCTCCTACCTCAGCTTTCCATGTAGAACTACAGGCATGCACCAGCATGCCCAGATTATATGGTGCTGGGGAATTGAATCCGGGTACTTAGCACTTGATGTAGCACTTGCTAAGCAAACAATTTAACCACTGAGCCATTGCTCCAGCACCTAATTCACATTTTTTTTTTGTCTCAGAATGAATTCCAGGTAGATCCATTCCAAAATTCTTCAGAAAAGATTAATATGCCAAGGCCATAAAGACTGAATGTAGGCTGAAGACTCAAGTTCAAGATATGGTCTTAACCTTGAGCCTTGGTTTGTTTATTAAAAAAGACTATTATGTTCAACCTAATACAAAAGTATTGTGAGGACTGAAAATACATGCACTTGTCAACTGCACAAAGTATATCACTATATTTATAATTATATGAAGAAGAAGAAAGAAAAACTTTTCAGCTTTTCTTTGTTACCTATTATGCCATGCCCTTTAGGGCAAATTATATTTGAAACAAAAGCTAGAACACAAATTATAGTTATTTACAACCTGAGTAGTCTATAAGTCCTCAGTTCCCTATTCCTAAGGAATTTTCCTAATAATACTTTACATTTTTTGTTATTCAAAAAGAAATTTCCTAAACAAAATAATGAAAAGAGTAACAGAAAGTAAACTGAAATACTCATGGAAATAAACAAGAACATTTTATGTCAACTTATAAAATTACGATAATAGCTACAAATAGCCATTTATTATTTTTCAAGAGTATGAACAAAGATTAAAAGGAAATGTTAGTCTTAAGTATGCAAATTTATTTTGTTATCCATTACAAGATAATTTGTGAATTTACAAGTAGTTGTTTCAATTACCGAAAGTTCAGCTTCTCAGCCACCCAATTTCTCTTCTAATTTTGTTCTGAAATATATTTTTATAGTCATTTTCTTTTACAGCGCACTTTTAGTGCTAGTGCTATGAGGCCAATGCTATAGGTCTCTCAAGAATCCCAACATAATTGAGGGGAAGAAAGGAGAATAAAGGAATATAAAAACAATGTAAAAAAGTAATGGTAGTTATCAAGAATACTAAGAATTATAGAGGAGAATTTTGAACACAACCACACAAACAAGAAAAACTACATATTTATTAGGGGATATGAGAACCTAAATCATGAAGTTTATCACTCGCTCCTTAGTGATCTTATGCAAGATGCCTTTCTTTGGACCCTTTGCTCAATGACACGCATGCACCAAAGCAAGAACAAAGGTTTGAACTAAAGCCTATGCTCGGTAAGAACTAAGGTTAAGGTCACTTCCGTAGATCTGAATCTAGGGAATTCAGGGAATAAAGCACTTGCCATATTTCTGCCATCCTGGTGCTCCATACTCTTAAGACCCTACAGTTTTTCTTTTCCTCATAAAAGATACCAAGCGATTCAAGTTTATCTAGAACTGCGTGGAGGTCAACAGCCAATCCCATGTTGACTGACCTACATCCTGCTGTCCATGTGTAACTAACCCGATTGGAAGGAATAACGAACTGAGTGAGAAGAAGAAGATACAGCCTGAGGTATGCATGAAGAGCACCCCCATCCCGTTGCCGTGGTGATCCTTGGTGATAGTCAGGGGTGGAATGAGTTGATGGCATATAAATCATTCCAAAGCCATTTTTAGCGCTGGTAGGTGAAATCACCTCCTCTCTCCTTACCTGTCATTAAGTTCCTTATGTTCACTCAATTGCTGTCCAACTATTTGATTTTAGTATTAAGTCTGGCATCTTCGGAAGATTTTGTCTCCTGATTCCCAGCTAGGTGATACCAGAAGTAGTTTAAACAAAAATACTCTCTGCCAAGAACATGCCTGTTTTTAATGCAACTGGAAGATTCACTAACGCTGAGGGCCAGAGAAAATCTCCCTGTGACTTCCTTCTTTAGAGCCTGCTCTAAGCTATAAATTACAAACCTTACAGTACTTCATGTAAGTAGGGGGGAAATGCATAAAAATAGAAAAAAAAAAAGAACTGTCAAAAACTTATCTGGAAAAGAGAAAGAAATTTGAAAGTAATAGAGGTTTTCAATTATAAGCCAGTTAAAAATAACTATTGAACCCTCAACTTAACAATTCAACTTTGGGATTCTGCTCAAACCTCCTATTGGAAACGTTAGCAAAGATACTCTCAAGTGGTATTGTTTAGTTTTTAAAAATAATGCTGTTCATTAATGGAAAGATAGCTATAACATTCAAAAAGGCACTCTGAAAAGCAGAAATCCTTTTATTCAATAAGCAAATGTAAGGATGTTCAAACTCATTAGTAACTTGTAAAAATTTAAATTAAAATTTACCTTGAGATATTGTTACATTTCCCCCAGATTGGCAAAAATTAAAATGTCTGAAAAGGCAGGTAAATGCAAGGTATGAAGCAGACAAAATTGTCACTCCTTGCTAAAAATATATAACTAGGAAAGCGTGAAGGTGCATACCGCACAATGCATCTCCTGAGTATATAGATAAAAAACACTTCTGCTCACTTGACTCAGGCTCTAGAAAATATTCAGAGCCACATGATTTCTAATCTATCTGGGATTTAGGAATGTTGCAAAGGGAGAACACCCAAAAGTGAAAGATGTTAATAAATCACAGTAAATACATAATGTAGAATATTATACAACTGCAAAAATTAATAAAATCAGGTGCAAAATGTGCACAAACCCCCCATATATCATGATGAATGAAAGAAACAAGAAAAAACAGCCAAAGCATAGTCAAAAAAGAAAAGTTATTTTCTTTAGGAATGAGCCAGGGGTAGCACGTATGAGGGGGGAGACGGGAGACTGAGCACAGTAAGTTCTAAAGAGATGGCAGTGCTGCAGTTCCTGACCCGGATGGACTGCACAGTTGCTCTTTTTAGAGTTACTCTCATTCACCGTAGAAAAGAAAAAGTCCCAAATCTTCGTTGTCAATGACCAGGAAGGCGAGGGAAACTCTGGACCAGAATATGGCTGCCTTTTGTTTAAAAGAAGCCTTAATTTCACACTTGGTTACTAGATTTCAGAGGTTCATACATTTATTGTTTCTTCTTTGTAAGAATATCTAATAAATATTTCTAATAAATAGAAATTGATTTTTTCCAGTATCTTTGTCTTTTCCAAAGAATTTGCATACATCACAGATGACTTAGGCTTCAATCCTGAAGTCCCCAAATCATCAGAATTGCAGAAAAGTAGGTTACAATCCTCGGAACTCTGGAACAATCTGGAACACTTTGATAAGGAAATGTGGGGAGATTTATTACTTGGTTTACCCTGTGAAAGGACCACTTTCCACACTACTGCCTTTACTACCCAATGGCAGACTTGCCAAAGGCAAAGAAAAACATACTGAAATATGACAGATGCAGCTTTATTTTTCTAATCCTAACATGTATTTCAAACAGTAAGCTACAATAAGTCTCTACTTCACAGAAAAGATGTGTTAATGAAATGACACAATGCATACTAATTGCTCTGGAAAATACAAATTTTCTCATTTTTACATGTATTTATATTCACTGTCCTTTCAAGAAGAAATATTTTATAACATTATATATACATATGCACATATATGAACACACAAGCACACATATGTGTATATATGTGTATGCATGCATTACAAAGGTGAGAAAAATAAACTGAGGATCAAAATTAAATGGTCAGAGTAAATGTGATTAATAATTTTCTAACTCAAAGTCTCCAAAATGATCTGGTAATTTTTAAATTCCTCCTCAGAATAGGTATCAATAAATGCTAGCAAGGGTAAGTGGAACAAAAAATATCAGGAAATCATAATTAATGGCCCCCAGAATTTAAGGACGAGTATCATCTCAGGAATTAATCTAAGAAACAGAATAAGAGATTGTAGCCCATACATGACCACTAAGAATTGCACACAAAATAGAGCATTTTTTCCAGAACCTTTTTGATTCACACGAATCCACTGAATAAATTGAGTTACACACGTTCTGTACCATTAATCTTATTTGGCTCCCGTACGACTATTAGCATTTTCGGTGTCACATGGATTTGTGTTTTCAGTGCAACACAGAGTGGGTGCGTATCAATAATTTTCTAATTCAAAGTCTGCAAAACTATCTAGTAAGTTTTAAATTCCTCCTGAGAATGGACACGAATAGAAGCTAGTAATGGTAAGAAGAATGAAAAAGAATCGGTCCAGTATGACACGATGTGAAGACTTGCGCTGCCCACTTCCATTGACATCAACGACCACAACAATGTAATAACAGGAGCTGGCTAGTACGCCGAGTAGTTCAATGTAACAAACCCCATAACTCCACAAGGTCAGTACGGTTCTTATTTCCATTTAAAGATGAAACTTTTGGACTCTGAGAAGTTTAAATGACTTTCTCAAGGTCAAACACATACGAGGTAGCCTCCTGAAATTCAGAGGGCCCATGACCGTGCATTTCTATATCTGCACTAAGTGTGCCTTAGTATATGAAAAGTTGTAGGGCATTGTCCTCTATAGTCTGTTCTCTTTGCTACTAGCAGACACATTAGGCAACAGAAACATTAACATCCATTGTTGACAGAAAAAGACAAAATGAATGACTTTAAAACATTGTACTACGACCAAGAAAAAAACAACAAAGCAGTTTAGAGTAATTCCTTACTTTCATGGTTTAAAACTATAAGAGTTTTATAGTTTCAAACTACATTAAATCTCTGATTGCCTAGATTTGGTGGACTGAATTTACTTGAGTGTAATTTCTTACTGCACTTAAGTCAGTACATTTTTATAATTCACTTCCCAAATCCTGGACTCGCCAGTATTTGCTCCTAAAGAACTACTCCACAGCTCTACCTAACAGCTTTATGAAAAAAGTTATGATATTATGCTTCAGTGGCCTTAAGGAAAAAGTGTTTTGCTGGAAAGAAATATTGCTAATATTGATGGTGCCTTAGAATTCTCATGGCTGTTCTGAATTATTTTATATCAAATTTTATTTTGTCCCTAGTGCCAAATCGCATTTTTATTTTATGTGCACCCAGTATCACAAATGGAGATGTCCATACTCATACATTTCTTCCCCAAAATGGCTAGCCAAAAAGTGATCAGTCCAAAAAGCAAAAGAATCCTCCTTTCACAGAAGAAATAAGGGTATGATCAGTATACTTTTCAATTTTTTAAAAACATAATTTGATGAAGAGATGTAGAAAATGATAATCAACACTGTAGACATTCAAATATTTTCTGATTGAACAAAGAAAGACATGATTGACATGACCTGAAGAATTCAAAAGATTAAGTAGAGTCAACTGTAGAGGTGCAAATTTGTCATCAGAAGAAACTTGGTGGCTACAGGCGGCATTAGATTCCATAATAGCTACGTAGAAATAAGAAGGAGAAGCCAGAATAGAGAGAGAATATGGAAACCATGAAAAGCAAAGTGGTAGGAGTGTTCTGCTCACCAGAGACCAGGGAGTCCTGGGATGTGAAACCTTCAGTGCTAGAAGTTAGAAAATCCATGCCAACCTGACATAAAAGAAAGGTCTAGACAGGAGGATTGCCCTGAGTCCAAGGCCAGACTGGGCTCCATAGTGAGTTCAGGACCAGCCTGGGCTGCAGAGCAAGACTCTGTCTCAAAAAAAAAAAAAAAAAAAGGAAATCTGAAACCTTCTGAAACCTAGAACCAAGAAACTTCCAAGACTAGACTGATCTAGTTCATTTTCTCACCCATATTAAAGGGGAAATACTGTACAAAGTAATCTTTATGGCTCTTTCCAAACTTAGAAAGTTCTGTCCTAGACACAGCGGAATCATCAGGCCAACTCAAACACCTAAGCAGAAGGAGACAGCAGGTGATCCCATCAAAGGTGAATTTCACCTTCAGAAGAAAAGAGAGCAAACACGGTGAGAACAAAGCAAATATTAATAAAATTATGAGTAAGTAAGATCAAACAGTCTGACTTTTGAGGATGCTTATACCATACGCTGAGTGACAGTGCATTTTAATTTGTTTACGAGAACACAATTAAAATACATGTATTAAATAAACGCTACTAGTTTTTAAACTCTGGAAATCTGTATTTATGAAGGACTAACTTCAGCGATGATTTTTGTTTAAGCAACTTAAAGCTTGAAGACCAAGACACAACCTATCTTATTTGCTCCTCTAATTTAATTATACACATGCATATAATTTTATTAGACTTATATTGAAATATAAATTTAAATGTGGACTTAAGCATACTCATTGTTGATAATGAATTATTATTGATACATTACTTGTTATACTAGTATTCCTTATTTTCCTGCTATGAGACAGGAATGTCATGTGAGATTTTTCCCAGTTCAGCGTAGCGTATATATGAACCTCTTTTTATTAAAAGGCCATAGCAAAATGATGTTTCCATTGTTCCACCCATAGTTTCTTGTGTAATTTTGCCTTTCCTAGACGGCGGCACTTAATAGGTTTTCTGGCAGCAGACACTAAACACTTTTAAGAGGCATTTAATGTGAAGCATTTGTTTACCTGTGGATTCATTATTAATGAAAAGCCAGGCAATGCACAGTTCAAATCAGGCAGACATTAAGTGAATCAGCCACTTGCATTATTAAAATGTGCCCTTGGGGAGTAGGGATTATTCCCCACATTCAATTATGCCTAAGGTAAGGAGCCCCCACTCCCACCCCACATTGCTTCCAAGGCGAAAGCTTCCTCTTCCGCTCCACCTTTCTAAATGGACTTAAGTGTCTTGGTCCCACACAGTAAGACTCAGAGGTGACGCGGAGGCAGCTCTGTAAGCCGGGACAGCCTTCTCCTTAGCACAAAACCCCTGGGAACTGGCACAGTCAAAGCCCTCAACTGCAGGTCCCTCAACTACAGGATCTCTGGATCCCTGGCAATGACTGTGCCCAGAGTCTGTGTGGGCATTGGCAGGAGGCAGAATTCTGTCAGGTAAAGACAGGTCCAAGCTGCCTTGACATTTTGATTAGGCAGAGCTAGGAAAAAATGAAACAGGGCCGTGGAAAACTTAAGAGCAGCAATGCTTCTTCCCCCTTCCTCTGACACTGTAACCCACAGGGTCAAATATGTATCTGTTGACATGAGTGAGTGATGTTTCTCTCCAGCTGCCAATTTGGGCTTTGCTTTAATGCCTCTGGTCCAGGATGTCTATTCAGATTGTAAAAACTCCAAGGTTTTTCTACAGATTTTTCAACACAGGATACTTATACTCTGACTTCTGATGTTTAAAATTAATTTTTTTCATGCTGTTAAATACTGTTAAGCTTCCTAAAATACTTTTTGCTATTATCTTTAATCATAGAGTAGACTATGTAATTTACTCAGGGTTTGATCTTGTCATTAGATTGATCACTCGGCGAACTCAGTAAGCGCTTCTCTCTAGATCATTTAGCCGCCAAAATCTTATAGAAAGTGTGTGCGTGGCCATACATAATGAAGCGCCAGCCAAACTGGTGGACAGATTGGAAGCATGCTGGTATCAAATGACAGAAGGCCTAGAACTGAACCACCATCCCCCAGAGCTTCCAGCACAGAACGCTGCCCCCAGCTTAGAGCTGAGGCCCCCACGTGGGTCAGAGCTGCTATCAAAAGTTGACAGGTCTTTACTACTTCAACACCCTCAATCTATTTCATGACTGTGGTCACAACGACAAGGGATGGTGGGTTGGGGGGCAGGAACCAGTAGAGACAAGATGTTTACAAAGTCCTAGAGCTTACTTTAAAGCCCACTGAAGGCTACACGATGGAGTTCCAGAGTGCAATTACAGACCTGCTTCTGGAAGAGATGGGAGGGTCAGAAGTTCTTAATCCACTTTGCTAAGTCGGTCCAGGGAATGAGGTGGGGTGGCGGGGCAGGGGCAGGGTTGCCTCCAGGAACAAGGAACCATCAGCCATGAGCCATGAATATTCTTTCCCCTGGAAACTCCCTGCAACATATGGAGTGAGTCCTCCACCCACATCCACAGCCACACCCACGGTAGCTCTGATGTTGCCCCAAAGCCACCATTCCTTCTTTATCTGATTCTTCCACCTCAGCATCTTCCATCTTTCCATTCAGAATCCATGCACTGGAATTTGGGGAGCTGGGTCATGTTCCTGGCAAGGCTCTGGTTTGTGACCTTTAGGTTTCTCAGCTATCTTAGCACCCCTTAAATGAAGTTATTTTTTTTTTTTTACTCTAGGTATTTCTTTTGCTCACCTTGATGCTAATCAGGACATAAAAACTAACTTAAAAATGAGAAATGCGAAAGAATGTGTTATAAAAGTTTGTGCTTTTGTGTATCCCTTTTTCTTTTAAATCAAATTACACACATAAACAAGATACTACCAGCATAACACAGTCACCTGGAAACCTTTGATTGGTTTCAGTCTCTAATAAATGTTGGCAAAACTATGGTATCACATTGCTGTTTGGCTGACCATGCTGAGCCCACAGTATAGAGAGAAACAGAGCAGAGAAAAGGTATTCAAAAGAATACTGTTTTCAAATAGCAATAGCAAAAACATTTGCTTATAAAGATGCAAGTTTATGTCTACCAGATCTTTAAAGAATATCACTTTATGCCACATTTTAAGTCAGATTATTGGACTACCAGTTAATGAACATAATATTGCAAGAACACATTGCTGCCTGTGACCAAAGTTTTAACCCTCTTCTATACCATAATATGAGACCAAGATCGTTTCCCAACAACTGAAAATGATACTAACAGGTTTGTGTTAACTTTCAGTACTCTTGAGAAATTCTTATGATTTCAGCAGCACTGCCCATGAATCCAGGGATTGTTTTAGAAAGAGGAACCAATATATTCAAAATGCACTTTCCCCTGAAATACCAAGAGGTGGTCTACTTAAAGCTTGTTTAACATTAAAGTTTTATGCAAAACTAACAAACCACAGAAATATTTTGAACCAAATTGACATTTCAGCTCTGTTTTGCTTTTTCTTCCAGTATCTAAATATTTTTGTACAAAGGGAAGTCGGGCCAGCTTGCACCTAAGTAGGCCAATGGGGATTTAATTTGTGTCATTTAGTGTTTGTTTTCAAGCTATCAAGAAAGCCTCAGCAAATGATCCAAGAGAAGGTATTCAATGGCGGCTGCTCTACGGTATCTTCTAGACTGTTAGAATTTTTCTAGCTCTTTAGAGCCGATGGTTTAAAAATGTTAACTAAAATATGCTTAATAAATTTCACTAAATGGATAGTAGCCAATACTACTTAGTTTAATATAGTAAATATGTAACAGAACTATCTTTTTTGAGGAAGGGTCTTGCTCGGTAGTCCAGGTGGGTCCTGAGTTGACTATTTAGCCCAGGTTGGCTTCAAATTCACTACAATCCTTCTGCTTCAGCCTCCCAAGTCCAGGGCTTACAGGCATGGGCCTCCCTGCCCAGCTATGTGGTGCTGAGGAGTCAAACTAGGCGATGTTATAGCCACTAAGCTATTCCTCTAGCCTCTAAAACTACCTTAGCAAGAGAAAAATCTGTGTGAGTGTGTTTAACACCATATATGCAGATATAACTGAGGAAAATCCGGTACCTAAAAAGAGCAGTTGACTAATTCACAAGTTCAAGGAACCCAGTATTCTGACATCCAATTCAAAGCACTGTTGCCAATTTTTTTTTTTTTAAAAATGTGATTACAACTTCAACGTATTAGAACTTAAATCTGTTCTATAATTTTGGGTATATACATATGTGTGTATAGCCTGCAATGAGGCTGTGTGTATTTGGGAATATAAATACCTCTGATTTGAAATACATGCAGTCTTTTTTTCACAAATAGCATCTCACAGAAGGATGCAGCCGTAACAAACAGTCCATGAGACCATTGTGTCACCGAGCCTACCCTTCCTCTGCTACGTCATCTTCTCTTGGTCACAATTTGGCTCATATTACTTTGCTTTTAGCATAGTGCCCGAGAAGAGACAACCCTTCCCTTCCAGTGTGTTGATATGGAACTCTCAGCTGCTCAATGGCCCAGAGAGAACTCCATATTACCTGCGAAATCTAATGGAAGTGTTTTGGAAGAAGTTTGTTACTTAAGGAAAAGCTCGTGCAGAGGAGCACAGGCTACGTGTTTTCACACCATTTTTGTTTCTTCAACGTTACATCACTAAGTCATGTTTCCCCCAAAAATCACAGGATCCATTTCAGTGATAGCTAGCACTTACTGAGCACTTTACAACGTACTCGGTCCTGCAGGAAGTCCTTTACCTCTCTGCGGCTCTGGAAGGTGGGTAATTGCTACTGTGCTCATTTTATACAAATGAAGAAATGGAGGGTTGGAAATACTGAATATTTGTACTAATTCAGACACTTGGCCAGGGAAAGTGCCCGAATTTGAACCCAGGTGTATGTTTTTCCCAAACCCCAGATTCAAATGGCATGTGGTCTTCTTTTATTGAGCCCAGTACTTCACACACAGGGCAGATTGATGGAAAAGCGCTGGTTGGCTGTGTAGCTGGCAATGAAATTCCAGTAAATCCTGTTATGATATAGCTTGATATTACACAGACTTATAAATGATTCAAAGCATGTTCCTCAAAATATAACAACTCCATCATAAAACCTGACTTCTCACACTCAGCACATATGGTAAATGTTAGTCCTGACTGTATCTCAATACCAGAGTGTAAGACACACACACACACACACACACACACACACACACACACACACACACACACAGTCACAGTATCTCAGAGGCCCTGAAAAAAAAAAACCCACAGCTCATATAATTTCTTGGCACCCTAACAAAATTGAAACTTAAAATATTTTTTTAAAAAGCTTAAACTTAGTCGTATAAAACATGTCAGCCTAAGACTGAAGCACCATAGGTTCAGGAAATACAAAACTCGCACATCTACTTGTGTCTGCACACCCTGTGTGTGCCGTGTGTGTGTCCAGATACACGGACAAGTATGTGTGAGGGGTGTAAGTTGGCAAGCTCATGCACGTATTACATATATTAAACAGGAGAAACAGGAATATCAAAATTGATTTGTGAAATCTAGCAGAACAAAATGTGAAATTTTCAGAAGTTGAAGTATTTTGGAAGAAACAATAATAGCAAGCATTTACAAAGCACTCTCTTTGTAAATTTTAAAAACCTTGTATGTACTTGTAAGCTGATTAGTTACTGAGGGGACCCTGTAAGTGGTCATCTTTTTATTTACCTGGATTTCACTTATTTGCTTGGCTGGCTGGTTGGTACGCCTATATCGATGATTTGCACCTTGCTATCATTAGAGTTTATTCTATCATGTCGTAGTACCATAATTTATTGAATTCATCCACTCATCTAAGGACATCTTGGCTCTAGTTTGGGAGACTATGACCAGAATGTTTATCATCATTTGTTTACGGGTATATTTATGTGAGAATACATTTTAAGTTCTTGAGGAAAATATATGTAACAGGAATTACAGGCCCATGCAGTAAGTATAGTCTTAAAATTTGTGTCTTTTAAAATATAAATTCAGAAGAATTTGCAAAAATAGAAGTGAAGTCTTGTCTACCAACCACCCAACAACCCACCTCTAGTAATCATGCATAAAGAATCATCATTATCAAGTCAAATTGCAACCAAAACCAAGACTGATATTTGCACAATAGGATAAACTGAATTGCAGACTTTACATAGATTTTACCAGATGCGGTATGGGCTGTCTGTGTGTGAATGTGTGTGCATGCATGTGTGCATATCATGTTTTGTGATATTTTATCACACATTTACATTTTATAACCACCACCACAAGCAAAACTGTGCTCTGGCCCCACCCCAGCCACAGGGGCACCCTCACCTTTATTTTAAAGTGAGCAATGTGAGACACAGAGAAATTGATTAAGGTCTGGGCCAAAGCCTGGACAGATGTTAAGTGGTAGCCAAGATGCAAGGCCTAGCAACATGGCTCCAGGGTCCTTTCTCTAATTACCCTGTCATTCTGCCCTGTCACTTTGATGGTTTTCTCAAAAAGAGACACTTAAAATAATGGTTAAAAGAAGTTAGTTGATAGAATTATTTATTTGATAGGGAAGCTGGTATTTATTCATTTTATGAACATTTTATTAAATATTTAACTCCATTTATAAACATATCTTTTAATTTTTGGAAGAATATTTTAAGGTTTTTCTGCATGAAACAACAATTTTGAAATAAAACACAACTGAATTTCATAGAGCTCAATGTTATTTGAATAAAATTCCATGCTTAGATCTCACTGCCTGAGATATTTTATGTAAGCTAATAATATTCTTAAGCTCACTGGGCTATGAACAGCTCCTTCTGGATTCAAACATGTGAAAAGCCCAGACCCTTCCCGGTGTGCTACTGTGAGGTTCCAGCATTCTAGCAGCGTATAACCGCATCCATTTTGTGACATACAGTGCAATTGACAAAAATGTGGTACCCACATTTCTACAACTTATGAACTGCTGTCCCAAGTTCATAACTTTATTCTGCACTGCACAGGGAGTCCAATCCTGTGAATTCCCTCTTTGCTGTATCTCAGCGCTTCTGGGGTTGTCTTTTTAATACTCCTGATTAAAAAAAAATTCTTTTGCCATTTTGACTTCATAAATATCTGCTGTAGTCACAGTTTCATTTCTGACCATCCTCAAACAGATCTGAGACAGTTTTCCAATGGATTTGTCTGTCCGGAGAAAATACGCATGCTAGTCTCAGAGATGCTTAAGAGTACGATAGCCCTTCCTTTTCCTCTTTTTTTCATATATATATATATATATATATATATATATATATATTTTGAGACAGGGTCTTGTTTTGCAGTCCAGGTTCGTCCTGAACTCACTATGTAGCCTAGGTTGAACTCATGGCAATCCTCCTGCCTCAACCTTCGGAGTGCTGGGATTACACGCATGAGACACTATCACCAGCTTAGCCTCTATCTGCTTGAATAAATTGCTCACAAAAACTGGCCTATGTATAGATGAGATATTCTACTAAGTCTCTTCTAAACTTTCCATTTTCTCTCTCTTCCAAAATGTTTCCCTTTTGCATGGAGTGTGAGCTCAGCTCTCTAGTTTCTTGTATAGAGCTCAGTATGACTCTTGGGTCATATAGTTTTGACTACCCATGTTGTTACAAATGTCCCCTATGTAATCTGCATGCCTATACAGAGATTCAGAGAATCCAATTCACTCTGAACTACAAGAAACTCCTCCTGGAATTCAGAGCCTTGCATAAAACTTAACAGATTCCATGAAACTTCTAATGTTTCAGATATTGGAATCCTTGTAAATTTTTCTTGAATTTCAGTCTTTCATCATTAATCAAATACTTAAAGTGATCTTTCACCCCCAACCCTATTTTTTTTTTAAAAAAGGCACCCATATCCAGGCCCAGAAATCTGCAGAGAACCAGTCTTCTCAACTTGAGAGACTTTTTTCTTTTAGAACTGAAGTTACTCAGTCTTAGAATTTCTCTTTGAAGAAACAGACTTCAAGTTTACATGCAATTCATAAAAAAATCTTTCAGAAGTTATAGAACAGAACAGTGAAATTAGGTACAAATCACTTTTTAGCAGCACAATTAATAACAAAATAAAATAAGATGATTAATACACACACGGGAATTTTGAATCCATACAATAAAATAGCACATATAATAAGCTTGGTGAGGTACTATGGCTTCTCAGCATACTAATTTATTTCAAAGCTATTTCATTTCATTAGAAAACACTGAGAACAATGACTGTAAAATAGATTTTTTGGCAACGTATACACACAGAGCATTTAGTGTCTTGTGAACTTTTTCTGAGTTTTGTGTGTGTGTGTGTGTGTGTGTGTGTGTGTGTGTGTGTGTGTGTGTGTGTGATTGTTTTGTAAATTTAAAACTCTGAATTCTTTGGGAGAAATGGAAATAACAAAGAAGAAACTTGAAAATGGCATATAATCCGTGCTACCGGCAGTTTTAATTTCAACTGAGTCATAAGAAACACAGAATATGGCCATAATTTCTAATGGATGAATATTGGCATCAAATGTAATTATCAGGCCTTGATTCTGTGTTCTCTCTTACTATTAGGAATATGGTGTATTTAACTATATTTGGGTCCTTCCAGATGCACTCCCAAAGCTTTTCTAGTGCAGGTCAATTAAGTAGGACGTAGGTTTCATTCTCTGCATTTCGGTGCATGTCTCTTCTGAGTAGCCCTCCTGGTTTTGGCCAAACAATAGACAGCAAATCTCGATTGCAAGTGCTTAATAGAACCTACTAAATGAAACAACAGGGAACAAAAAGTGCTAATATAATTTTTCCAGAGCATTTAGAGATAGGGTTAAATACATATATAGAGAAAAATCTAACTCAATATTCTTAAAGGAACAAAGAATCCAGACATGTCCTACTTAATGAAAAATGGCTCCTTTTAATTCCATCCAAAGGCAACGAAGAACAATCACCTTATTCAGAAACATATTTTGTAAGAAATAACTGACATTAAATTCAATATTCCTGGGAGATTCCAAAACTTTACCTTGAAAGGTCACCTTTCCATCCCCACTAATGTGTGTCCGTTTAAGAAGGAATAGTTCAAAAGTGTTACCTGTGATGTATGACACCACGGGGATTGCACTAATATTTAGACACACCTCTCCTTTGGATGTGAATGAAATGCTTAAACAGCATCTTGGCAAACTGTCACCAGCGCCAATTAAATTTTAAAGGCAGGGTACATGTTTGCAGACTTATAGATTCTGACAACATGAACATGAAGGTTTGATTTCTTCTGATGCCTACATTCACATGAGGAGGGACAGCATAATGGGGTGACAGTGGTGATGGCTGTAATTAAAGTGAAAATAGTATTTATTGTAAATAAAGAGTCTGTATTAAAAACCTATACGTAGTTGTGATTACTCAAACAGACATAGATTTGAGTAACCAATACCTGACTTCATTTGTGATTTCTCCATTTCCCTTTATATCATTCGGGCACTTTTGATCACAGAGGATGCGATAAGCATGAAACCTTCCACTGGAATGGAAGAAGATGGGTTTTGTCTTTACAAACCAATCTTGGAGATGGTCGCAGTTACCGCCTTGGTGTCCCAAAGTTTAATATAAATTTCCAATGGATGCTAAGGGCTGGGTCTGACTTCTGTTTTATGAGGCTGGCCAACAGATTGAGGAAGATATTTTGCACCATTTCTGCTGATCCTTAATAACATGCATTTCTCTTCTTTCTCCTTGTTATGTTCATATATCATGATGTGTGGCAGTGTGTGTCCAAACACTCAAAATTGAACATTGTCATTTTAATCACAGAAATGTTAAGAGAAAACTGAAGATTTGCATGATGGTAGTCTGGCTACATGACGTTGCTTTGAAACCTGATGAGGTCATTTTTGTTTGCTGCCTTCTGTTAAATAAAATGAAAGGCTATGTGGCCAAATAAAGTAGGGACAGTAGTTTCATATGCACGATTAATCTTTTTATGCATAAAGTAAGAAATCTGGAGCTCATAAAATTATGCTCCTAATTCTAATTGTCAATAAGGTAGCTTAAGCACAGAAGTGACGCCGTACTTATCTTAACATAAAATACATGCCTGTTGCTTTAATGAGAGCTTATTTTGAGACAATGTGTCAAAACATTAATTTTTAAATAAGTTATAGTCAGATAGCACTTTTCAAAACCCATCCTCTCTTTCAGGGCTAGGGCAAAATCCTATCGTGACCATGAACCTGATTTTCCACACCCAACATACCTTCTCTGAAATCAATACCTCTCAATCTTTTAGGTAATCGTGCAATGATTTTCATTTCCCTAACTACGCTCAGTCTCCTAAGAGCCTCTAATTTGCTGTCCCTGTCTTCTGTACAGCAATTTAACGTGGGGGTAAGGACAGTGTTATAAAGTATTCTTGATTGACAATTGAAAAATAATAAAAGGAGAATGCACCTAGAGCCCACTCAAAGCAAAGCAAGTGATGACCACACTTACTCCTGCTTTACACACAGCTTTTGAAATAAAATTAAAAAAAATGAATTGAGTGGTTTCAGGGAAGCAGAACAGATGACCGGTAATATTGGGAGAGCACTCTTCAATTTCCAAAAGTGGGGCGAACATACTTTTGCACAGAGTGTGAAACCCATTGCCTAGTTGAATATTACCATGAAATTTCATCACAGATCTAAGAATAAAGATTTCTTTTTCTTTTATTACCGAAAGCTCTGGATTGATTGTTAAAGTAATAAACAATGTTAGAGCGTTCACAATGACCACTAGTTCAAACAATTCTGTCGGCTCCATGTCTCCACATCGGCTCTATGTAACCCTTTATAACACTGAAAATACATATGAACTAAAGTGTAAATAGGAAACATGCAAGTCAATCCCAAATCTGGAAAGCTGTGTATGAGTGTGTATGTGTGTCTGTGTGCACATGAGTAGAATCAAAAGAACTCTAATTAGCATTTCATTTTTTCTATATTATGAGATAATATTTTATGCTAACCTATATATAGGTACTCATAAGTACAAAATACTTCTGAATTTAAACTCTTACATTATGTTTGTAAATCTGTAATTATAATTCTTGTGGAAAATTTGGAAATTAATAAAACCTTGACTTGGTTGGCTCAGTCTAGTCCTTTGTTTCCTATCAGAGGTCTGAAAAATACCCAACATCTGAACATAAAGTAAAATGTTCATCCTTCCGTATGTTTCCAAATATCCAGATGTTTATATTCTTACATAGATAAAATCATATAGAAAAAGCAATGCAGAAGTCTATTAAATAAAATACAAGATCTGAATAATCTTTCCTGTTAAAAAACATTCGCATTAATATAGTTAAGAAAACAAACAGTTATTTCAGATGCCAACCACTAAGTGTTCTATCTCCAGCACTATATGATCCTATCCAAACAGAAGACGCAGGAACAGACATCCTCAGGGCAGGGAATGACGAATCAGAAAGAGTTGATGCCCAATGACAGCTTAATTCAATAAACATGAGTGCATCGCTTTTGGGGATATAGTTTGTAAGTGAAACAGTAACTACTTTGGAAGGATCAAGGTCTGAGGGTAGTCATGAGGTCTATGTATTTTTCTTTCCTTTTGCTTTTTTCTTTTTCCCACAGGGGAAAAGGCAGTGGGGCACAATCTGAAAGAGGCTCATAAGTCCATAAACGTGCTCACTTGTTCCATAAAGAGCCCGGAGAAGTAGACACCAACATTCTTGCAATAAGGCTTCCCTATTGAAGGAGAGTAAGCCAATCCCCTGAACAAACCTACCTACTTGAGAATAGCACAGCAAGGAGCTAAGAATGGTTTCCTAGAGATTTTAGTATTTGAAAAAAAATTCAAAAGATGCAATTTTTACCACATAAAATTATATGAAATACTATTTCAGAGGTCATAAATGAAACTTGTCATCCAACCACATCCATTCATTTACACATTTCAATGTTTGCCTTTCTATGACAAAATTAAGTACCTGCAAAATACACCACATACTCTCAAAGCAGAAAAAATATATTATTTAGGTTCTGGCCATTTACAAAAAAAAAAAAAAAAAGTTTGCTGATTCTTATTTTTGAACCAATAAATAACTAATCAGATTTTTTTCTTGATTATTTATATTTTCCCAATAAAATGATAGAATTTGGATTATACATGCAACAAGAACTATTAATGTAAAACTTAGAGAATATTCAAGTTATTCCTGTATAAGCCTCTACATTTTGGTCATTATTCACTTTTTCTGTACCAAGTCAATCTTAGGAAACAACAAATGAAAAATTATCAAAAGCTAACTCCTCCTATACCTGTCTAATTAGCTTCATACATAAGAAGCTCTTCTCGCTCCCTTTTTATTTCCTTAATTTTCTCTTTCCCCTTATCTCTCCCTTTCCTTCCCTCCCTGGAACCCTCCCTCCCTTCCTGCTTCCTCTCTCTCTCTCTCCTTCCATCCTTTTCTCCAACTTACAAACAGATACAACATAGGAATATATTTAAGATCATGTGGAAATTTTTGGCATCCTTCTAAAATTTATTTGGATGAGAAAATAAATCAAATTTGGAGCTCTGTTTCTTTCCTAATAAGTTATTTGTGATCTGAATAAGTATCAATTTAGTGCACGAGGCAGGACAGAGTATTTCTATCATACTGAGCCTTGCTGCAGATGATTTACATCATTCCATCTTGCTGTGTCTTGGATTTTCATTTTGATTATTTAATCTGATTTTGATTCTTCTGTGTATTTTGTCAGCATTTCATGCTAGGCTTTATAGCTGTCTAAAAGAGAGAGGGAATATCTCTTTTTTAAGACTCCTTCTCTCTCCAATAAATTTCTGGAGATCGAATGA
The DNA here is from genome assembly GCA_004027205.1 of Ctenodactylus gundi. Taxonomy (NCBI): domain Eukaryota; kingdom Metazoa; phylum Chordata; class Mammalia; order Rodentia; family Ctenodactylidae; genus Ctenodactylus; species Ctenodactylus gundi. The sequence continues at coordinate 238,546 of PVKB01002692.1, read as the reverse complement.
CATTTAATACAATCTCTCTTTATAATGAAACAAATTACCATTTTGGTTGAAAAAAGAAAAACAAAGAAAGTAGCTTGTCTGCAGTAGCGGGAAGGCAGCAGTAGAATGCAAGACCGTCACTGCTAGGCCTGCACTTATTTACCTGACCCTAATGGGGCGGACATTTATTTTTCAAAGCACATCATCTTTTCCATCCTCGGTTGTCACGTCTATCACAGGAGAGAAGGAGTGAGCTGAGCTTCTTTCTAGCTCAAGAATCCTGAACTTTTAACTATGTGTTCACCAGTTAATTGATGGGAACACAATAGGCCTACTCATCACTGGAAATGTCTTTCCTATTTTAGAAATTGGCTAGAAATGCTTAAGTTAGATTCTTTGTTTTTTCTCATTTAAAATTCTTATAATTGAATCAGAAATCAAGAGATGTCATTTTACACCTCACTTCTACTGACCTGATATCTACACTGACATGCGGCAGGGTGGGGCGGGGGGCGGGGGGGAGCCATAGTTAATTAACATCATCAAGTTCTTAGGAATTTCATGTTAAATCACAATAGAAATGGAGAAACTATATATTATAGCATTCTTTAATTATGACAAGAAGAAAATGTTCATTGCTCTAGCAATCATGAAAATGATAACCTTTCACTCATAAGTTAGAAAAATATATATGTATAGTATTAAACAACATTTGCATACATATGTAGAGACCACACACATATAGAGAGCAACAAAACAATATGTGTAGAAGTATTCTCAATGGTCTGGGAAGCTATACTAAATATGCACTTCTTATCCTAGCAAAAATTTTATTTTTTCCAACTAATACACTCCATTTGACCCTTGCTTTGGAAAAATTATGAAATATGGTTTTATATGCACTAGTGAAACTGTTTTTCCCAATAAGGTAATTATTACTATGCATAATTCCTTTTAGTAGCAATAAATTAGTAACAACAGTATTTTACTAAGGAAAGTCTTACTTTTCCCATAATAAATTTTGTTTACCCCAGGGATAATGTTAAAATTCTTGTAAGTGTCCAATGCATGGTTATGGCTCCATGAAGAAATGCCAGGATTATTGAAATATTAAGTATGAAAATATTTATATTAATATGGTACAATATTCATAATTTGAATTACAAAACCATAGAAATATAACATTTGTATGCAATATGCTCACATCAATTTTAAAAGCCTATCATTTAAAAAGTAATACTCAATTCAATAGTTTAAAAAAACCTGCTGCTTGTGAGGAATCATAGCTTATTTTTCAAAAAAAAAATTTTTTTTTGCAGTGCTGAAACTTGAACTCAAGAGTCTCGTGCCAACTAGACAAGCACCTCTCAACCCAGAATCTTCCCCAATCTCACTCGTCAAAACCATTAGGTTGCTTGTTATCATTTTCTTTTCTCATAAACTAATACGTAGTCATCATCTCTGAAACTCAACTACTTCAAAATGCGGAATAGGTAACAGGGATAACCCCAGACAAAAGATGTTTACATCCTAATCTTTGGCTTTTTAAAATTATTGTTTTATGCCCATATACCTAATGTTCAGTTGCTAAATATCTACTGAGTAAATGCATGTATTTTTTCCACCTCTAAAATGTATTTCTAGACTTTTAGGTGATTCAGAAAATATACTTCATGCTTCCTAGAATACTCAAAATAGTACATCAATGTAATTATTGTTACAAAATAACTAATAGCACATATTCTTTGAGGAATTGACTCCGTATTGTAGAAAAGCTTAGGAGTCAGAGATTCTTGGTTTTCCTGCCCCTGGCTTCCAGCCAGACTTCTGTCAATCACTTTAGTGTAGCTCATTTTACTGCAGTTCATAATAAGATGATACACATACAGGTGACCTTACATTGTAAATTTGTTGTTGTTATAAAGGGTGTGCTCAACATTTAAGTAAACTCAGGCATCTTTTTGTTACTGAAATCTTTTCAAAATATGAATAATCATATGGTAACATCTGATTTTGCAAAATACCATTACACATTGGATTTTCTTGAAGAAAATTACAATGTTTTTAAGATATGAAGCAACTATTGGTAAGTCATTAAGATGTGTTTATTAATAGGTACATTTAAACTGTAGTTGGGAAATATACTCAACCACAGTAGGAGCTGAGTCTGAAGTGTGACTGATCCACTCCTGCCTTTATTAACATAGCTCACCACACTGTGACATTTGCCCCATGATGCGGCACAAGTTGTCTTAGTCGTGACACAGGTGGTGCTAGTTTGAGATCCAGAATGCAATTATTCAGAAGAAATGACATGCCATGGGGGGTATTCAAGTTTTTAGGTCTTCTTGTGAAAGCCTATCAAACCCTTTCTTAGTCCAATAAAAACTGACATCATATGGATAAAATAGTTGTGCCAATGATTCTGTGAAAAGTGACTTTGTGTTACCACTTAGGATCTACGAGTTATGACTATATCTATAGACTGCCACCCAGAAGCAAGAATAAAATCTTCTATCATATGAGGCAGGTTTAAAATAAACAGTGCCTGCTGTCAGGGGTTAGCTCTATAGCCCTCAGAATTAGGAGTAGCTTAAAAAATTCTTATAACATACTTCAACAACATCTGATTCAAACTAAGTTGAAAATTCTTCAATACAGAGATATATACCAATACAGACAACAACTCAATGAGCTCTAGATATCACAATATCAGAGTAAACTTTCACAAAATAGGGCATAATGATTATGTGTAATGGAATGACTCCAGGGACATCAAGAAGAGTTATTAACGAATAATTATATCACATCAATTTGAACGGGGATAAATGATTTTTAAACATAGCAGATATAGCACAGTCTATAAGACATTCTTTAAGTAATGGGCTGCTCTTTTCCATTAAAGTTAAATGAGTCAAAACAAGATGCTACTTTTTGGTTTAATATAACTACATAATAGATTTTTAAAACAATCAAAGTCTCCTAAGAGCCACATTGTCAAGCCAAACTCTCTACTGAAAAGCAAACTTGAGCACTTCTGCTTCCTGTGTGCATCTCTAATAGCTGATAATGACAAAATAATCACACTCCCTGTCTTCACTATATCCTGTTTTGGGCTATAAAAATAAAAATACTGCAAATGAGAAATAAAGTGATCATCTGTTTCATCTTTTTATTAAGCATACAGAGCTTTTCTGGCATTGCAAAGAAAAAATACTAATTGCTGTTTCTTTATATTTCTGTATTCACTCAATTACGAAACATCTGCCTTGAAATCACGCTATTAATTCCTCAGATCATTAATAAATAGTAAATTTCTATTTCTAATAATAAACTGTATTAGCACTCAAACGTGGCTTCAAATTCCCTGCAGCAAAGACTCTAAAATTAACTACAGAAGACCATTCTGAACATTCTTACTCCTTTCTCAGGTTTATCTTAGTATCATTCAACCAACTTTTGATCCACATCCAAAATGGCCGCTTCTGCTTTACGGTTTCTTGTTTTTCCTTTTCAGGACAGGTCTTTGGGGACTCAGAGATTTTCAGCAGGTCTGGAGGAAACTTGAAGAGTCACGAAGACATATTGTTTCCCCATATGTAAGTATTTGCCACTTGCCTGGTGCTGAAATCTCTGTCCAGGTTGTCCTTATTTAAGAGCTTGACAGCCAACACCAGTGACCCTGGAGAAAAAGCAGAACCACAGTTCTGCATGGCTGGTGAGGATGGAAACTAGTGCACTCACCACAGAAATCCAAATGCCAATTTATAACAGAACAAAGACTAAAATTCTTTTTGGTCCAGTTACACCTGTTCTAAGTGTCATAATGAAATAGTTAAAGATACCATGTTGTGGTGATACGTGTACACCTGTGTCTCCTGCAGCACAATTTCTAATAGCTACATCTTGGAAGCAGTCTGTATGCTCAACAACAGGTGAGTGAATAAAGAAAATATGTTAATATTTGAGTCATTTGCAGGAAAATAGGTGTACCTTGAGACAATAGTGTGAACTGAGACAAATCAGATGTGGAAGATTCCATATGTTTTCTCTTCTATGAGAAGTCCAAACAACACATAATTTAAAGAGCAAAATGAGAGAGAGAAATGAAAGAAAATAATGTGGAGGCAGCCTTTGCAGGGGTGGAAAAGAGATCTGGGAACGAGGACAGAGAGGAGGGGGAGGGAGGGAGACGGAAGTGATCAATACGCACATTGTCAAGTCTCTAATTCGTTTTCAGAAACATATAAAAATGAAAAACCCATGCAGCTAGAAATGATTTCTTCTGTGAACTCTACCTGGTTCAACTAGCCCATGTTCAAAAGCCAGGTGGCTCAGTCACCACATTCTACCTTCCATATTCTGAACTCTTGAGACTTGCAGTTCACTGAGGCCACGCCTACCATCTAGCTTTTGATCTTTCATTCACTCGAGGTAGGTTTACCTTAGATTCTACTCAAATTTATTTCCTTTTCTTTACAACCACTCGCCATATATTGATGAACAAGAAACGTGTCCCTAAATCTCTTCTTTTATACTTTTTTCACTTCTTTCTTTTTTTTTTCTTCCTTCTTTTCTTTATCTTGCCCAGGGTGAATTCAAACTTGGACTTGTGGTCCTTCTGGCCCAGCCTCCCAGACTGCTGGGATTACTGGGATGCCCCCAAATCTGGCCTGTTTCTTAAACAAAAGACCAAGTTTCTGTACCAGCCCAGGATCCTGCGAATTTGGCTTGTGTATAAATGCCTCTTTGAGTTTGGCATTGGGAAAGCATCCTAACCTACAGTGAGAAGCAACAGCCTACCCTGCCTTTGTCGCTTGAATATGACTCACTCACCTTTGCTCCTTCCAAGTCACGGTGGGTCTGCGCTCCTGTTGCCCAACATCCAGTGTAACACGTTAAAATCCACATTCATCCTTCATGTAAGTTTCCGCTCAAGGAAATCTCCCTGCTCTGTCAGTGATTTTTTTTGTGTGTAAACTCAAAGCCAAGACTTATATTATTCACGTTCAAATTTAAATTTCATTCTGTCAGGTTTAAACAATCATTTCAGCTAGTCGATCCCTGTCCCCTGGAAGCTTGAAAATGACACTGTGAGCCACTGCCACCAGCCTCACACCACCTTCGAATTTCACAAGCATCCATCCAGATTAAAATGTTAATCAAGAAAGATGGAGACCTGTGGCATGTGACTGAAATGCATCCTCTCAGAACGAGCAATCAAAACCTCTTAGGAATTTCTTAAGTTACTGACACTAGAGCCATAACATCTTTCTTTCTAGTGTATCTGCCATATCTCCTTTAACTTGAGCCATTTCTATGTTATGCTCCAGAACTATTGTATGTGTCCTCATAACAATAACCAGTAACATTTATTAAGCACTTAGGTCACTTAATAAGATAATCTTCTGATGTAGCCTCTGTTGGGTGTCATAAGGGGCAGCATAATATAAAAATATTGAAATATAATACAAAAGTTGTTTGCCCTGGATTCATTTGCCATAATGTTTGAAGCAAAGCTAATACTGTGAGAAATGCTATACAGGCTCTAAATTCAATGCATAAGTTGTCCCAAAAGTTAGCATGCTCATGTGGAAGAAATATAAGCAGACTTTTGGGACACTATATGATTAGCTCTATATTATAGATAAGAAAACTAGAATGCAGAAGGTAAGTACTGGAATCTACAAATAGTCCCTCCCAAGCCCTTTCCCTCCCTGGCTCTGATGACTCGCACGGGCCACTGCATAACCTGGACCTCTGCCTCAGCTGGCTCTATTGCATGGCATTGCATTGCATTGCTTTGAACTGCTTTGCTTTTGTACTGCGTATTTGTATTGTTACATGCCTTTTCATACTTTTTTCCTCTGATGGGACTTGCTCAGCTGATCCCTGTATGGGCCCCTATTCATCCTCAGGGGCACAAGGGGCATCTTCCCGCTGGCGTGTCCTCGCCCCCCTGCTCCGCTGGAGCTTCTTTATCAGTCTTCCTCACACTGTCACGATTGCTTGCCAATCCCGGCTTCCTTCCCGGGCAATATGTTCATTTTTTCACTATTATTGTATTAAAAATTCACGGTAAATATTTGGCATACACTACTTCCTGGGTCATGGATCTGGTGACCCATTTTCTTTGCATCACCTGCTTAAACTCTTTCGAGCCCATGTGAGGAAGATTCAAAACATGCAGCTCGTAATCTCCACCCCGGCTCGCACTTTTGAACCTGCTCTGTGTGCACCTTCCAGACCCTGACTGTGTGACATTCAAGTCAAATCTCTTGTCCTGGAAAAGAACATGGAAGGACAGGAATGTGGCATTCTCAGACCCCCTGGCGCCCTTCAAGATAGCCCATCATCAGCTGCTCAAATCAGGTGACTCCTGCCCTGGATTCATTTTTTTTTTTCTCTCTATTCACAAGTGACTTGAGAACTTTTCAAAACTTTAACTCCAACTTGGATCATTTATCTCTACACTATTTGATTATTTCCATCCTTTTGAAATGAACCAAACATGGTAAATCTCTAATACTGATTTTGAAGACATTTTCTCTTGAAATTTAAAACACAATCATACTTTAATCTGAAGATTATGAAATTGCACATTCTTCTAGTTAAACACTGAACTACAAATAATTATGCTTCTAAAACAATCTCATACTCACTATCTGTAACTGTCTTTCTTATAGACATATCGCTAATAAAAAGGGTCAGAAATGTATTTTCTGCTTATTTTTTTCTCTAGCCCATTTTTTTCTTTGAAGGTAGTCCACATCTGTCCTTTTTATACTTTGGAGATTTAGGATAATCTCTAGAAATTTCAAGTCAAAACCTTGTCATTAAGAAAAAATGAAAATTATTTTTATTGTCATTATTTATTGTAAAAATAATATAGAAGCTGGACACGGTAGTGCATGCCTCTAATTCCAGCACTCAGGAAGCTGAAGCGAGAAGATTGCTAATGAGTTTGAGACCAGCTTTGAATACAAAGTGAATCCAGGACCAGTCTAGACTACAGAGCAAGGCCTGTCTAAAAGAAATAAAAGTAGAAATAACATAGGCAATAGGATAACATCTACACAGTTACACTAAAACTTGCTAGATGTGTTTCCCTTCTCTGAATTTTAAGAAATGAACGGTGATCTGTAGCATAATAGCAAATACTTTTGTTCATTTTTATACCCATCTTAACATTTTTATTAAAGAATTATTTGCTTTTCTTTTAACCTCACTTTTCTCCTACTAAATCAGCTTCATGTCACCTGCATGCCCTTCCTCTTAGGTACATCCTTAACTAGGTCTGGAATGTCCATATGTCCAGAAAGGCTTTGGATTATGCACCACATGGAAGATCTTTGTTATATCCATTCTTTTTCTTGGAAATAGGTTGTTTCAAGCAACCTGGCCTTTCACGGTACTTTGGGCATTTTGTTTCATTCTATGTCTCTTCACCATTCTCATATCAAAAGTGGGGACAGCCTGTCTTAGATTTTCAGAATATTATTCCTACCTTTTCTATTTTTGAAGTAGGGTCTCGCGATAGCTATAATCCAGACTGGTCCTAAAGTTGCTATGGACCTCAGGATGGTCTAGAACTCACAGCAATCCTCCTGCCTCCACCTCCCGAGTGCTGGAATTACAGGTGTATACCACCAAGCCCAGTTTATGTGGTACTGGACCAAGAATCCAGGACCTTATATTTCTGAACTAAATGCACTAATCACTGAGCTACACCCTCAGCCTTATCCCTACCTATTTCAATGTACCTACCAAACAATCTACCTCAACTTACAACTTCTATGTCTATCTTCTCTGCTACTTGAGAAGCTGGTTTCTCACTTGACATTGTTTCAAGGATTTATTTTCTCTGAGCCTCTGGGCCTTCTAGAAACCCATTAAAAAAAAAAAAAACCTTTCCATTTCTGTCTTTTTTTTTCTTTTAAACACGTATCATTACTCGAATTCCCAAGTCTTCCACATATATATCTTAATATAATGGGAACAAAACATAAACTTCATCGCAAGTAGTCAAGGCTGCCCACCAGAATATCTTCGCTCCAGGATGGATCCTTAATGCGGTCAGTTTTTTCACTTTTTAGTGTCTATTAGGAATAAGAGTGCATGTGGGGAGTCAGGGTGATACTGGAGTAGTCCACATGACCTTTAGACATTTCTTCTAATCTATCATTTCATAAATTTGAGTAGCTCACTTATTCAAAGCTGCCCTCTAAAAATTGAGCAGTCTAACGACTATATATTTTAGATAGCACATTCTTCCTCTTCTGAACTTCTACTTTATTGTCTAATCAACAGAAGTGCTTTTGCTCTTTTTAATTCTTATATTTTGATAGCTCAATTTGTGACTCAAAGACTAAGTGTTTCCTCAAATGTAATCGCGGCCATCGTCCCGTGCAGCACCTCACGGTGGAGCTTCACTTAGGTTTACTTTTTTTCCCCTCCATTTTCTCCATCCTCTTCTAAATGCATTCCTGGCCATTTCATTGTCAAGTTCAAGTTTATTGCCGCCGTTAATACTTCAGAAGTATGATAGCACCTTGCCATCGTTTTTCCTGTTCTAAACCTCTGTACCCAATAGAGCTGACATTTCAATTAGAACTCACCTGCCAAGTCCTCATTATGCCCGTTCTGCCATGACCTTCGTCATTGCACTGGCACACACTGCAAGTACTTTGCCGCTGACCACATTTGTTATTGGACACTTTCAAAACACTTTATTCTTTGACCTTGTTTTTATGCTGTACACAGCAGAATTGCTTCGGAATTTGAAAATCAGAAGCACTTTATTCATAAAGGCACACGTGACTTTTTTCCTACTCTCCATACACATGCCACTTATCCCAGGGTATTTTTTTTTATGTTGAGGCCTGATCTTCTCTGCCCTCTCTCTTCTTTTTCTCCTTGAACTTGAGTTCCTTCTGCCTCAGCCTCCAAGAGTATTAGCATTGCACAGATATGCAACCATACCAGCCCAAATTATCTTTATCACTTAAAAAATAAGCTCTTAAAATTTAGAATATTCTTAGATCTGCAACAGAAATGTGGCAGAGATAACAATGTTCACGTATGCCACTCACCTCACTTGATAATAGATTTTCTCCTAATGAACAAATATTGACTCTTTATTTTTACTCTCACTTTTTTAGTTTCAATTTCATATTCTCTTTCTTTTCCAAGTTTCCACGTTCTATTTCAACTTCATAGCCCCTCGGCACCTTGTGCCTCTGACAGTTTTTCAAGTTTCCCTAGTTTGGGATGAGTTTGATACCACTGAGGAACACTGGTCAGACATTCTTACGGACTGTTTCTCATTTGGAGTTTGCCATTTATTTTTCATAATGAGACTGAACGGATTAGCCTTCTGTTTCTGTGGCCAAATACCCAAGAAAAAAAACAACTGAAAATGAAAAGATAAATTTTGGATCACATTTTCAGAGATTTGAGCCCTCAGCGATGTGGCTCTATTATCTCTGGGCCTGTGGTAAAGCAGGAGTTCATGGCAAAAAAAGGAACCAGAACAACAGAACTGTGTAGCTCATGGCAAAGCTAGTCAGTTCAGAGTTAAGACAGAGTCAGCAGCTGGCGACAGAATACAGCCCCAAGAACCTACATTAAAATTGGACATTAAAATAAATGCCCGAGATCCTGATCACTTATCTTTCTGCTCCAGTATCCTGTTATTCACTCTGGTGGGGGTTCCAGAAATGAGGAAATAGGAACAAGCAGAAAAGCCTGGGTTCACTCTGTGAATGGCAGTTACAAGTACGACCAGATCTTCAGCAAACAGGTACAAAGACGAGGTTATAGAAGAGATAAACTTGTTCATGAGCAAAAAATGTGCCATGCCTAAGAGCTCTGTGCCTGAGCAAGGAAGCATAAAGCACATGGATAGAAACATTGATTCTGACAGAAGTAGCTAACTAGAAGTGTGTGTGTGTGTGTGTGTGTGGGGGGGGGTGCTTCTTAAATAGAATGCATTAAAGATGGAATTTCCTCTACATCTGGGATCACTCTAGTCATCATATCAGGACTGAGAGAGGGTTGGGGCTGACCATGTATAACATGAACTGAATTCATTTTCATCTAGAGATTCCTCTAAAATCCAATCAAGAGCCCCGCATATTAAGTCTTCAGTCTTCATCACTAAAAAAGCTCATTTTTCATAAGGACCACGATAAAACACAGAGTAACCTTGGTGCATTGGGCAAACACCTTCAATTCTATAGTTACATTTCAGCACCTCAACAGTATTTTTCTTCAAAAGGAAAAGAAAAATATGGCTGGGAAAATGTAGTACAGAAACACCCAGATGTATATAAAGTTAAATCAGACAAGAATTCTTTCCCGAACTTTTCAGAATCCCAATCATCTCAACACACATTGCCACCTTCTCATAGAAATGGACAGTCTAGGCTATTTTTTCATAGTGTTTCGTTGGCTCATACCCAAGAATATTATTTATTTATGAATTGTTGGCCCTACATGGCCAACTTGACCAGGTGCCTCAGAGACAATACAAATGGAAAGGTCGATAACACCTACTACCTAGATTATTTTTAAATTTCAAATTGCTGTCCTTTTGAAACTGCTAAAAATTAAGTCATCCCGCCCCATGGATACATTCAACATAGTTATCTTCATTACTTTGTTCATTCTGTTCCCTCAATTTAAAATAGCCTTCTACCTATTTTTACAACTCTAACTTGCATTATAAATAATCGGTATTGTGAACTTCCATTTTCCCTATGAAGCATTGTAAAACTTCCCACTGCGAATCAATATTTTTCCAACTAGTTTTCCAAAAGTCTAAGTAAGTTCTCTTCTTATGCACTAAATTATATATGTAACTAGTTTTGTTTGCCTCAATTTTTATCATTCTCTCTGAGGAATTTAATGAAGTTTATAATAAATCTTTTGAAATAGGTACTCAAATACCTGTGACTATGCAAGAAACGTGGAAGCAAAATAAGTTGGCTAAAATTATATATGCATCTACCAGCAAACCATGAACATATCCCTTTCCTGTTCTTTCCAATGTGCAATAACTCCCTGATCAAGGCAGAACAGTGATATCTTCACATAGAAGACCAAGAATAATAAAAAATGAAAGTTGTAATAAAGCAGAATACTACATGATTGAGAGCCAAAACCCATGTCAGTCCTCCTGTAGCCTGCCAATATGGCCAGAAGAGCACATGTACAATCAGTGTATTTACACAATTAATTGATTTAAATAAGAACCCAAGATTATAGCACCTTCCATATAAATGCAATGTTTTCTTTACTATTATTATTCCATGCAGATTTTATTTTGTCTGTTTTACTGAGGAGAAAATAGACTAACCAGCTTGTGCAGATAAATCAGTGTAGTTAGTGTCCCCAATCAACTCCCAATACCCCCAAAATGGTACCTTTTCATTCCACACACCTTCAAGATCCAGACAGACTCAAAGTGTATCTCTACTAGCTGCCCACGTTCCAAAGAGTTATGAACTGAATCCACTGTGCACCATTTCATAGCAACAGATTTTCTTTGACATTGTCTTCCCAGGCTGCATGCAGTTTCCGCCTGTTTTCTAGGTTCACGGTGCAAGAGAATCAGCCAAGAAAGAGCCCAAGTGCCATCTGGAAAGTGGAAGGAAAGCATGATAGAAAGAACTTGCAATAATTAAGATATGTTGGCTCCAGTTTCAGCTTTACACCTTATCAGGATTTTCATTTTTTTACCTACAGAAAAGGTCATTTATTATCTCTGGATTTTGAGTTTTCTTTGTGAAAAAAATTAATGAATAGACCCAGGTGACACCTTTTGGCTGTCCAGTGCTAGCCTCTTTTCAGCCTATTACCAACATGTGGTAGGCACCATTCTGTTGGCATAATCTAACTTTGTACTACCTTAATGTTTCATAACTCTCCAAAGGGATTTCCTGTGTTTGTATGAACTTCTATGGTTACACACACATTTAGAAAGACTCCCTTTGAATCCAAGGTAAGTCCCATGAAAGGAGAATCGTTTTGCTTTGCACTATGTGAAATCCTTTATGGGACACAATAGAGTGCTCCACATAGTTGTGCTAAGCACTAATGTTTACTTGATGCTTAAATGACAAGCATGGGTAATATTTAATTTCCTTATCCCATACTGGCCTTCGCACAACAAAACATTGAAAAATGTTGATTTCAAATAATAATTGAAGTTACAAACTGTATCCAGATGAGTAAGGATGTGTAAGAGTGAAGAGTTACTATTTTCTATTTCCAAACCAAGCACTCCTTACAGAAAGCACAGCTGAGTCCACTGAACAAGCATAAAGTTAGAAACAGCCTGAGCCCTGGTCTCCAGATGTTACTAATACTCTTCCTGTAGATCTGCTTATATGAGGTAATTTGTTTGTAAGTCCTTTCTTCAACGATTATGTCTAGAAGCTTCCTCTGTGTCCCTGTTCAAGTACAAGGAAACTATTTTCTTTAATGTTCAATGTGGGCCAATCTTTCCAATGGAGATGCTGAATATTTTACCTGATCTTTTTTCATCACGAAAGTTCTAGGAAGCCAACTTTAAAGGAGCAAAACTGTTTGAGGTTGAAAAATGTCACATCCTCAGCTCACAGACAGGGAACTAATCAAAAGGAAGGGTCCATGTACCAGGTTCTGAGCAATATTATTGTGACCCTTGGAGAAATTATGCCAACTTGAGGCAATGAGGAACCATGCCTGGATTGGGGTTTGGGAACCAGGCCTATATTAGGAAACTGGGAATCCGCCTGGATTAGAGTGTGAGTGTGAGTGATTTGTGGACCAGAAAATGAAGGCAGAACACCCATCTGGACTTGGGAGGCCCATTTGAAAACTGAAATTCTATGCAAGGCAGGAAGAAGATTGTTGTAGCTTTTTCCTCTGGGAAAGCTCTCGCCTTTGCAATTGTCTACACATGCTGACTTGCTACACCCGTCAGATTTTCAACACAGATTCACTCCAGTCTCGGTTTGTGCCTGTTTGCCCATCGCCAATCTTCAGTCTCTAGTCTTCACCACTGTTCTTTAAACAATCAAGATCTGCAGCCGACTCTTACCAGCCCTCCTGCAGTCCTAGACGGACATTGTACCTTGCAGTAGAACAGCCATCAGATCCTCCAGCTCTCGCACGTTCAGGCCGCCATCTTGGACAATCTGTCTTCACTCGCACATTCAGGCCGCCATCTTGGACAATCTGTCTTCAGACTTATAAGCCCTCCAAATAGGTCCTTTTTGTTATAATTTCTGCAAATTCTGCCTTAGGTAAGAACCCAAATTAATACAACTATAGAAGTAGCAAAAAGTCCTGATACCTTTAGCTCTCCTTCTGCACCTCCACACACGGGAAGGCACCTCTAGATACTTAAAATTATCTCATGAATTGTCTCTTGGTTCTCTACTTCCTCGCAATCATCAGGGAGTAGCTTTCTAACTTGACTCAGGATCTCATGAGAGTCAATAAGCTAAATCCTCCCAGTAAAACTCTTGCTTGCCAAGTTACACAATGACTCTGAGCTAAAGAAGTCCTTGCTCCCACCATTCAGTTCACAGCTCACCTTATTTTCCCAGCAGTCAGGATGTGCTATTGGTGTCTTAGAAATCTTTTTCTTTCCTTTTCATTTATCACACACCTCTGAACTGCTACACGCTCTTAAAACAGTTACTAATTGTTCTGTCTCCTGCCTGAGCTGCAGCCGGCAATTGCCAAGGCAAAACTACAGTGCAGTATTACCCTCAATAATCGCACCCTCATTAGGCTTAATGGGTACTTACAGTGGTGATAACTCAAGGGAAGAGGAACAGTTACCTGTTCCCAAGCTCTTAACTTTTCCAGACAGTATTCAGTAGGCCCAAGAGGGTGAATTTCTATTTTTAGAAGAGACAAAACAGGTACATATACACCTCAAGTGGCACTTGAGAATTATGGAATTATTACACAGGAGACTGAAACCCCACAAGCTTTCTTCGGACTCTGAATTCTTCATGTGCAAAGAAGAACCGAAGAGAGCAAGACTCACTCGGAAGAGTGAACTGAAGTCCGGGCATGCTGAGTCAAGTGTTCGTGATATAAAGTATAACCCGTGAGATCACTGGCATTTAGCACCACAGGAAGCTGGCAGCAGGCGAGGAGTATCTTGTGGTGTCAAGAGAAAAAAAAACTGAGAGAAAATGCCAATGGAGATGACATTAAAAATAGACCACACGGCCTGCTTGCCCCTTGGTTGCGTCAAAACATTCAGTGCTTCAATTCACTTATCACCAGGTGCTCTTACCCCAGCAGGACAAGGTGAGAACTTCAGGGAACAGCCAGTGACTGCAGGGAAAACTCCCAAACAGTCGAGAGAGAAAATAACGACATGGCAAAATAAACAAGGGAAGCCGGAAATACTCCATTTACATCCACAAAGGCTAACTTGGGCAGGGAAGAGATAGTGTGCACATTTTCCTCTTCCCCTTTCCTGTACTCTGGCCCCTCACAACATGCCAGGATCACAGGAAAGCCTTCGCGTGACATATGCAGAGCTCCATCTGTGGCCAGGTTTGTTAATCTCCATGCAAGGACTCCAAAGGGCTCATGTTTTGAGAGGTAATCCACACACTGCCACGCTGCGAATTTTTGACAGTTTTTCTTTGGCAAGAGTCTTAGAGCATCCATCAAGTTCTGTGACCTATAAAAAGTTTGAGAGTCACTGCTGAAGATCGCAGTCTGCAGTCACTGCAGACGCCTGGCTGTGGCAGGCCACGGGTGCACAGCAGCCAGGAGGGCCTCTGAGCCCTCTCAGCCCCATGGCAAGGATGGGCTCCAATCCAGGCCTTGCCCTAGTGTGTGCTAAAGGTCAAGGGTATCTTTTTGTTTTCATTTGTCCTGAGGGGGCTTTGGGACAGAATGCATACAAAAGGGGTGTGAGGGATTGCCCTGCTCTGAGCTGATTCATCTTGCCCTCTCTTCCACAGCTCTGAGGGTTTAGCAACTACTGTCTCAGCCTGAATATGTTATCTGACCCTAAAGAGCGTTTGCTTGGGAAAATGGTATCTATGCCATCTCTTCACTTCTCAGAAAAGAGTGTTTGGAGAATCATGTCAATGGAAGGCTGATTTTATGATTTCTTACTCTAAAACTGTGCTGTACAACCTAGTGCACACAAGCCACGCCACAGGTAGCCCTCAGAGACTTCAAATGTCACTAGATGAAAAGAAGGTGAACTACAACTATAAAAGACACTTTGGATTTTGAAGACTGAGTACGAGAAAAATTTTTGTGTATTAAAAAGTACTAATTTTATGTTACATCAACAGCATTTTGAATATATTGAGTTAAATAATATAGAATATAACACAATACCACCTACTTCTTTTGATTTAATATGGCTTCCAGAAAATTTACAACTACACGTCACTCTGTTCACATGGTATTTCTATTCCACAGAATCTTTGGTTCACTATTCCGAGGCTCTTTTTGATAAGGAACTTGGCCTGTCCAGGGAGTTCTCTCTCCTCTCAGATCTGATCAATAAATTTCTCCTAATGAAGTAAAATCTGTTTCTTTTGGTCTTCTTAATTTCTAGATTGAACTCATGGACTCATGGAACTGTAAAGTGATTGAGTTAAACTCCTATACCTCTTTATGAGGTCTGAGGAAAAATTAAATTTGTTTAAATAAAACAAATAATTACAGTTATTCCCACTTATAATACTCTCCCTCACTTCAAAGACACGCATCCTGTTATTCGTGCCACTTTCTGAAGGAATTCTGGAAGATCTTTGTTGTACGTATCATTAGCTGTGCTGTCATGGTTGCCTTGATGTCCTGAGTTTATTCAAAGTGTTTTCATATCCCTTCATTGTTTCAATATTTTGAATGAACAGAGTAGAGGCTTTTAAAGTTCTTCATTTTTAGAGGTTGCATCCAAGATGAGAAGTAAAAGCAATGTGTTTTATAATTTTACCTCAGAGGCCATTTGGATATAGCACCATAAGTTCCACTATATCCTTACTTAAGTACAAAAATGACATTAGATTAAATGTCAAGGTACAACCCTATAATGAAAAATAAACATATTATTTTAGAAATAAAAGACAGAGAGGCTTTTAAAGTTTTCTCCTCATGTCAAAAGCGTTATTTTCAGAGTTGTCCAGAAGATCTCAGGACAAGACTAAAGCCAGAGACTCATTTATGCAATCAGAAAGGGACAGGTCATATAAAATTGATTTGCTGACATCATGTACTGAGAACGCCAGGGATGAAGGGCCAGGTCCTGGCTACTTAGAATTAAGAGCAGAAAGAGTCTTTCATTCTTTCCCATGAATAAGGATACCCAAGCCCCAACTTTGTAGCCCACTGAAAACAGGAAGCCTTCACGCTTGGCTGTTTAAGCTTTGGGTCCTCCAGTTCTAAGAATGAGCACTCAAAGAAAGGAAGTGACTTTTCAGAGCCACTGGAGTTAGATGGCAGAGAATTTAGGAGTAAAATCCACATCTCAAAACTGTTAAAGTATCTTCGAATCACCGTAGAAAACACTGGTTAACTATTTTAATCCACACACGTTTTTATGATTATATTATTATAATTATTATTAGTAGTAGCTTTGTACTAAAGAGCTCATTAGTAGTATAGAACACAATGAGAAGATATAAAATTGTCTTCATAGTTCTGAGCCCACTTGCTCTTATTTGGCAGAGGAGAAGCCATCTGGTGTTTACCCAGGATAAATTATGAAAGGTGGCCCCGGTTGTCTCCAACAACACTGCATTAGAAATTAAGGCCTAGTGACCCTTTCTTATCTCCTCCACTCGGGCTTTACATTTTGTGTGTAAGTTCAATGAAGACAAGGAGCCATCTTACTATTTGTGGAGTAGAGACGGTGTCGCTCACTATACTTGGTTGGCTGGCAGGCAATGAGGACCAAAGAGGCCATGTTTTTGGTAATGTTGTTAGGAGAGTAAATGCATATAGGAGTAGGTTGATATTTCCAACTATCTTCTTTCTGATTATCTTAGGTCCAATCACTTTTCATGAGAAGGTACTTGCTAGGCCAATGTGTCTCTTACATCCCTAGGACAACTGCAAGGTGATTTTCCCAAACACTCTGCCCCTTGACAAATATCTTCTTAGAAAGTAGATTTCATTACTTCCTTTCAGGTTTTAGCCATAAGACAGAATAGCCAATAGCTTGTAAGACGCAGAGAGGAAAAGAAAAGTTTTTTTTTTGTTGTTTGTTTGTTTGTTTGGGGTTTTTTTTGGAAATACGTTGTGCAATTTGGTGAAGTGCATGACAGATAATCAGTGTAAAAGAAAGTTTTTTTTTCTCTACAATAGGAAAATTTGACCAAGTTTTCCACAAAGGCATCCAGATAATTTAGAAATATGCCACTAATTTAGTTTTCTTTAAAGAAGTGATAATACAACTTAGTAAAAATTCTGTTGAGTTGGGAAGTAATACATTTCATGTCAGAGTTTATATGTGAGCAAATAAATTACAGTAGTCAGATGTTTTAGATATAAACAAGATTAAGTTTGACTGTTGATCATACTTCTAAACCAATATTTTTTTTTTATTTTGTGTTCATTTGCATTTCACACACACACTCAAACTCTGACAAAGAGAATGTAAGAAGCTGACAATGTAATATAATCAAGCATATTCTTGAACAATAGTAGATAATCGCTGACGCTAGATATGTGCAGGATCACTGAGAAGTTTAATGAGATATGTAGATTCTTAAATAAACAGCACAAAGGTCACATGTATGTGAGGCTACCATAAAGGAGACCACAAGCGCTGCAGTGCTTTGGAAGCATATTTTCTGCCACCTCGATAGGAGAAGGCAGTGACCTCGTCTACCCAGAGTCTGAAGTCCATATCTGAAAACAATTGTGTTTTGCCAAAAGCACGGCAGACATTAATATAGAAAAAATGCAATTCAACCAGTACTGTCTGAATTCTATGATAATTTCATCCTGAGCATGAGACTAATACATTTAAAGCAAAGATTGAAATCAGAGAGCAATACACTTTATCTAATGAATTAATTCAATTTACAGAATTTAGAAAGCTGGCAGAGTTCTAAGAGAAAGAGTTGAAAAGCCTCATTTCATCACTAAGAAAAATAAGAGTTGGAGAAGGTATGACGCTGAATCATACCAACAAGAATGGGTGACAACTTGTTTCAAGGCCTTTCCTCCCACCCCCACTGTCCTCTGCTTACCGTGATCAGTGCTCGAGGTTGGCCTCACCTGAGACTGGAAAATAGACCAAACTCTTCCTCCTAAAAGGTTAACTCACTCCTACAATCTCTCAGTAGTAAGAAAATGTTCCAAACTGCAGCACGATCTATCCTTCTCATCTCAATGTTCATCTTTCTTTTTCTGTTTAATCAGTAGTCAAGTCAGAAGCTCTGCTATCCTCTTCTCTCAGACACAAGTGGTTGTATCTTCAAATGTCTGCCCCACCTTCCATTTTGGGTTCTCAGAGTTCTCCTGTTCTCTGTTCTTTTCTGTTTGTCTGTCTTTCTCTCCCATATGCCACATGATACGCCAATTCTGATAGCTTTCTCATTTATAAAATTGCCAGCATACTGTGCATAGAGGAAAAAGGACTCTAATATGTCCCAGATAAATCTCAGAGGAGAACATAAGTGAGAACTTTACCTTTAATCACACCCAGTTTAAGATTAGAGCCCTAAGAAGATGAATCACTTTCATCCATGTCAGACCAAGTATACATATTCAGGACTGGTATTCAGGGCTCTCACTGAGAAACAAATGTACCTCTCAGAGACTCTTCACTATTTCTCAACCTGATCTATTATTTTTGATGTTTTTTTTTTTTTCCTTTAAGTTCCCTACAGATACATTGGCTCTCATCCACACTACCTCGCTTACACTTTTTCTCCTATCAGAAGTGAGTTTCCATATTCACTCCACTCAAATTCTATACCATCTCCAGTCTGTAAGATCTCACCAATTATAAAGACCTCCAAAGCTATAACAATTCATACTTCTATTGAGCATTTCATTGTATACTGTGGCAAATTCATTCATTCGTTCATTCATTTTGTACTGGAGATTTAACCCAGGCCCCTCACAATGAGGCACATCCTCAGGTTTTTTTTTTTTTTTTTAATTTTTGGAGATAGGGTCTTACTAAGTTACTAAATTTCCCAAGCTGGGCTCAGTCAAACTTGCAATCCTACTGCCTCAGCCTTCCAGGGTGATGGCATTATAGGCATGCACCACTACACTCAGATCATATTTCTTCGGTGGTAAGATGATAAGGACTTTTATATCTCCACCGTTTTTATTATATGCATTTATTTTCTGGTTTGTTTGGTTTATTTAGAATTCATTATGCCACCAATGTGACCACAGTTCAACTGAGCAAGATCATGTGCTAGGCAAT
The DNA here is from genome assembly GCA_004027205.1 of Ctenodactylus gundi. Taxonomy (NCBI): domain Eukaryota; kingdom Metazoa; phylum Chordata; class Mammalia; order Rodentia; family Ctenodactylidae; genus Ctenodactylus; species Ctenodactylus gundi. The sequence continues at coordinate 219,138 of PVKB01002692.1, read as the reverse complement.
GAAGGAAAAAAAAGTTAGATACGGTAGCATTTCTGCCCTTGAAGAAACAGCTATGCAGTAAAGATGACAGTCCTAATAATTAACTCCTGAAACTTTCTCATAAGAGTAAAGGCTTTCTTCCAGTATTCCCTAACTTTTACATAGCCAAATCATTTCCGTATAAGTTCCAAGCCATGCGTATCCATTTCTCTTTACTCACAGAATGGTGCTGAACCTACCTAACGGCTGCAAGCTCTTCTTCAGAAAAAGAGCAGTGACTATCCTTGAGAGCAAATGCCTTGATGCTACTTAAATTGAATGACCTTTAAGAAAAGACAGAGTAATATCCAGTCAAAGTGAAGGATATAGTTTTAAAATCCTGAGAAATGTTACCTCTGTAGGTTGTGCATTTAAAGAAAATGAACAAATAACAGGGCACCGTGATAAAGGAATCGCTCCACTCTATCAAGACAATGCCACTGAGCCACATGACAGAAGTGCAAAAAAGTGCACCCAGCATCTGAAGTTCCAGTTTTACTGGAACTACCAAGATTTCACATTGACTTTCCTCTAAATAGACCTGAATTTTTTAAAAAAATGTTTTAATTGACAAAGTTGTACATACAATGTACAGTTTGTTGTTTTGAAATGTGTGTGCCTTATAGAGTTACTAACTCAGACTCAATGGGGTATGCTTTAATCTCACATACTTTTCATTTCTGTGGTAAGAACACTTAAACTCTTAATGATTGTAAAGAATAAAACACGTGACAGTTAGCTAACATCATCAAGTAATAAAATAGGCCTCTTGCAAAATTTAAATTTACCTTGAACTTCTTCTTGGTCTTTGGTAGAGAATATTTTATTCAAAAACCCTGAGACTTTTTTCCAAGGAATTTATTAATCCCTCAAATTCTTCTCTATGATTCCAACTTTTTTTATCCCACAAAATTGTGGATTAAAGAAGGAACCCGAAATATATTGAATCAGATACACATTTTAGGAAAATCTCAATTTGTAAGACATTACTACAGAAAGAATTATACCAAAACAAGTAGATCACTGCAGTGAGGCCAGTGGGCCTCTGGAGAAGTCCTAGCATGGGAGAGCTGGGCCCTTGGGAAGAGCTGCAGGGGAGAGAAAGGCAAGAAGACTCATCGGGCATATCACTGTGGTTCCAGTTTGAGGCCAGGAAAGACAACAGGAAATAGACAAAAGGAAGAAAAATATAGGGTATGACTAGAGCAAACAACAGAGGCAAGAATACAGCCAGGACAGAAGAGACAAACAGGTTGAATCAGCAAAGAGTTCACTGATGTGAGGAAGAAGAGAAAAGGAAAAAAAAGTAGATAGATAGATAGACAGACAGACAGATATGTAGGGTATTATTTTGCTATAAAAGTAATAGACAGGCTGGAGGAATGGCTCAGAGGTTAACAAGTGCTAAATACCTGAATTCAATTTCCCAGCACTGCATAAGCCAGGCTTCTTGGCATATGTCTGTAATCCTAGCACTCGGGAGGCTAAGATAGGAGGATCGCCATGAGTCCAAGGCCAGCCTGGGCTCCTTAGTGAATTCTGGACCAACCTAGGCTTCAGAGCAAGACTCTGTCTCAGAAAAAAAAAATAATAAGGTAATGGATAGTAAGTTCAAACCAGTAAAAAAAATTGCAAAATGCTTGAGGAGAGAAGAAATTATCAGGATACACATGATTTTGCAGTGAAACAGAGGAAAAGAAAATTCTTTGGACTGACTCAGTGGAGGAATGAAGATGGAAAGGCAGCAGGAAGGGAGTCAACCTCAGGAGGGTCAGAGGTCATAGGATGAAAGTGAGCGCAGCAAGTGACAGAGCCCCACCCCCAACCTACCCCCCGGGAATGGGAAGCAAGCGTACAGGTGGGATGTCCATGCTGTTGACGGAAGACACACCGCCAAGCCAAACCATGGTATAACTTACAAAATGCTAGAATGAATTGCTTAGATCTGTTTTATACAGTAAGACTCTCCTTGTGCTGATTTGTTAGCACATGGAATTCAGGGGAGGAGTTTCAATGAGGAGCCACAAGTAGAGACTAAAGAAAGTTCAAGGTTTGGGTTACTGTTAGAAAGGAAAAATGCTGCACAAGGACAGAAAACTGAAAAATGGCAGTACTCGTGGGCCAGGTGTGGGCTTGATCAGGAAAGCAAGACAGAACTTTGCGGTGTGTGTTTAGAAGGGTACTTACAACATAGGAGGACCACCCACTGCCTTCGATTAAAAAACATTGCTATGGCTTGGATCTGGAGTATCCCCCAAAACCCTCGTGTGTTTGGATGTAGTCTAACATCTATGGAACCACGTGATGTTGGGAGATGGGGCCGGGCTGGAAGGAGCCGATGCTTGGAGTTAGAGCTGGATGGACTGTGTCCATTTGTAGAGATTGTGAGGAAACTGATGGCAGAAATTTTGGGTTTTTGTTATACACCTGTGGGCCAGAAAAGGAAGGAGGGGGGCACCCTGGGTGTGGGAGGTCCAACTGTCATCTTGAACTAAGTCAAGGAAGAAGAAGAAACATCGCTACATCTTCATTCTGGGAAAGATCTACCCTTGCCCGAGTCTCCAGACATCCACTCACTCCTGCTTCTTTTGGCTTGCTCTCTGTGATGGGGAGAGCAGCCCTCCAGACTTCGCTCTGTGCTTCCACTGTTGCCAGCCGCTCTGAATGGACTGTGAGAGACCTTCAGAAACCGTGAGCTAAAATAAATCTTTCCTCTCTTGAATTGCAGTTGTCCTGTATTCTGTCCCAGCAATGATTAAGTAACTAAGCACAATCTCTCACGGGTAAAGCAAACACTCTCCATTGGCAGAGAGTGTAAGTCATGTGGTATTGTCTCTTGGAATCTACCTATTTACCCTGCTTTTGTTATTTCTTGTTATTTCCTTTCATTATTTGGCTTTTCTTTTCCCCAGGAATGAAAACACAGTGGGAGGAGATAACTGTTGGAGCTCTAAACATACATGCATGCTACAGACTATAGTTGCTCCCCGTATGCTGTGATTTGAAGCCTTCCTGATCATATTGTGGGAGATATTTATGTCCAGGAAGGTTTCTGCCTAACTATGCATTTGCCTCCAGGCCAGCTATTTACTTCCCGACACTGAATGGGAAACATCATTTACAAACAAACCAAAAAAAAATCTCATTTCCAAAAACCCACCTGCACAAAGCCTAATTTTAGAACTCATGAAAAGAATCCATGGAAATTTAAAAAATCTCAAATTCTTCCCAGCAGTTTTGTGTTTATATTTTGCAACCCAAGCCTTAATATGTTGTAAAGGAGAGTTTGAAATAGTCTTTTATCTATTTATCTACTAATTACTGGATTTATCGGTTCCTTTCTGAAGCAAAAGCTCATCTGCTTATTTTTTTTCGGGTTGTGTTTGTCACTTACACTGGAAGTGGTTTTCCCGTAATAAGAATCTGTAGAGAAACCCATGTGAAGAAAAACACAGAGTTCATAAACTCTCCCGTGTAAAAAGAATAGCATCCCATGACCACACACTTTGCAGCGCAGGCTCTTTTCCCCTCTTACTGATGTCTCTTAGCTCCTTAAAAGAGCGATTAAAATCGGAGGGACAGTACACTAAAAGAAGACATAGTAATAACAACAACACTAACAACAATGAAAACCTGGCTCTTTGAAAGGACCAGAACATTAGCAATACAGAGAACTTTAAGGAAGATGTCATTTCAAAAGCTTCAAACTACTCTGTTAAATTATTTAGTAGTCTTTTGGGGAATTAAAGCTTTTAAAAAATAGTAATTTTTTTTTCAAAAACAAGGAAAATCCATAATAAAATAAATAAACAGTCATTCTAGCTTGAAAAGGACACATGCCTCAGGGATGGATGGAAGTGTCTGCATTCTGAAACCAGCTGTTAAATCAAATACATCAATTTTTTCTTTGCTATTTTTTTTTTATCCACTTCATCTACAATGAAGGGAGGGAGGCTGATTCTTTCCAAGGAACAACTAAGTTTTTTTCTTTTTTATTTTCTGAGGCATCATTTCACTCTTTGCTCTATCTTCCAGGCTGGTTTGGAAATTTTGGCAATCCTCCTGCCTCTGGAATGCTGGGATTACAGATGTGCATCACCACACCCAGTTTAAACAACCAAGTTTTAACTTGATTAATAAATTAAGATTTGCTGCAAAAAAATCCTTACATTAATAAAACATTGTTTTGCTCCCAATCAATAAATTTTCTTTTAGATTTGCAAAGAAATCTACAGTTACATTGGTTTTTCAACATCCTTTCGTTTAAGTAAAAAAAAAAAAAAAAACAGAAAACTAGTCTAAGCAAAACACATGAGTAGCGCAGCCTACTTAGCCCGCCAGCCACAGCTTTCCACCTTTGTCCTTTCTCCTATACTATAACCCACTGAAAGGGCCTCAAAAATTACTAAAATGCTCTATCCACCTGCTCTCTGGGACAGCCTGGCATATGAACTCTTCAAAATCTGCCTCCAACACATCTCCTCCTCCACCTACGCATCCCTCTGCTTCCTAACTGCAGACCACCTTGCTCCTTTTCTGTTCTCCTGTGGCCATACCTGTCTGATCCTGGGTTGAGAATGGCCTTTCCCTGTTTCCACTACGCTCCGTACTCATCGCCTTATTCTGAAGGAGGAGGGGTCCGCGCTCCCCCAGCCTCTGGTTCCTCCCTGCGCTCCATCGCACATTTAACATTCTAAGCACTCTGCAATGTACAACACGACAGCTGCTTTTTCTCTTATCCCAGATATTTTGTTCATTCAGAGCAGGAATTTATATTTTCCCAGCCTATGACGCATGCTAAGCGAATGTTTGAATGATTGAGTTTATTAATTTCCTGTGTACCAATTTTCCCAGAATATACTCTTTTTATTTTAAAAGGAATGGAGTTTGTGCTTTTTAATATTGTTTCTCCAGAAAAATAGTTGTATTGTTCATAAAAGTATTCTCTTTGCAATAATCCTCTCAGGCAATTTTTCCAAATTAATCTGGCTTTATGGGAGCTGTACCTTTTATTTGACAGTATATCTTAGTGGACACGATTTCAACATCTAGTTATAAAATTTCTGCCAACCAATTTCACAAAATGCATGAGCTTGATTAATGAGAGATGTGTTGCAATGATACATCATCAGGACAGCATCAGTTGCACACAAGCGGGGCACAAGGGGCAATAGGGCCTCAGGGAAGGACGGACACAGTTGTTCTTCTCAGTTTTCCTCTATTACTGATAACTCTTCCAAGGAATGGAAGCCCAGGCCCTGATGGCCACACTGTAGGCTTATTCCAAGCAAGGGCAGATTTGGGACAATAGCAAAGCACCAACATACCCTGAGATCGGATCAAGGAATATTAAGCTTCAAGTAAAGATTCTACAGTAGAAGGTGATGCATGATTACTGTCACTGGTTCTTTGATTGATTATTGATTGTAATCATCTACTCTCTCCCATGATGGAGCTGGCTATAACTTGTCCATGCAGTGACTGATAATCCCATGTCCCTCCTTTTGGAAGGCATCTTAGGCATATTGCTGCTCCAGATAAATTACTCGTTGACAGTGGGGGACAGAAGAAAGCGCTAAAGTAGCAACTGAAGTTTATTAGTGACTTAATGATATATTGGGCTCAATATCTGTATTCCAGCCATACCTAATGGGGTTGGACTAAACTAACAATGAGAAGCCAGTGTGTCAGGTGACTTAGCTCTCGGGCTTTTTGCCAGTAAAGTTAAATATTTGAGGCACTTGACAAGCTATATATAGAAGCTATGCTTTCGAAATGATGTTTAATGGTTGGATCAGTTATGTAAAATAAACATTAAAGATTATAAATGACCTTAAGTTTAAATTCTTTCCCTAGATTGCTTTAAATAGAATCCGGAGAAAATAAGTATTAGAGATGAATTTTTACTCTCAACATGCAAGGAACTATTTAATCATTGCTTTTGCTAAATTTGTGAACTTACCTAAATTAATTAGCCTTTCAGAATCAGAGCACCTGCTGCAGGCCCAGTGCATACTAGCCTCAGAATGAATCATTGTTCAGTGAATGAGGGAATCTTAGTTTCTTTATCTGTAAGATGAGCTTGACAGTAACTTGATGCTGGTAAACTCCAATTTCTCATTAGAAAAAGCAGGCCAAGTGTGTGGATTAGTTGAACAGAAGACAAAGATTCCCGCAGTAGGATCTGATTTGATCTGGACACATTACAATTTCAGTTTTCAAAACTGAAGTACCCCAGCTAAATATGTTCCTGATAGATTTACTATATTTTCTGTAAGTTTAAGCTATTAGGTGAGATCCTACCTCTCCCTTCATGTCTTGAATCATAGAGAGACCATGAACTTTCTGTGAGCAAGTATGCATAAAATATCTAAGATAGCTCTGGTACTTTTCAAAACTGAGGCTACGCTTGTAAACAGTATTCTAATAAAAAGTTCTGAATGACTTAACAAGTCTGCATCTTTTCTTAATTCATAAATGGATAATAAAGTATGCTATATCCAGGCAACAAAATACTATTTGGTGAATGATGTTTGCTACATACAGCTAAACCTTAAAACAGTTGTGCCAGGTGAAACCTGACAGTCATAAAGGCCACATATACACTCTTCAGGGGTCACCAACCCCCGGGCCACAGATAAGACTAGTAAGGACTATGCCACCGGGACAAACAGATGGAAAGCAGGATTAGAGCTGCGAGCCAAGCTACGCCTCCTACCGGCATGCTCTTGTTAGGTTCAAACATGACTGCTGCTCTGATGGGAGGGGGAGCTTTGTTCCTCATTCCCTTTCTACTATGGATCACCGTTTTAAAAGCTATCCTCCATGAACCTGCTGCATATTAACTACCCCCTCCCACACTCCTGCTCTTCTGCACCCTTACGAGAATGTTTTTCAATTAAACTAGTTACTAGTGTCAAAAGACTGAGGACCACTCCATTTCAATGCTAGCAAAATGACTAAAGTAAAAAAAAAAAAAAAAAAAAAAAAAAAAAAAAAAAAAAAAAAAAAAAAAAAAAAAAAAAAAAAAAAAAAAAAAAAAAAACCTGGATTCTTCAGATGGTGTCAGCCATTACTGGTGCAAATATAAAATGATATAAGCCTCACAAGAAAACAGTTTGGCAATTTCTAAGAGACTTTGCATGAATTACCATATGGGCCAGTAATTACTTTTTAGGCACTTATCCCAGAGAAGTGAAAATTCATATTCACACCAAAAACCTATAGCAAAATATTCATAGCAACTTTACTCATAATAACCAAACACTTGAAAAAGGATAGATGTTCTGCACTGAGTGGATGCTTAAATGAACTATGGCACTTGTATCCATGGAATATTATTCAGCAATGAAAATGGGTGAAGTATTGATGGCTGTTCAATGTGGTGATTATGTTAAAAACCAGTAAGCAGCACATTTGAAAGGGATGAATTTTATGCTAACTGGGCTACATTTCAGCCATCTATGACTGCATATCTCTAGGTCTGGGAAAGTGGTCCTCAGAAAAAGCAAAAGAACAGGCCAAAGGTTATAAACAACTCTCTTCTCTCTCTTACTACTGCAGGGGCAAGAAGCTTCTTCCCTTAACCGTCAATGAATTACTCATTTGAAAAAAGGTCTTCCCGCACACACGCCCTTCAATAAGGAGCAATGTGTGTTTCTTGCTTGTTCCCTCCTTATTGAAAAGAAAATCAAGCTCCCAGAATATGATTTTAAAATGCCATCTGCCTTGCATGGAAAGATGAAGTGAACCTAAATGAGTGTTAATATTATTCTGTACTTGAAACATTCACCACAGAACGATTTTCAACAATGGATCAACTTATTGAATTTATCTTGGCAAAACTTTAATGTAATCTACCCAACTTCCCCAAGTAAAAACAAGCAAACAGAATATTTAAGTGATGCTCAATCTAATGCTATTCCTTCTAATTCTTTCTTTATAACTTTGATATGAAATCTGTAATCATATGTATAATGCATATGTCTAGTTGGCTGTTTTTAAACTTTTTTCCTAAGTGTTAGCATAAATATTTTTTCTTCTGTAATAGAAAGAAGAAGGCAAGAATAATTTTTTGAATTTAGGTTAAGTTCTAGATACATCCCTGTCAATACACACACACTGCCAGAAGGCATTAAGATACATCCTCAGGTTTGATCATAGCTTTGAAGGTAACTATGTCACTGTCGTAAATATTGCAGTGAAATCTCTACCTACGCATTGTGCAAGGTAAAGTGGAGGAGGTAGTTATGCAAATGAGACTGGTTCATAGCAGTGATGGTTGCAGAAGCCAGGCATGTTCATTGGGGGATTTAATTCTCTCTGTTTTCTTCTAAGAGCGAAAATAAAAGATGGGCCGGGCTTGACTGCTCTACTCCAAAGCTCTTTAAGAGATATTAGTACAGATGCTCAGGCTTAGAGAAAATGGTGACGAGGCGTAACACCAAAGCAAGAGAAACTACAAAAGAAAGGTCGTAGTGTGGGTGACGGGAGAGGGAGGTGAAGCATTCTAAGACAGCAAGGTTCAGTAATGCTCACCAGCCAAGAAGAGTTCAAGGTGGAAAAAACAAAGAAAACGAAAAAAAAAAAAAAAAGGAAAACTCATTAAACTAGTGGAGCTAGACAAACTAGAGAGAGGGAAATATATTTCAATTGTCTACTTTTAGAAAGGACGGGAGTAGGATATATTAAACACCTCTCTAGGGAAATAACTGAAATTTTTAAATGCCAAAACTAAGCCATATTGTAATGAATATATTGCCTTACTTTTAAATATGTCTAAGCTGGTTTTTCTTTTGACTACTATATTTCTCTATTTAAAGCTGGCATTGATTTTTTTTGGCAACTTTGAAAAGGAATTTCAGCCTCTTTCAGTCAGTTTTTCAGGATTTACAGTGGCTGCTTTCTTTGCTGGAACCAAGCATACACTGCCTCCTTCTAGGACAAAGCCTTGGTTTGTATTGTTTATATGCATCGCACATCTCAGACCAAGTTTGCAGGGACTGATAACACACCAGGTAACAACTCGACTCATCAGTTGAAAGGCAGACCTTAAGAAAGGAATACCCCCCACAAAATCCCGGGGGACAGGAGGCTGTTTGCAAGCAACGGCTGCTTTTAGGTAGATGTGTGAGCACATACAATGATACTACACCTAACCAGAAACTGGGAGTAGGTAGTAGAACATGTTTAGAGACCGATGTATCCTTGTTCTTTTTTCTACAATCTCTTTTGTTGAAATTTCAGCTCTGGACCACCTGTGTAGGTCTTCTATATTGAAGATTTGCATCTATTTTGAGGACACGAAAGCTAATTAAAGTAATTCTGAAGGATAGCTTTGGAGACTGACCCATGCACCTGCTCTATTCCTTCTCTCAAGACTTTGCATTTGCTGAGAGAGTTAGAAAGAACTCCCAACACATCTGATTCCCAGCACAGTGCTTAGGGTATATTTTGTATGTGAGGTAAATGCTTTAAGGACAAAGATTGTGGAGCTGCATCTCCTACATTGGTAACTTTATTCCTTTCTTCTAAAAAAGCTTAATTTTTAAATTATTGAATATGTTTTTGCACATGAAAACCAAATTTTTTATGCTTACTGGACACTAGCTAGATGACACCTAGAATATCTGTGTACATGCGTTATCTCCTCTGTGTTCATGACAGCTCTGGAGCAATTCTCATTTTGCATCTGATAAAACTGAGACTTCCTCAGAAATGTTTACAGCTACCACAAAGTCCTACTATTAGGTAAGGGTAGGATTACAATTTAAACCTACAGACAGATCCAAAGTTCACACTTTTTTCATTTCTATGTAATGCTATTCTTGCTGGATACCCTTGGACAGGTACATCATTTACTCGTTCAGGGCTGCATGCGGCTCCATTTTCAAAAGTAGTTGTGCGAGTGTGCGTGCATGCCTTATGTGTGTATCTTACTTTTTAACTTTTTAACTCACTCATTGCTGTGACAAAATGCTCAATACCCACAATTTAAGGGAGGGAAGATTTATTTAACTCACAGTATCAAAATGATCTGCACAATCTGATCATGCAGTAGCTAGCAACGGTGGGGTACATGACAGAGATGGAGGCTGGAGAGTGGTCACCCCATTGCAGACAGAAGCCAAGTGAGTCTGAAGACTCAGGCAAGGCTAGGATTTTCCCAGAGAGAAGCTGCAACAATGGTTTTTATTCCTTCCCTTAATAACATGGAGTTGCCAGCTGGACCTAACAGGATGGGAGCTCTTCCCCATCTCCTGGACCACAAGACAATAACAAACCCCTGAAATGTCTGCCCCTGGGCAACACCCGATCTCAACAAATCAGTCCAGTCCTTCCAGGTCAAAACTCAAATATCCCTTCAGCCAAGCTCTACCTCCCAATAACACTCTGCTCCAACTGAGGCTTTTGGGAGACGCTCAAGATCCAAACTACAGTAAAAGAGACACGTGATATTGTCAACGGAATAGAATTGGTGTAAGAATAAAATGTAGCAACACATATAAAACTTTGTGCAGACTACGCATGCTGTCAGATAGCATACTATTGGTATACTTTAGTATCTAATATTTATTATGCCATTCGGAGTATACTTGAATTTTATTAAAATATATTGCTAGCTTCTTTGTTGCACCTAAAATTTTTGATTTTAGTATAGCTTTCTACTAGGGGTCTTTTGTTCCAAAACTTCAGAGAAATTTTCCATTTGATTGAAAAGAAGCAAATCATGATATTCTCCCAGAAAGATAAGTGAGTTGAGCAGTGGATACCTTTCTTCCTCTAAATCACAGCATAAGATCTCTTCCTGAAGTAAACACTGTCTTTGCATCCACAAGATAACTTTGGGAGATAAGGAGGGAACTGGAAGGGGTATATTTATGAGGCAGTGTGTATTCGACCAGGAATAACATGTATCTGCAAGTTTTCAAGTGAGTGAGTGGAACAAATCAGGCCTGAGATTCTGAAAAAAACAATTATTACCAGTGGACTTTGAAGATGCTGGAAAGGCTTGGGAATTAGTAACTTGTTGCTGTTGCAAAAGTCATTATATTTTTAATACTAATAGCAATGGGAATGTGATTGCAGTTTTCTTAAGCAAAGGAAAACAATCTCATGCACTACTATAAATTATTTTTGGGTATTCAATATTTGCAAATGGATCACAACAAAATTGAGGAAATCATTTCGTCTCTGGGAGACCAGGCACAAAATGAACATTGAAAGGCAGTGCATTTCTAATTGTCGTGGTCATTTAAAAAATTCATTGTAGAAAAAAAAAATAGTGAAGGTTACCTCAGGAGCACTTGCATCAACTTGGCAACAGCTGACTGTTAAGCTTAGAACCTGTGACCTAAAGGAGCCAATTGATACGCTGACAAATGCCCTAACTCAGGAGACTAACTGTACTAATCCTAACTTCCAATCAGAAATTTTATGCAGAAATATATCATTGCTCATGTGGTAGATTTAAGATAGAACCAAGGAGGTGCTAAAAATTGCAAATAAACCCAAAACATCAGTAGGCAAAGGTTCACAATCAAGTACAAATGAACTGAGAAGCAGAGGTGTCAGTTCTCTAATGGCAAAACTCCAGTAGGAGCAACTGCTCTCCATAATCAATGTGGTAACCAGGATAATAAAGTGCATGAGCTGGGCCTAGTGTCATCCGCCTAGAATCCTAGCACTGGAAGGCTGAGGCAGGAAGATGGCAAATTGAAACCCAGCACAGGCAATTTAGCAACTTAGCAAGACTGTCTCAGGATACAGGGTACAGGTCAGTGTGAAGTCAGTGGACTGTATCCCCAGTACCACAGGGGGAGAAAAAGTTGTGTGCTTACTTCTCCTTACTTCTTCAGTTACCTTTTTTTTTTTTAAATCCTTTGTGACAGGATCTGCCTCTGTAGTTCAGGCTAGTTCTAAAGTAAGTATGTCGCCCGGGCTGGCCTACATTTCAAGGCAATCTTCCTGCTTCAGCCTCCAGAGTTCTGGGATTACAAGTATGCACCGTTACACCCAGCTAGTTTGAGATGGTAGGGGATCCAACCCAGGGTCTACTTCTTCCTAGACAAGAGCTCTAACCACTGGATTATGCCCCCAGGCCCTGAGATTCAATTCTTAAACCAAGTCTGACTCTCTAGGAACTTGACCATATGACTGTATTTTCTGTTATTTAAAACCTGTTAGTACAACACATAACCGAGATGCATGTATACCCATGTTCATAGCAGCATAAATAACAATAGCTAAAATATGGAAGTCGCCAAACTACCCATCAACAGATCAATGGATACAGAAACTGTGGTATTTATACACAATGGAACACTATGCATCTATAAAGTCCAACAGCGTGGAGGCTTTTATGGGCAAATGGAAGAAACTAGAGAACATCATGCTTAGTGAAGTGAGTCAGAAGCAGAAGGTGAAACATCGTATAGTCTCTCTGATATGAGAAATCCAGATCACGATTATCTCATGGAACTTAAAACAAAGAACAAAGTGAACCAAGGGGGTTGGGTGGGGAGACCAGGAGGGGTGGGTAGGCGGAGGGACAAAAGGAGAGTGGGAAAGTCCTTGTCACCATGACAAGATAACCTATGTGCACAAAGTGCTCAATTTCATTGTAAACCTTAAATTTGTGTTTATACATACCAATAAAATGGGGGAAAAAACCTGTCAGTATAGCCTTTTTTTTTCCAGGTTCCTGTATAAGGCCACATATCAAAAACCTGTCTTTAGTTTCATATGTATTATTGTAATAAACCTCATTTCTTGGGTCAACTGAGTGAATTATCAATTTGTAGCAACAAATGCATCTGGTTCCTTAAATTTGAAATATATTTAAATATACATGTGTATATTTAAACACACACACACATATACACACACACACACATATATATATATGTATATATATTCATATGTATATATCTTATTTTTAAAGAAGACAATTTCTGCAATCAGTACTTATTAAAAAACTAATTAAAATGCAGAAAACATAAGGAAAGATTTTTTTCCCTGTTTGCTCATGCAGGAGGCCAACAACTCGTGATCAGTTCATTACACAGTATTCTTATTAGAAAAAATTAAACTAATTGCCACCTCAACCGTAAAGTCTGCAACAAGATTCTACATTATCTTCTGCTGTGACAAGGGGCAACAACAAGATTTTAGAGCTTGGTCATTCATTGTTTCATCCTGGCCTTTGCAAAAGCAGGCGGATTTGTCTCGATGACCCCTCACATCGAAGGTAACGCGGGCTGCCTCGAAAATCATTCTGTGGAAATAAGGCAAAGCCCCTGAGGATCACACTACGTGCCTTCCCTCCCAAGAGCTGCCAGTGGCTGGATGCTCTTGACCTAATGCCCTCCTGCATATCAAGTAGGTATAGTAATTTCATTTTCTTGAAAATACATTTACCAGAAACAAATAGACCAAAATTAACCTCAGGACAGCCTGAACTAGTGACTGAAATGGAAAGTCTGTGAGTTTATTCCAAAGTAAAATGGTGATGGCTGTGCACGTTGTGTACAGGTTGGGAGAGTCAACGGGCAGCTCTTTCCAACATGAACATATTAATGACCCAAACTGCTACATATGTAAACAGTAATAAGCTCATTTAGCAAGCACTGAACTCTACATTTTTCTAACACATTTGCTTTCATCCTTGCCCCGAGGATAAACAATCGGGTAAAATCCATCATTTAAGTGCAATTAAGCTTAATAATGACTCAAACTTGTCATCCATAAATCATGACCAATAAAACATTTCCAACTAATTTCTCATCAGTGAAATCACTAGCTATGCTTCTATTATAACAAAAGAAACATCACTTCATGCGTTAGGCCATAACATTACTTTGCTTAAAGAAAGACCATGTTTATTTCTAATCACATTCTTCAGCAGACTAAACACAATAGACAGATATCCCTGCTCTAGAGCAAAAAAGGGAGAAAACCTAATATTCTGTTCTTAGGACATGACACCACCTCTCAGAGATCGTTCCCTTCATCACAAGGAGAGCAGAATCATTCACAAAAAGGCTTTTTGTTAATCCAGTTAGATGGAATCCTGGAAACGCTTTAGATTATACACCTGCTACAGCGATGTGACCCCTGGCCACCAATGTTACAAAAGAGGGTTTTCAGTGAGTTTTCTTTTGCCTCATAGGTAAAAATATATTGATAAATGAGTTTGGATATTTGAGCACCACTACCTACAAACAGTACATAAGATTCTGGTAATGGTTGTAACTTGATGAGTGGAAAATATTTATGAGACATCTTTCTGGGTCACTATTTCCACGTCATCAAAAAAGATGAATTTGTGTAATCAATTACCATGTGTGCATGCAAGTACATCTGTACACACACAGACACAGATCTTTCAACTGTGTTAGAAATGCACAGAAGATCTCATCCTTCTGTTATTTAGGTATTATAATCAAAAATATCATCCTATATTTCAATAGTTTTCAACACATATGCAGGCACATTATCTTATTAGCTTTTTGTGAACAATTTCAAGAAGTTGACAAGGAAGATATTCTATGTCTCCAGAAGATGAGACGGAGATTTTCTCATGAAGATACAAGCTATAGAATTTGAGCCTCAAATCCAGAACTTCTGCATCCTAGGTGAGTACCAATGCTATGGACCTATAGGGCCTCTTGACGATCAGACTGCTCTGAACTGTGGCTTTCTCAGCTCAGGTCTTCTGGACAGCTACCGCAGCGCCTCAAGACCTTGCCTTCAATCCCCTAAGTATCGCAGGGGTGCTGGCACAGATTCTGTTGGGAGCAATGAACAGCTGAACTCAACACACATGATACCTGAATCACAAGACGAGTGGCCATCTGTCTTTTACCCCACGTGCTTCTTTCTCCAGGCTCCACTTTCCTTTCTCCGGTATTTGTACTTTCTACCCTTTCTCTCTCCTTCGGTCCTTCAGCAAACTCTGCTCCGTGTTGAACAGGGCTTCCCACATGCTCAAACATTTCTTAAAGATATTTCCTTCATATTTGCTTAAGTCACACCTGGCTCTTTCCAGAAATGCCACTTCCACTGAAACTTCCAGGGGAAAAAAAATGAATGCCTGCCTTGAACTCCATCTACAGGTACAAGGCACTTTAATTGGGATCATCATCATAGATGTAAAATAATGATTGTATAATGTAAAAATATCATGTCAGTGCAGTGCACATTTGGGTCCTATATTAGTTTGAGCAATAGCTATTATTTTCATTCAGCAGATGAGAAAACAGGTTCATAAAGATTGTGTCACTCAAGTAAGGTGCACCTGCAGTTACTGACAGAACACATTTCCTTTGGTTTCTCTTCTTTCTTACTACTTCTCCTTAACTACATTGTTTCTCTGTTCATTGACACCACTGTTTTTAGGAGAATTAAGAAATCTGTGACAAAAATTAATACAGTTTTTCTATTCTCCACTTAATCTCACTATCTGTCAACAACTATTTCATTTCCAATCAGCTACATTTAAAAATTTAGCTATACTGTATTGGACTTGGATACAGCAGGAATCTAGAAGGCGTTTTGTTTTTTGGCAATGGCCGAATACGGTCCCCGCAGCCCGTGACAATGCATCTCAGCCATTGAAATGAGAAAGCAGGCATGGAGACTGTATTAATGAATGGACATCAGCATGTTTAAATAAAACTTTATTACAAAGCAGGAAAGTGGCTCTATTTGGTCAGCAAGCCATAAGCCAACCGTGCTGGCAGACTTTCAGAGGTGGACAGGGGATCTGGGTGCAAAAGAGGAAGATTAACATGGGAAACACTAGTTTCTCTTAGTTCTTCTGCTTGGCCACATTTATTTACCCAGGAATGTGAAGCAACCTATTGACAGAGAGGTTTGGCTTTGAAATACTACCGGAAACATCTCATGTCAGAGTGGAAGGAGGTGCTCATTTAAATACTGATTAATTGCTTTCTGAATGCCAGACCCTCTTTAGGCTACTTATAAGATAATTTTACTTTATTCTTAAGATAACCTTTGAAAAATAGCCTTGTAATCTCTATCACAGAGATCAAAAGTAACAGCTTAGGGAAGGTATATAACCCCATAGGCAAACAACGAAGAGAACCAAGGTGGTTCTCTGTTCTGTAACTGTGTTTCTTCTGGAATTAAAACAAACACATAAGACAGCTAATCTAAACTTTAAATATCTCTGCAGTAGCCATTTGACAATTTGCCTCAATCATCCTCTAGAAACGCTATCTGATATAAAACTGCCAATTAGAAGCACGTGTTTTGCCCCTTTTCTCTCCCACCTCCACAAAGGACACTGGCAAAGACACTGATAGGGATGTGCAGTGGGCACCTTCCGAGTTCACGAGCTCTCTGACCTCACGGCTCACCGCCAGTGGGATAAAGTCAACATATAATTCATTAGAAACTTAACTTCCTTCAAAATAAATATTGAAAGACCATTTTTAGATATGTAGTGGATATCTCTTTTAAAATTAATGAATAATAGATGAGTTATTGAGGATAAAGATGCTGAGCTTCTATTCACAGAAGTGTTTCCAAAAAGTTGCAACAAAATAACGAGACCAATCACATCAGGCAAATAAGGCAGGAGATTCTTTAAAGAAGCACAGGAGTATTTTTCGGGCAGAGTGTATATGATCATACAATTCTTCTGTTTGTGTGAGGTGGGTTATTGTGGATTGAATCTACAACCTTTTCACTGAACTATGTGACTCAGCTAGTCTTTCTTTTTTCTTCCTTTCTGTCTTTTTTCTTTCCTTTTTTCCTTTCTTTCTTCATTCTTCCTCATTTTTCTTCTCTCTCTTAGAGACAGGATCATTGTTAAGCCACTGCATTTCCCTGGCTAGGATTGAACTTAAAATCAGCACATATAGTCTCTGAAATTGCTGAGATTATAAATGGGTATTAGGACTGGATGAGTGGCATAGTGGTTAAAGCACTTTCCCAGCAAGTGCAAGGCCCTGAGTTCGATTCCCCAGCACCACATAAGCCGGGCCTGGTGACGCACATCCGTATTTCCTGCATTTGGTAGGCTGAGGCAAGAGTCTTGCCGTGAGTCCTAGACTAGCGTGGGCTATACAGTGAGTTCAGGACCAGCCTTGACTGCACAGTGAGGCCTTGTGTCAAAAAAACAAAACAAAGAAAGAAGTGACCACTAACTTGTCTACTTGCTCAGTTCCCTAATTGACTTTTTGAACTCATTTTTTTTCTTGTAAACCAAAGCTTCTCAAAATGGATTTTATTTTAAAAACTAGGCTATTTATATAAGAGATAGAAAATATTATTGGATTTTTAAACAACGTTATTTTTAACTTCTTTATTAGGAATTCTTAAACAAAATGCAAAAAATATTTAGTTTTTAGAAATGGCTGGTCAATATTAATATTTTTAGATGGTCCTGATAGTTCTGGCTTATAATCCCAGCATTCTGGGAAGCTGATACAAGAGGAAAACAAGTTTAAGCCCAGAATAAGAAAATTAACAAGACCCCAATAAAATTAAAGAAAAAGATCTGGGGATATACTTGAATGCAAAGACCCTAGGTTCAATCCTCAATACTGAAGAAAAAATATATGTTTTATACATGTAAAAGATTTCATATATATGAAATCTTAAATATGTTGACTTCAATAAACTAGTTGGTAACTATTTAGACATTAGAGAAACTTAGAATTCATATTCTATGATAAAATCCAGTAGTACTGGCTACTGAAAGTATTGAGAAGAGAACAAAACATTTATCTTCTTAGTTTTAGATTCATTTGTTGTTCCTTGGACAAATCTGCCAACATCTGAGAGCTGCAAAATTTGCTCTTGTTTTACATTAAGTTCAAATGACACATTGTTTTCTAAATTATAATCCCAATTCCTTGATGTTATTAATAAACAGACTTTTAAAAATATAATTGTAAGTTGTTGATCCCTTGCCAAAAATCTGTCACTAGTGTATAAATTAGCACGAACATATGTTAATGCATAATTCACCATTTGTGAGGGGGCTTTGTTGAAAAATTGATGAAAATTCATGACAGAACCATTCTAGATTAAGTTGCCCCATAAGCAAATAATCAGAGGCATTCACAATATAGTGTTAATGCATTTGATGAAATTAGTTTTTGTCCATTCTGTAGGATTGTTTTTAGATACATTTGAGCCTCAAGATGAGTGTTTTTGTTACTGTGATGTTACATTTAAGAACTGAGTGGGAAGGGAGTGGCAGGTCATCTAGTTCAAGTTTCTCAACCTGTAGTCCAAGAACCACCTGCCTCACATCCGCATGTGCTTGTGTGCTCATTAAAAATATTCCTCATCCTGGCCCAATCCTAGGATTCTAGAACAAAAATGTTTAACAGGAAACCTAGAATCCTAGGATTTTTCCTCTAAAGACTTCAGCTGCTTTCTACATGATGTAAAGTTAAGATCTAACCATTCAGAGCATGGCTGTCCACACTTTTGCCGTGCTTGGGACACACTCAATGAAGAGGAGTTGTTATTATCAGAACATAGCCTGATTATCCTACAGGCCAGGTCCTGTTATGGGCACAGATTTATTTAACCCGCATATTGAACCTATGAAATAGTTTCTGTTGCTCTAATTTTGAAATGAAGAAGCCAAAACACAGACATCAAGTGCAAAATCTGTCATCGTGGAGGCAGTATCACTACATCCATTAGTGCACAATGCAGACCTAAGCTCAGACTGACTTAAACTTGGTACAGCTTTAGATCTGTTCCCTCGATGACCTTGTTTTTCCCTCTTTTTTATTGCCTTCCTAATAGTTTCCTTCTGTTTTTATGTCATCTTTTTTTTAAGATTCCACTAACTTTTTCCTGCCCTTTTTATTGATAAGTATAAATGCAAAACTTGGAATTCACAGTGATCTTGAGCATTCTGTGCACATACATATCCTGGCAAAGTTACCAACCCTTTCTCTCTGTTCTTCCGACCCTCCCACCACCTGCCCCTCCCCCCGTTCCCATTTTTTCACATATTGAGTTCTGTGAAGTCAAAAAATTGATATTTGACCACTGAGTCTTTTTTCTTTTCTGTGAAATTCATGAATAAAATCAAAATACAATAAAAACTGTAGGAGGATGGAAATGTAGATGCTGCAGTGGAAGTATCTTTAGGTTCTTCTCCCTTGCTGTAATATGTTTGCTTCATCGTTTTGTTATGTTTTTTCTTAGCTTCCCAAATAAAGCAGCAGTTGTTTGACTTTTTGCAATTTCTGTTTATTGCTATGCTGAAAGTAAACTTGCAGAAAGGAATGACTTTAACAAGATTGAAGACCTAGGCCTTTTTTTTAATCTGATAGATTTTGTCTGAATTATTCATTTATTCATTAATTGTACCAACAAATACTTATTGAAGGCAACCTTAACACTGCACTTTGCTTTGACAGTACAGGTAACATGAGGATGAAGAACTCAGCCTCATCTAGTAACCAACATGAATTTTTATTGCCCCTATGTTGGTCAACATAGTAGAAAAATCATTATGCTATAAGTTTATTAGTACACACAAATATATATATATATATATATATATATATATATATATATATATATATATGATATACATTGGTTACATCGAGCTTGAGAATTTTGTTCACATATAAATCACGACATCATTACAATCCCCACCTTGTAAAATGGTTTATTAATAAAAAAATTATAGGGAAATCTATTTTCCCCATTTTGGTTCTGTTTTAAAATGATGATTTTTTTTTTCAAAATGGTGTAACTCTGATTAGTGAGTACCTTTCCTGAACTCTAGATAAATGCAAATTCTGTCATAGATCATGAATATCAAGGGGGTAAAACCTCACAGAAAAATAACTGGATAATTATGCTAAAGCTAAAGCTCTACTTCCCTCACTAAAGGTGTTTGGAGATGACCTCTTTGGACACAATTGAGGTTTGATGGAATCATAGCATGAGGAACTTGTGTAGTGGCTAATTAAGAGTAGCATGCAGGCATGCAGAAAGAAGGCGGCCATCTGTAAGCCTAACAGAGCCATTACCAGAAACAGCCCTTGATATTAGACGTCCTAGACTCTAGGACGGAGGAAATAAACTCCAACTGATTCCTACAACATCTCTACCCTTATACACCATTGTGCCTACAATACTATAGACCACTCAAGATATGGCATTTTGTTCTCTGGTGGTCCAAGCCAAGGCAGGCTGAAAATGACTCAACGGATACGTGGATAGGTTTGGAATTAACCTTAACTAAATCTGCTTGCCCTTAGGAGTCAGACATGAAAGAATTTAAATTTCTTCTGTAATATATTATTTTTATTTTTGGTTTTTTGACACAGGTTCTCACTCTCTAGTCCAGGCTGATGCTGAACTCACTATGGAACCCAGGCTGTCCTGGAATTTGTGACAATCCTCCTGCTTCAACCTTCACAGTGCTAGGATTACAAGAGTGTCCCAGCAAGCCTAGCTATGACGTCGGGCTGGAGGATTGGCCCAGGGCCTCATATTTCCTGGGCAGGCGCTATAATCACTGAGCTATACTCACATTCCCTTCCACAATACTTTATTATTTTTACCACAAGAATATTTAGTAAACTTTCAATAAGAATATTTAAATATACATTTTTCTCAAATCCAAAACATTGTAATATGAAGGGGCACATACAAAGTAAGGAAAACAACAAGCAGATTAGGAGATTGCCCTTTAGAAAAATATTCAACTAACTCAATATGACTTCTGGCTTAAAATATATCCAATATAGTTCTCAGGCCTCAAAAACTAGCTCTTCCTGCTTTAGTCTCCTGAGTTCTGAGTCAAGAGCCACCAAACTCAACTCTACAAAAAGTTTTTTTTACATAATTTCCTTATGTTTAATTAAATTAAAATTAAGGTGACTTGTTAGAGAAGTGTAACCAAATTCTCCCAACCTGCATGCAGAGTCAAATTGTTTGTTCATGTTTTGGCCGCAGTAACTTAACTCATGTATGAAAAGAGTACGAGTGCAGCCAACAGACACAAACTAGAATTATAAGCTATTTTAACCAGACTATAATGAAATGAAAAGACAGTTTTTAATACCCTGACCCATAAAATTATGAAATTCTAAGTAATGTAAAAGACAATGCATCATTTCCTATACTCCAAAAACAAAAGACAATTCATCACGATATGTCAAATTTTATTTTTGAACCCGCCTACTTGACCATCTTCATCAGAGCCAAACCACACCCAAAAAAAGAAACAGATCAGCAGGTAGGTTACCTGTTCTGCCAATCCGGAGGTGATGTGTTTTTTTTTTTTTTAAAGCATAGCCTCCTCTTCTCCAGAGGCTTTATCCACTAACTCCAAAATTGTGGGATTTCTAAGCTATAAGTAGTATACACACTTGTAATTCCAGCCTTCTGGGAAGCTGAGGCAAAGGGATTGCAAATTTGAGCCCAGCCTAAGGAAGACACTGTCTCAAACACGCACACACACAACACACACACACACACACACACACACACACACACACACACACACAAATGGTTAGGAATGTAGTTCAATGTGAAGGTGTTGCACTCAATTCATCTGTAAATGTGTGCACATACAACACACACACACACACACACACCAATAGAAAATAGTATAATTCAATTCAGAAATCAGCAGTGATGTGTACACACCCACAATGAAACTGTATAAATGATATTTAAGACAATAAACAAAGACAAGGAAGAAATGTTCTTCAGGTACAGCTACATGTTGACTCTGATACAACAAATTACCCTGCAAGGTACAGTAAGCCTGTCTCAAAAAGCAACCAGTCTTGCAAAATCTCTTGATTCAGAAATCACTTTCAGGCCTAGGTGCTTGTTGGGGCGTAGAGTTACCACTGTAGAAATTAGGACTGGAGATACAGAATTTGGGGCCACCAATAGGCTTGCAGGCAGTGACTTAGGAAGAGGTCCCTGGGTCACTGGTGCTTACATAGGCTTTGGATCAGACAAAAGTTAAGGCAAATTATTGCAGCCCCAGCCTTGCAAATGCCTCTCTCTCTGCCATAATTCTGTTTTCTTTTTGCAAACAACTACACATTAAAAGAGCAACTTTCACGCTTGAGATAATGTATCTGGACAAGAAGACAAGAGGGGAGAGGGAGCATATGGTAGGCATTTTCTTCACCTCTCCTGATCTCGTTGCGGAAATATTTTCAACCATTAAGGTTTACTGAAAATCTTTCTTCACCAAGCACCTTCCTACAGAACTACCAGGCTCCTCCAATTATCTAGCATCGCATTAGCCAGATATTAGCCATCGCGTTGCCTTTATTTTCAGTTCTACCTTCTTCAGTCACGGCATGGTAACAGCCAAAGCAGATCCCACCAGGGCTTCTCTTTATAAACCCGGAAGAAACCTGATGGAGAGCCAGAAGACACACCACAGAGGCAAATGTGGCCAAATATTCTTTTATTCCTCTTACAACTTTGCTTTGTCAGATCGTCTTTTACTTAGACCCATCCTATCATCTGCCTAAGCATTGCTAAAACTTCCCCAAGCATCTGAAACAGTAAAGCTAGAGGACATGGTTGAATCAATGTACCCTTCTTTTAAAATAGAGTATCTACTGCTTTATCAGCACAATCTGCACAGAGCATCTACACGCAGCATCTTTCTCCTTCCAACAGCCTCTATTTTAAAATCAGTATAAGTCCCCCTTGTACTGCAGTTCACATTTAACAAAGACTACTCCTTGGGGAATGGAAGACTTTACTTGATGAGTAAACCCCAAGCCCAAGAACAGAAAATTTGGCAAATTGCACACCAAACTCCAGGTAGGCAAGAGCTCATGCAATGTCAGATCCCAATCTGGCAAGTGCATTCTCAAGCTCTCCCACAGAAGTGCATGTTTCAAAGGTATGTACAGCTAACAAATAGGAAATTTTCCTTCACAAAGATCTAATCATCTACAAAGAAAACCTTTCCACATAGTGTGTTCATCTGTTATCAAAAAACATAATTAGCAAGATGGTTTTTCATCCACATACTGAACTGTTTCACTTTGGGGGACATGGTTAGATCTCCGTGGCCTTGATTCAAAGTCACAAAGTAATCAAGACCCCAAATGCTCAGGCAGGTGATTAATCTGCCTGAGAGAAAAATAAGGCAAGAAGAAGCCCCAAACTAGCACGCAGGGGCAGGTAGATATTGTCATAAAAGCAAAGAAACTGAAAACAAATTCTGGAATCCAGCCATTTTTCTTTCCCTCTGCTCTGTTGTCAAACATTTTCCATTTATGACATTTTCCATTTATAACAATTTCCAGCACTGCTCACTTTACAGGCATGTGCATACACAAGAAGAGACCACACAGAACTGCAAAAGCGCCCCATCACAGAGGGCTCGCTTCCCCTGCGTTCAGTTCCACCTGCTGCATGCACTCCATCTTTGCTGTGACTATCAGCGTCTATCTGCTGAGTGTCCTAAGATGTGCCACGTCTGGTGGATTTCAGCTCCTTTTATGGCTGCTCATTCCTCAACTCAAGAACCTAAGGGGAGGCTGCACCAGGAGTTACCGACAGCTTCCACCACAGAAATATGCTTAACCCAAGCCATTGATTTTTCCATTCCATGTCTTTTCATATTTCTCCTGCTCCAAACGCACTATCTTCTCTTATAAAGATTTCTCCTAATCTGAAAGGTCCAAACTCCAGGTCCCACATTTCCTTAAGAAATCCACCCTCCCCATTCCCAACACATGGCAAAGGCTTTCTCCTGTAAAACGACTGCCTTCAAGGGCCAGTCTGCATCCTGTGTCTGCCCGAGCGCTACTCTCTTAGCCTATGAGCTCAAGCTGTATCATCACTATTTATACCTACTATGTGTGCATACATACCAGTACATACATGTACTTATGCATATATGTTTAAATGTGTGTCTATACAGGGAAAGATAAAATGTCATGAAATAATTAAGTGGATACTTTATATAGGCATGAGAAGAATTCAACTCTTAGAAAAATTTCCTTCAATAATGAGAACATCATGCTCAGTGAAGTGAGTCAGAAGCAGAAGGTGAAACATAGCATGGTCTCTGTGATATGAGAGACCCAGATCATAACTCTTATATAACTTAAAATGAAAAAGTGAGCCGGGGGATAGGGTGGGGAGGAATAGAGAGGTAGGTAGAGGGAGGGACAAAAGAAGAGTGAGAAAGTCCTTGTCACATTGACAAGATATGTAGGTGCACAAAATGCTAAACTTCATTGTAAACCTTAAATTTTCCACTTATACATATCAATAAAATGGGGAAAGAAAAATTCTGTTAAAGTCTGAGCTATCCTATGAAAGTAAAAATCTCAGAAAGTCAAAAAACAGTGATAGGCACAGATGGCATCTTTAGAAGGTAAAAGAAAATATTGTAAAACAACGACGTGATAACATTGCATCCTACATGTTAATTCTCACTGTCCTGACTTCCTGTTGCTTTACTTCTTTTAAGGAAAGTAACACCGTCCTCCAAGGACTTCTGCTAGGAGTTCATAGAATCTGCCTTGAAACAAGCAACTGGGGCCCACCTGGCCCCTCAATAATCTTGGGTAGAGCCACATAACTTGGGTGCCATGAAGTATGAACCAAAGTGCCCAAAGCCTAGATCCAGGAGTTCTTGGCACAGTCATGACCCTCTCACTTATTAACTATGTTTCTTCATGTTTCTTTGTCTGTGAAATGCACTTACTAAACAGTCCAGTAAATATCTCTTATATTATACTTTCCTTCCTACTGGCTGGGAGAAGAATATTTATTTACAGGTTTTTTAAGAGCAAATAATAATGTAATATGGAAATGTCTTCACTGCTGGGACAAAACATCCAACATTTACAAATTAAGAGAGGAAAGATTAATTAAGTGCACAGTTTCAGAAGGTCTCACACAGTCTGTTGATGAGTCGCCAGCAGTGGTAGAAGCACATAGCAGAGATTGGAGCGCTGCTCACAGCGTTGCAGACAGTAACCCATGAACAAGCTGATGTCTGGAGACTCTGGCTAGGCTAGAGCTTTCTCAGGAAGAAGCAGCAACGATGCTTCTTCTTCCTTCCTTGACTTAATTCAAGCTGCTTCTTGGGTCCCCTAAGTCTAAAGTGGTTCCACCTCCCTCACTTCATGGCCCACAAATCAATAAGGAACACCTGAAATCTCTGCCCTGGGCAGCCTCTGTATCAACAGTTTAACATAGTTCTTCCAGGTCAAGCCTGAAGTATTCTTCCCATCCAGCAGGTCCTACCCACCCGCACCCCCACCCACCCCCAACGACACATGGTTTCATAGTTATACTACTACATCCAATTACATGAGGCTTGGGGGGCGGGGGTGGTTTTCAGATCCAAACCATACTAGATGTTTAGTGCATGCTAGGAACAATTCTAAGACTTTACATGAACATCAGTTCATACAAGCACATTCAAGTGGAATTGGTATCAACATCATTTGAAAAAGGAAGAAATTGAATCATCAAGTTATAGGTCTAAGATCACAATGTAATTAGTGACAGACTCAGAATTAAAAACGAGGAAGTTGTGTGTCATAATCTGGGAAAATGTGTTACCGAACACAAACCATTAATCCGTTATCAATGTAAGGGATTGATACCATGAGCATTCTTAGGGAAAAAACAAATTAAATCATTCGTTCTTCCTTTCCATTTCCTTTTGTGGGTAACTATGATAGTCTCTTAAATGGGTTTTCTTGCTTCTGTTTTGTTTTACCTTCCAACCCAGATCGTCAAAAGTGATGTTTTGGGGGTCACAGGCCCAGGAGACATATTTTCCTTCTCTTGGTCCTGCCTTCATCCCTGTTCATAATCTTCTTTCCTTAACTCCATGGTGAACACACAGGCATTCTAGATATATTTTTAAATGAATCAAAACCACTCTTGGTTCAAGGTGTTTGTGTTTTTTTGCTGTGTACTTTTTGCCCAGGTGCTATATATAACACTGTCACCCCATTCCAAACAAGAACCACTGTCAGCAACATTCCCTTTGCACTACTTTAGTTTTCATGACATTTTCTGCCCCCTAATGCTATGAATATTAGCTACTTGCTTGTATCCCTCACTAAATTGGATGTCTCCTAAGGACAGAGCCTCTGTCTGTGGCACAGAATCCTTAATGGCACATTTTTAAATCAGGCATATAATGATAATTTGATGAACACAACAATACATTTTGAAAGCATGGCATTAATAAAAAATTAATATCAAACAAAGCACATGCACATCAAATTTTAATAAAAATTGAAAAATCCTAAAGTGTTTTTTATGGTTGGAAAATAAGCTAAGAGGAGCAAAGAAAGAACATCAGTAGGCGAAGAGTTTGAAACAGGTGTCCAGGATGCTAAACACAGCCCTTCTATTAGGATATAATCACGTGATTATGTGGAGGAGGAAAAAAGCAGAAAGAGAAGCAATTTTTTTTTTTTGCTAACATTAAGATGAGATAAATTCCTCACTAAAAAGAAGCAGCTTAATGAGAAAGTTTTGACCAAGTATGGGTACAATATGAAGATGCTCACTTGTTGCTTAGTCAAACAAAGCTAAGTAACCAAGCTAATTAAATAATACAGTATCTCTCGATTTGGGATTGTGAAACTTAGTCTCTGAATCTATTACACACCTTCTCAGAATATGGTGCCATTCTTCCCAAGATATTATCAGCTTCTTAGAATGAGGCAAAACAAATAACTTAGACTTCTAGCATTTTTCTGAATGGCTGACTTTGTCAAATGGAAGCTTTCTGCAAGATACTCAGTTTAACTCAGTGTAGTTTTACACATCACATAAACATATGGAAAAACACACATAAAATACAGTGCATGCTTTCAATTGCTTTATGAAAATTTCTTGAGAAATTCAGAACACACAAACAACAAGAAAGACTAAGTGTGCAGTCATGAGAAAACCAACCCTGGGAGGGAGAGTCTGCTCTGTTATACTCAGACTTCCTATTAGATCTAATATTTGAAGAAGTCATTTATTATGGGTGGGTCCTAGTCACTTCATGTGTAGTATTTAGCATTGTGACATTCATTTTTAGGTAAACTCTAAAAAGGTGACTCCAGGATGAATACTCTAAATATTTCTCGATTGGGCTCTTGTGTGCGTTACAGGAGGCACAACAACTGCAGCCTGTCCCTATCAGATGCCAGGAACAAGCCATCGAATCCCAGATCCATACCCAAAAGTACCCAAAAGGTTCCTACTGCTCCCCTACTGTCCCATTGCTTCTGTGCTCTGTCCCCAGACGTCCTTACCGCCCCCGACTGTCCTCTTGCTTCGCTTCCCTGTCCCTGGACTTCCCTACCGCTCGCCTACTGTCCCACTGCTAATCACTTTCCAGGGTTTTTATCTGTATTGTTTCCTTTAAATATACCAGTTACAATGTTTCTTTGCAGACATCTTCTTCAAATTTGGCCTTTCCTATTAATCTTAAGAGTTAATGTTTAGAGCTTACCCTACAATGTCTAAAGAAAACGAAATCTGTCAGTTGAGTCCCTAGCATCACAATCTAATCCAATAGTGTTTTCTAGTAACTATAGAAAATATCTCTATCCCAATCAAAACAAAGTATGGGGCTGGGGTATAGCTCAGTAATTTGCCTACCAAGTGCATGGCCTTGGATTCAATTGCCCAACACCACAAAAGGGTGTGGTGGTGCCCGCCTATAATCCCAGCACAGGGGAAGCTGAGACAAAAGGATGGTCTCACCTTTGAGGCCAGCTTAGGCTACGTAGCAAGTTCATGACAAGGCTGGACTACAGAGTGAGACCCTGTCTCAAAAAAACAAAAAAGGATGCCAAATGAGTCACAAGTGTAATTTTAAGATTTACAGCAACCAGTTTAAAAGAAATAAATGAAATCACTCATCTTTTTTAATTTGACATACACAAAACATTGCTAATTCAATATCAATATTAAAATTTTACTAATGAGTTATTTTATCAATATCTCATTACTGGAAAGGTATTCCATGCCAATGTGTAATTTACACTGAGAGTACTCTGCAAGTCAGATGCAAACTTTCATGCAAATACTTGCTCTGTATTTAGATTTTATAAAAAATATAGCTGGCAAAAAGGGGGCGTACCTATATACATGTTGTTCTAAAAATAGGTCAAACACCATTGTTCGGTGACAACAGAGAATTGGCTTTTACACTACAATAATTTAAGATTAACGAAAATGAAACTTAGTCTCTTGGGCAGTCACCTGGTCCCAGGCCAGGTCCTCAGTAGCTCCATACACTTTATGAGATAGTGCCGCAGCAACATGTTTGAGCATTTCTTGGTGGAAATTTCTCTTTTCAAACATGCACTAATATTCTAGGATAGGTTAACGTTGCCCTTCTTTTTGACAGCTTTCAAGGGTTTTGAGCTCGTCGCTTCTAAAACTATTTCACATAAATCCCCAGTCAGTTTCAATACGGAATCACTCTATAGCCCCAGTCTTTTGAGTTACCATTCCCTTTACTTTCCACAGCTGTTTTCACAACTGTATTTGGTTCATCGATTAGATTTGAAAACATTACATGTGTGTTCCAAAATTCATTTAGTAAAATCGCAGGCATAATCTGAACAGAGATTTTCTTTTTTCTACAGACTGGAATATTACATCCTCCAGCTTTGGAGGAGAACCAGGTGTATTATTATCAAGGATTAAAAGCATAGCAGTGATTTTGTGGAAGAGTTTGGAGTTAGGAAAGTGTAGGAGAGGTGATTCAAGACGTCATGTGCATGGTTGTGTGTCACAAATACATTATTAAAAGATTTTAACACGATTTGCCAGTACATGAAGCAATGTCCAAAGCAGGACAGTTTTTTTTTGTAAATTAGACATTTTCCAATACGAGAGCCATTTAAAAGTAGTGTTCCCCATAGGATAGGATGCAACGATTATTTTCTAATATCAGGAACAAACAAAGAAAAAATATGTTGGCAACAGTGGAGGCTCTGAGGATATCTTCTTTGTCAGAAATAAGGCAGTAGGTTTAATTAAGAGTGTCACCATACAGATACAGCTGGGAGCATATTGATGAAAGAAGACATATTTGGGTAGATTTCACTTCTGTGATCCTTACTGGAAACATCGGCAGCACAGTATTTTACTTCCATTGCTAGTAAATTTATACTTTGGCAAGTTGTAGGTTAAGTATTGAACTCAACAAGAGAACCCACCAACACGTTGGCATTTCCTTATAAGACTATCTGCGAATTAGCTTCAAACATTGTACTACTCAGTCTCTTATCTATGATTTGCATATTAAGAATGCAAAGGCTTAATCATGTGGTCAAAGCCTTTTATACATAAACCTTCACCGCAATCAGTCCTATATTAATATACTTACAAGCACTGTGTTAATATATTTGAATCTGAGAAACTCGAAATGATTAGAAAAATAACGTCTTAGTCCTGTTCACTAGACTTTGATTTATTTGACAGAAATTAATTAGTTCAACCTTATTGGCTCAGTTTAATAATAATAATAATGAGGAACAAAATAACTAAAGTCCAACAGAGAATAAGACTCCTAGAAAAGGATATGAGATTCCATTAGGTGCTAAGGGATTAGCATCTTATCTCAAGTTAACAAACAGCCTCCGTATATATTAGTCATTTTAACTATTTCATGCCGTGGTGCATGTAGCAATGTGTTATCTTTGGGCTGAATCCAAAGCTCTCTTTTGGTAGTTCTTTTTACAATCGTCCCTCTACTCTCTAATCAATACAATCCATCAATGATTTGAACTTTAAATGCAATTATCTAAAATATCAATGGTATACTTACAACAACTGCCACATTAAATCCTCCATATACTTTATTGTTAATAATCATTATTCAAAACTTTAACCAAAATGGAGAAATAATTATATCTATGACCAGCAGCGAATGTACAGATGATAAAACAGCAAAATCCTGTAGTTATGGTTTCATTAATAGCAATACTGAATATCTATTCCTTAATAAGGTACTATTTCTGCAGAGAGGGAGACAGGGGAGGGAAGAAAGAAAGGAGAGAGAGAGAATTTTAAAGCTTAAATGTAGATTTTATTTTAGAAAAAAGTCATATGACATGCTGTCATAGTGACTAGTATTTAATCAACATGGGCAAATACTTTCCATTTAATAATTATCTAATATCAAACAAAAGATACCACTTTATTCCTTCTGAGAACATAAATCTAAAATATAGTACAATGACAATAATCCTGATACAGTCTATCCATTTACATGGGGATACATTTTAAATGATATTTGTGTATAATTTATTTATTAATATATCACATCTACTTAAGTTGTATTGGGACATAAATCATGGTGATATGATCTGATATGTTCCACCTGTTAATCTCAAATAGATGAAATTTAATAGATTATAAATCCATCATTTTTCACGAAGGCTTTTACATTGAATTAGGAACACTGAAATGGCATTTTATTGTAACCAACTTTTTCCGTTCATTTCTTTACAAATATATTGTTAATCTACAATCATTAAAAGTAATTCCTCTATCAAATTATAATTACTGAGAATCAAAATACCTAGCTGCACAACAAAGGTAAAATAAATATTATCCTAATGCTTTTCCTATGGAAATTTGATATTGCAAAAGCAGTAAAGAAGATGATACTGTGATCACATTAATAAATTCACACATTTCTGAACCCTGAAAGGCAGTTCTGTGAACATGTCGACATGTGTGAATGTGTTTCCTCACCACCAAAAGAAGTATTTCAACAAAACTTGCAGATTTTTGTAAATGACCTTTTTAGCACTACTTCAAAAACTATCACAGCTGTTTCAGAATTTCTTTGATTAAAACTACGACATTTTGGCAAAAGCAGATATGCTTAAGGGGGGTGGTCTCCAAAAAGACACAGGAAACCACTGTGAATCCCTTCAAGAGGTAAGAGACATAACTGGGACACCCACTTAGATGAATCAAGTGAATCTCCTGGTTAACAAAGAGGACCCAAAAACAAGAAGAAGCAAGGATAGGCTAGTTAGGGCTCACCTGAGGCCACGGTCACCTTGGAAAAATGTCAGCACGGGACAGTGACAAAAGCGAAGAACAGGCAGACCCACTATCATCTCAGCTAATGAGAAAACAGAATTGTGTTCCCAAAGTTACAAGGGAAAACAAAGTAGACTGAACCAGGTACACGGACTCTGAAGGCCATAATATGCTCGACTTACAACATATTTTTACACAGTTAAATATAAAAATATGCATTATTTCAGAGAAGAGTTGGATTCAGCACAAAGATTTGCACTATTTTCTTTCACCTTTTTTGAGACAGGGTCTCACTCTGTGGTCCAGGCTGTTCCTGAATTCACTTCAGAGCCTGGGCTGGCCTTGGACTCACAGCAATCCTCCTGTCTCAGCCTCCAGAGTGCTGGGATTACAGGCGTGCGCCCCCACTCTCAGCTCATGCGGTGCTGGGGAATCGAACCCGGTTACTTACCGCTTGGCTTAGCGCTTGCTCAAGTGCTTTAACCGCTGAGCCATTCCTCCAGCCCTGTTTCACCTTCTTTTTGACAACATTTAGGGGCGCATTTTTAAAAATTAGCACTAAAGCACATCTGTAAGAGTAACCCTGAATCGTAATTTCCTAGACAATGTGCTTTGTGATGATTAACAGACTCTTTTTTATGATTTCAAGTGTGTTGTAGCTTACACAGTTAACTATGTATTTTCTAAATCATTCTTTATCATTTTACTAATGTACTACTTAACTTTGGAGTCAGGCAACAGGACTGTACTATGTCTCTGGGTTACTTTCTGTTGAAAAGAATAAAGGAAGATAAATAAGAGACTATAAGGCCCTCCCTGATTCGATTTAGCTCTTCTACTTCCTGAAATGTGACGGGCTCTACTAGGAAGTGAAGCAGGGTGTGCACAGTGCTCTGTGCGGCTGGACCACGACGACAAAGGTAAGACAAAGGCCAATGCGAGGAGGCCAATGTGAACTAAAGAATGCAAATAGCACAGACTGCCAAAAAATTATGTTGGAATATCTGAAAGTTCTCCAGGATGTGACTGAATACATTTCCACACACGATTCTGAGTGCCAAATATATACAGTATGAACTCTTGCCTCCGGGCTTTTAGAATATCCTGGAAGAATGATGTAGGTGACTGACTTATGCTGTGCAGGCAGAAAGATAGAGTTTGTGTGTGGCAAGGTAATAAAGTAAGTATTTGTCAGCTTCCGAATTGGAAGCAACAATCAGTTGGCTATTTGCAACCCTGCTGTTCCTACGGGCATGATGCAAGAGCCCTTCACTCCTGTTCAATGGACGGCAGATCAACTTGAGATGTACAGTCTGGCATGGTGGAGTGTACCATTGTATCTGATAACAAGAAAATCTTAAACAGAAACCCACCCAACCTGCTGGGATAACTCTCAATTCCTTTTATGAAAGAGGGGCACACAGGGAAAATTAATGTTTAAAAAATAGAGTGTATAAGACAGATTTTAGTATAGGTTCCAGTGACAGTATTAGCAGGGAATATCCACGCTAAGGAAACAGAAATGCTGAAGATGTTATTTCTTATAACTCATAGTCTTGAGCCATATTCAATGTTCTTGTTTTCACAGAAATGAATTGAACGTTTTCTCTTGTATTTATCCTGACATTCTTTTTCTAAATTATAATTTTTCTAATTATAATTTGCTAAAACCTAAAGGCTTAGACCCAAGCTATTCATCTGAATATCCCTAAAGCAAACTTTCATGTAACATCAAATATAAAGGCCACGTTCCTCAGGTATGGCATCTATGAAATACACAAAAAAATGCAAAGCTGTTTGTCAGGATCCCACAGCTACTCATATTTAGAATTTCTATTTATCCATAATGTTTCCTTTCAAGAATCAGTAGATGATCAGACAATTTTAAGGGTTCCTGATTGGCAAACTATGTTTTAGGGGGAAAACAGTCAACTCCAATGTTTAATTTTTCCATCCATAAAAAGAAGATAATCAAACAGATTAGTGAAAGACAACAGGAAACTACATTCAAAACAATAGGCACACAAAGCAGATGAATCCACTTCAGCCTGTTTTCCATCACTTACTCCAGAAAAATAACTACATACAACACCACATATGAGAACTATGGACAGCAGCACATCCAACAGAGAAGATAAAGGGACCTCACAGACAGCGGACCTCGGCTTAAGCGCTCCACTCTTACTTAGCATTCTAGCAGGTCAGAAGGCCACTCCTGCTTTCTGTGATGCAGTTTCTTCACCAGCTGAAAGTTTGCAGCAACAAACAAACATAGAGCCACCACCGGGACCCTACAACGCAGGCATCTGGTTTCTCTTTTCTAAGTAACAATTCAGACAACTGAATTTTGACTTGATTATTTTTATTTTTATATGTTTTGGTACTGAGGATCAAGCCCAGGGCCTCTGCACTGAGCTACACTGTCAGCCCACCTTATGTTTTTGATTTCAAGACAGAGTCCCCCTAAGGCACTAAATTGTCTAGGCCAGGCTCAAACTTGCACCCCTCCTATTTCAGCATTTCAGAGGGCTGGGAATACAGACCTGGACCACCAGATCAGCTTTTGTCCTGTTTTTGTTTGTTTGTTGTTTGTAGTATATTACCTTTTACAGCATAATCTCTGCCTAGAGAGACCCCAAAAGGACATTTAGGCATGTGAGATACATACATATGAGGCATGTTCAGAGGATCATGCTTGGAACTGGTAAAGAGAAAGTGATTGTATTTGGAGGACTGCAGTAAATTGATTCTGGCATACCATTTGTTGCACAATTTACTATACTGCAATCCTTTGCCAGACACCTGCTCCATCTTTAATAAAAGTGTGCTGAGGGTCTTTAGGAATGAGAGAGCTGCTGCTTGTCATTTCTGCAACAAAGTGTACAGACAAGTACTTGGCTGAACAGGAACTGATGAACAAAATCTCTAATGCAAAACACTAACATGCGAAGATTTCAAATAAAGAAGGTCATCCTAAAAGATGTTTTTTCCCCCTTTGTTCAATGTTACAGTTACACGGGGGAATCTGTGGCATTAGTAGAATCAATAGATATTATAATTTTAACACTCAGAACTTTTGAATATGCAAGGTAATCAATGTAATGCGTACAGATTATTGACCATCTAATATGTGCATATGTCAATTTCCTTGTCACATGCTTTGAATGCATTGCATAAAGCTTGTAAGTCTCTAAGGGAATGAATACTTGATCCTCCTTTTGTAGCTGAGCAATTGAGAATCAAAAAACATGAAGTTGGTTGCCTGACCTCCAAGATCACATAACTCAGCAATGTTCCTCTCTTTCCTCCCTGCAGCAGGATTTAACAAACAAACAAACTTTTGATAGCCATAAGAAAAAGTATTTTGGGGAGGTAATTTCGGAGTTCTGTTATTAAAGAAGTATTATTCAAAGTAATATATGTATAATGCTAATGGATAACAGTTAAAATCATCTTCATCCAAAGTTTTTGCATATAATGCAAAGAAAAAAAAAAATACAAGCATGCTTTCAAGTTTGTATTAATACTTTAGGATCTAAAGTATTATTAGCACAAAAATAACTACACGCTGAAAGAGCTTATTTGGCAATGCCTACAACAGATATTACAGAAATTCTAATTGTTTATTTACTCTCAGTTAAATCCTACAGGCCTGTTTCCTCACATGCTAAATCCAGAATGAATGAAATCTCAAGAGGTGAATTTCTGTCTGACAACACACTCTTTCTGGGCGCGTAGGCCCCGCTCTCGCTGAAGCGCTGTTGTTCGGATTCTGCGTTTGCCATTCATGAGTCCTCTACATGCCTCTCTGCATCCATGATGTGATGCGGCATTGCTTACAGGCAGTTGACAAGAGCTCACCTCCAGCAGAAAATTCAGGGTACAGCCACTTAGTACAGAATGTCTGCAACGCATCAAGAACAATTGTGCCCTGTCACCTGCATTTCTTGTTGGTAGGAGCAGCCAGCAAACCCTGTGACAATGATGCTTCCAGAACAGCCTGAATATAAAAAGTCATAAATCAGGGAAGTTGAACCCAGCCACAGTCTTGAAGGTATCAGAGGTAGAATCAAGCAGAGGTGTTAATTCAATGCCCATTTCAACCCAAGGCTCCTGAAGCAGATTGAATAATATGTGCAATGTATCCCTAAGACAGTCTCTCTCTCTTGAGGCTTTAAATTGTGACTGTGACACCAGATAACCCTTGAGGATGATTTACGGGGACCTTACAGGGTCCCCATCTGCTTGCACCACAGCCACTAATGTAAACATGTCCCAAACAAATGAGCAACGCTCTATATGGCAGTTATTAAAAAGGGACTGAGCACAACACTAGCAAATGTACAGCAGGAAAGGATACACAATTATCCTCCAGGGAATCAACTCAATGCAACCTAATACTTAGGTGGATTGTAAACAATGTTGAAATATTAACGCTAAATAAAGTGCACTGAAAGGTCTTTGTTAAATAAGGGCTCAGCATTAATAGCTGCCAAGTAGGCATCTGATGCTAGAGGAATAAGAAAAGGAAACCAAAGGTGTCCCAGGAGAAGATTCAGCAATTTAATAGCTGTTCTCCTTTTTGCATCAGAAAAGTAGATGAGATAGTACAGGTAAGGCTATCACTAGGGGCCATGTCACTTCTAAGAGCCAAACACTCCAGGGATCTGGCTCTCAAAACGCACCCCTAATCAATGATTTCTAATATACTTATGAAGGAGATAGATTCACTTTATACCTACCGGTTCCTCAAGTCTAAAGATGAGAACAGACTAAAAGATCCTCAGATATTTTGAAGTCACTTATCAAAACCAGAGATTAACAAGATGGAGAAATAAGGCTGAGTGTTTTCTAGTTGACAATGATTTAGCACTAAGATCAACTTAGTAAACAGTTTTTGAACCCCTCGATCATTAGTAAGCACAATTCGCATTTGTGGAGCTTGCATTGTGGCTAAGGGAAAGGAAAATGCTATCACAAGTTTATGAGGTGAAGTTTAAGCACCAAGCAGAAAAGTCACTGAACAAAAAAAAAAAAAAAAAAAAAAAAAAAAAAAAAAAAAAAAACGGGACACCACAGATGAGGGGCAGAATGGTAGGTAGTGCGGTCAGAGACAGTCTTAAAGAGAGAAAAGGAAGTTAGGCTTTGCTATGAGGTAAGTTGTGACTTCCTTAAACCTGAATTTACATGGCAAAGCCATACTCTCCATGGAACCACACAGGGAAGTAGAGCCTTTATATAAGAAATGTAAGTCGCTAACATTAAATGTGGTCATAATAGTTGTTCCCTAATCTACTCGCCTGGTGTCCTTATTCCAAGAGGGAACACAAGTGATCTCTCTCTTTCTGCACCAGGAGTTGAGAAACACACCCAGGAGGCAGGCAGCCTTCTGCAAGCCAGGAAAAGAGCCCAAGTCAGCAACCAACCATTCTGGCACCTGAATCTGGGCCCTCTGAGCCTCTGCAACTGTGCAAAAGCTAATGTGTGTTCTACGAACAGTGGGCTCTGGCGTTTTCTTACAGCAGCCTGAAATAGATATGGAGAACAGGCAGCACCCAAGGGAGGAAAAGAAATGGATAGACTCAAACAGAGGCCAGGAACCAAGATGTAGCCTCCACACACACCCCCCCCCCAACCCACCCCCAAGCTCCTGTGGTCTATGAGCTAAGAATGGACTTTAAATTTTTAAATGATCAAAAAAAATCAGAACAAGAATAACATTATGTGACAAGTGACTATGATATGAAATTCAAATTTCACTGTCTATAAATACAGATTCGTTAGAGTACAGGCCAACTTGTGCCTTTACTGTCTGTCTGTGGTGCCTTTCACACCATCACAGCCAAACTGAGCAGTTGCCACCCAAACCCTATGGTCTGTAAAACCTGAAATATTTATTCTTGAGCCCTTTGTAGAAAAAAAATGTCAACCCCGATCTAGACTGGGTTGCTTCTCTGACTTTCTTGTGGGTATGTATTGCCTAGGGATCTTCTTAAAATGCAGATTATGCTTTAGCATAACTGGGTTGGGGATGTAATTTTGCATTTCTAGCTAACCTTCACAAGCTGCTGCTGTTACAATATGCGGACAATGATATGATTAGGGAAGGCCAAGATCCATTCTATGTAAGACCCAGATTTTCATTTAGAGGAATATCTTTCTTAATGACCTTAGTGGTTAGGTAATCAACACCTAGGCAATTTTCTTCTTTGGATCCATTCTAAAATCTAAGTATCAGTACTTAGCAGAAGGTATGTAGAACAAAAACAGAGAGGAAACCCCCAGTTTGTGTGTTGACAGTTACAAGCCATTGTAAAAAGAAAACATGTCAAAACTGAGCATTTATAGCTTACGTTAAGTAATGATTCAGTTTCCTTTGCAAATTTTTATGTTTCTCTTTATAATTTTTCTCATCATATGTAAAGTAGTTCCTTTTTTATGTTTTACTCAAATCTAATTTTTGAATATATGAGAAAAGCAAATTCTCTATGACACTAGCACAATCCTCAAATTAAAAAAAAAAAGATCTTAAAGTAAAACAACTAAAAGTAAATATTGAGATTTAAACTGATGAGAAACAGATTGGGTATTGCCTGTCAAAGCCCCAAAGGCCACAAAATAAATGGCAAGGTAACAGCAGCTTGATCTCATTGAAATGCAGACTGTATTCATGGTGATTTCATATGCATATCCTCCTTCCACTGTCTCCTTAACAGATGTCATCAAATCAGTTCTACAGGCCAGAAGTGAAGAGCAAATATCACCAGAGGAGATATGGAGACCCTCTCACTCCAGGCTCCCCAACCTGTGAACCACAAATGTGCACCCTCTCTCCCCGGGTTTAAACTCAGCAGGCAGAGACCCAACGTGTTATTTCCACCAAAATGTAAAACCTGGCATTTTAAAGATTTAATCAGAATACCTTTCTGATTTGTTAAGTTCACCGTGATAATCCAATGGCCGTGCTCACTGGAAAATGCACGGGAAACTAGGGGTTAAATTTCTACGCAGACCTGATGATCTCAGTTACGAACAAGTAAGCTTCACTTCTTGTTTGCTGGTTTGCTTGTTAGCTGATTTGCACGAAAATGTGCAAGTCATAAGCTAGGCTAGCTAATTATCTTTGGCCTTTATTTATATTGCTCATGGTTCTGAAGTTAAAAAGGCAAAGATGACCACGAAATGATTAGTGATGCCAAGTAGGGGGTTGTAGTCAAGACGAGCAATATGCTATGGTCCTTAATGAATTCTTAGCACCTATCATGGCACTGGCACTTAGTGTACCAAAATGAGATTTTATACATACATATGTATACTGCATAGACAAATATGTTACCATTGATCATCCTGATAAACCTAAGAGGAAGTTTAGGTATCACAAGTATCTTCTATAGCACAGATGGTAAAAATGAAAACTAGAGAGATCTAGTGCTTTGGCCAAGGTTGCCTAGATAGTTAAGAATCCCAGGCTGGGTTGGAATTTCGTTACACCAAAGCCATGAACTTCACCTGCTAAAAATACCATCTCAGAGTAATGTGTCACAAAATTCCAGATTGCCAAGAAGTATGGTGAACATTCAAAGCCTTTGCAATTTCCCAAGCCCACTCCATCTAAGGACAAAATCCCTTAGGATGATTTAATGTATAAAATGCATTATTTTGAAATTTCTTCTCCTTTGGCAAGAAGCGGTAGTCAATCACAAACCAAAGAGACAAATAAAAAGTAAAACTGTTAAAAGGTATCTGAGTTTTGCTGAAATAATGAGAACTAAGATGTCAAGATTCATAGAATATAGAATTTACTGAAGATGAGCTGGTATTTGATAGAAGTCCCTACCGTAGAGGCACTAGTGAATTCTTGGTACATGTAAAGAACTTAAGAATCCAAGATTTGCTCAGGCAGAGGCTTACAGTAAGGACAGAAACCAGAAAAAAATTGTTGGCAGGTTTGGGGGGAGGCTGTCTTATAGTGACAAGAAGATACAATGACCTAAACAGTCAGGACTCCATTAGGAAGAGAAAAACAAAACAAAACATAACAAAACGAAAGGAAGGAAGGAAGGAAGGAAGGAAGGAAGGAAGGAAGGAAGGAAAGAAAAGAAGAAAAGCACAGCTAGTTTTCTCCTTAGATAGTTGCTAAATTCTGAGCTATGCAGAAGGATCAAAAGGGTAATTATAAAGCATCTGATTTATAAGGGAATCAAGTTTCTTACAGCCCATTGTTGCTGGAGGCAGGGAGTACAGTGGGATTGTTACCCAAAAATGGACCCCAGTGATCACAGAAAACTCAAGGTTTAAAACCTTCTGTGGGGCTAGGAGAATGCCACAGAAATTAGGGCACTGGCTCAGTAATCACAAGGCCCAGGCTTTAACTCCCAATACCACATAAACAGTGTGGTGCCACATGCTTGTAATTCCGGCATTTGAAAGGCTGAGGCAGGAGGATGGCGAGTCAGGACTGTATTACACATATGCCAAATATTTTCTTTAAAAGGGATGTTAGAAACTGGTCCACACTGAGCCAGAAATTTTAATTAGAAGACACAGAGCCATACCTATCGCTAATATCTCCAAGAGAAGAGAAAGCAAGTTGAAGAAAAAGATGTAAAGAATGAACTTTATGAGAGAACTAGAAGTGATAAAAGGAATCCAAATAAAGGACAGCAGCAGGTGACATAATTTATATTAAAAAACAAAGTAGGTGAGCTTATCAATTAGGCACTGCATAACACAGGATTAAGAAAAATGGAGAAAGCTAAAGGAAAGCCGAGTCGTTTTTTTTTTTAATTGAGAAATATAGAAAAGTGCATGAAAGATGGTGGATCATTGTACAAATATTCAGGCATACAGGTAATTAGAATACTGTTAGAAGAGAAAACAAAGCAAAATCCAGTATCTGAACATTTAAGTGCTGAGGGCTTTCCAAACTGATGGAAGATTTCAACCCTGATATTTAAGAATATCAGTGGATTCGCAACATGCTAAATACGACTAAATACACACATGCACATGCACTCTGCACCACCATGACCAAGTTAGCTACCTCATAATCAAACTTCTGAAAAGTTTACCCTTGAGAAACACGTTAAAAACAAAGAAACGAGCACTTCTTTCAAAGGAGGAACAGTAAGACTTCTGTATGAACTTTTACAAAAAAATGATGACAATTAAAAAATAACTTCCATTCCATATTTAACTTTCTGTGTTTGACTCAATTCACGGAGCATAATGGTCTCAAGTTGCATCCATTTACCTTAAAAAACCTCCAACCTATCTGTCTTGATAGACAAGTAGTATTCCATTGTGTATGTACACCACGATTTATGTACCCATTGGTCTGCTGATGGGCATCTCAGCGACCTCCACACTGTGGCTATGGCTGGTTGTGCCGCTATGCACATGAGTACACACGTGTCTCTTTTATGTGAGACTTTTTTAAAACTCTTTGGGGAATGTTCTCAGAAGAGGTATGGCTGGATCAAAGAGAATACTTAGTTTTGGCTTCTATAGGAAGGCCCACACCGCCCGCCATGGTGGTCCGCGAAGTGGCAAACCCACAATAGTCATTTCATAGAAGTACACGGGTGGGACAGTGGGACACGGGGAGAAGCCAGGGTGTGGGAGGGTCGGAAAGGGGGAGGGGATGCGATCTACATCCACACAAACCTCTCAAGTTCAATGTAAGCATCATGTATCTCACATACACATATCAATAAAATGGGAAAAGTAACTTACGACCTACAATTCTACACTCAGCAAAAATATTCCTCAAAAGTCAAGGTAAAGTAAAGCATTTTCAGGCAAAAAAAAACAAACAAACCTGAAATTGTCAGCAGCAAGGAAAATCAAACATATTAACTTTTAAATGTAGATCTCTAAAGACAGATCTTTAAGCAAGAACTGAAAGGGGAAATTATATTCATAATTGTATTTCAATGAAAATGCAAGTTTTGTGGGCTTTAAGGATATAGGCAGAATTAAGACGTTTAACAAATATCAAAGAATGGGATGTCATGGATGTAATATTCTGCAATTCTATCATTGAAAGTAGAAATAATAATAATTTGATGGTGACGAATCAAAGCCAATGTTGTTATTTATAGGAAATTCACTACAATTACAGTAAATACATTTCTAGGAAATTTGAATAATTATAATACAATTTATTTTTAAGTCATAAAAGGCATGAAAAAAGGAGGAGTACTGAAATCATTGGAATGAAAATATGTAAAAAAAATAATGTGATAAAAATAAACTCAGTTTAGCAATAATTCAATTCCAACAGATTAATTACAGCAATAAAAATGGTTATCAGAGTTGACAATTTAGACACAGAAAGTTGTACATTTTAAGGAGCCAAAAAAGTCTTTTCTTATGTTTTGTGTTCTAACAATCTCTCGTGAAGAAAGAATGCTGTTCTGTTGTTTGTTTAGTTTCTATTCTTTTCTGTTTCTTAAGTTACTGTCAGGATATTCGATGGGCTAACCCTCTAATTTTGCTCTGAACTCTTAAATGTAAGACGTTGCTTCTGAAGTCTGCGGGGGGGAGGGGGGGGGGCAACCGTGTCACCTTGGAAAACTTACGCATTTTCCTTCAAAACCCACCAGGATCCATGTTCACCTCAGTCCCTACCAGAAGTCGGGTTTCCTCAGTTACTGCATTTGGTGTAACTTGTCTTCTGATCTGACCCGTCAGCTCTCTGTCCCTCCCTCCTGGTCTCCTTTCCCTTCTCTACTTCTGCATATTTGAAGACTGTCACCACGTGGGCAGCAAATGAATCCGTGTCTCCTACCTTTAATCTCAACGCTTTCTTCCTTTTGCCGCCTTGCCTGAACTCCGGTTTTCCACCATCCCACTAACGGCCGAGCATCACAGCAACCACTTGGCAAGCGCCATCAATGTTCCTCCTCCTTACAGCCTTTACCGATGTGCACGGCTAGGTCTGCCTGGTCCAAGCTGGGTTCTAGGTGTGTACACACTAGCAGGTGGCACCTTTCTTATGTCTCGCTGGAAGTGCAGAATGTTTTGGAGGAAATCACATCTGCTGCCTAGCAGGCGGCATCACTCGCTCTCTGGGTTCCTTGTCCTTATGATAAAGCACTAAGTCTTTTTTCTTTTTCTATTTCGTTTTATCCATGTCTGTTTCATGGCTGTTTTTCCACTTAAGTGAGAAAAAAAGGAGTCACAGAACTCAAATCAGTTCAAGTTCTTCCAAGAAAATTCAAACCAATTCTCCACATACCTCTCTTCTTGTGTCTCATTGGAGAAGTTATTCTTGAGTCTACGAGCACTTCCTCCACTTAAGCTCAGAATATCACCTCCCCAACCTCAGTCCTTTAGTGATCTCTCTCTTCTGTCCAATGCCATTAGTTCTTCCCTTATTAACAACTCATATTGGTGTTTTCAAATGTTTAGGTGTTAGTAAAGCAATTATTGTGAGTCTACACCTGTCACGTTATCACTACGTTCCTCCTGTCCCTTCACGAGAGTTGTTATTTAGTATTTTTCCCCACGCGCTTACTGCTCTTCCACTAGAATGACTCTTTTCCATAAAATCAAGATAATATAACACTAACCCTAATAAACACTAATTTTTGGCACAAACTTTCAGAGCTGTTCACCTTGTTCACCATTCCTTCATTCGTGAAAGTGTTTCCTCCTTTGTTCTAAGTACCAGCACTCTCTCCTGGGCTTTGTTCTACAGCAGAGATCCTCACCCCTTCCATGGTTTCTTTAGGGCTTGGTTTTCTTACAATTGTTTCTTTTTTCTCTCAGTCCTGCTATTCTCAGATTTACGTCATTCTTCCCCACCAGCCCCCTCCCCTCCGCTCCAGACAAGAGGTCACGTAAATATCTCAGATACACCAGTTTTCCCAGGCACCACTAACCATTATTCTTCAAACATCCAATTAAAACATGTAAATATTGTAAAGGCAGCTACTGCCCATGTAAAAGCCTGAGTATTCTATACTTTCCTTTTACCAGTATTCAACAAATCCTGTATTCCAGGAAGTCCTTTCAGTTCTACCTTCCTCATGCCCCAAAAACCCATTCTGTGTGTTTACAGAGATATATTTTATCAAAAAAGTGTTTTACTTTAAAATAACTATTGATGTTCAGGGAGAAACTTCGCCATCATATGTATGTACACAAAATTCTCAAGATCAGTGAAAACTTTATGTTTTTTACTTATACTTATCAATAAAATGGGGGGTAGGGAGAGAGAGAGAATGACTATAATATTGAATTTTCTCAAATATTCAAAATTATATATTAGGCTTTGAGTATCACATGCTGCTGATTTTTGACATTTAAAATACAAGTCTGACTTAATATCTT
This sequence comes from Ctenodactylus gundi, assembly GCA_004027205.1. Classification (NCBI taxonomy): domain Eukaryota; kingdom Metazoa; phylum Chordata; class Mammalia; order Rodentia; family Ctenodactylidae; genus Ctenodactylus; species Ctenodactylus gundi. The sequence continues at coordinate 175,734 of PVKB01002692.1, read as the reverse complement.
CAGCAAATAAAAATATTTGCAGTCCTTGTTAAAAAATAGAAAAAACATAGTACAGACCCTGTGCCTTTCACCCATTTCCCTCCAATGTTTATACCTTTCATATCTGTCCTGTGTCAAACCCAGGAACTTGATATTGGACCATGGATGTGTGTTACGCAGTGTCATTTCACATAATCATCACAGCTGTGGAGAATTCCATTTAAAGTTAATAACGAGCACACGTCTGCAGCTTAGAGCTCCTCCTATTACCAGCTTCCTGTCTAAGCTAAGCTAGAATACAATCCGTATTGTTGCGGGGGTTAGTTCCCGCCTCCCTCTCCCTTTGCATCCCACCATGAGGCCCCCACTTCCTGTGCTCCAGGGTCCCTGTCTTCCTCGGTTTTCCCCAGCAGGCTGACCGCATGCTCCTATCAACCTTCGGTCTCTCCCGTGCTGCCTGAACTCCTCTTTCCCTAGCTCACCTATTATCTCTAGATCACCCATAATGCATCTAAACCTGTTCTTTCTCAACAGCTGACCCTTTTTCATGGATCACCCCACAACAGGCAATTGTACATGTGTGTTTGCACGACTGACTTCTGCAATTCTTCTCCACTAGACTGTAAACTCCATCAGGAAGAGAAAAGGTAGGCCTGAGTCATCGTCTTTCCTCGGGACCTGGCATCTACCCATAGCATGGCAGACAACACAGGTGAGTCCAGCTCAATCGGTCAGTAAATAAATAATGTAAGAATTTCGAAAAATGAGAGAAAAAGTAGAAAGATGAGAAAGTAGCATTCATAATCGGAAAATGAGCGTTCAGAGAGCTTTGATGAAAGTCTCCAAGTAAGGGCAGAGAGGTACTAACAGAAGTGAAGTTGCTTGCCTCTGCAGCACAGGCCTCCTGCTGTGTGTACGTAATTCTAATTAATACTAATTGGGCTTAAGTATAAGTCAGGGGGGAAATTTATTGTTGCACGGTTGCTGTTCTATACAGCTCCTGAACATCAGATCTGAAAAACACAACTCGTTTTAATAGAAGCCTCTCTATTCAATTTGAAGCCTTGAGGAAGTTTTTGTGTTGGTGTTTAGAGACAAACTTTTCTCAGCCTTCAGAAATGGCTGTGTGGTCTTACTTATTCTACCCAAAGTGAAATAATTTCTTGCTTTACTATGCCAACATCACAGAGGATGGCCAGCTCCCAAGATTCCACTCATCAGAAAAGCAAGACTATGAAACAGAAGTGGACCACTCATAGTTTGAAACTTGTGAAGATCTTTGATGAAACACTTGGCTAATTACAAAGAGCCCTTTGCTGGAAGGTAGCTTTCTAGCTTATCATGCTAGCTGTACTCCAAACTAGCTATGGCCAACTATTTCATATGCCCTAGACTCAGTTCCTGAACATGCAAACAAAGAAATTAGGTTTGTGCATTTTATAAATCGAATTCTCAACTCAAAATTGTATTCAAAACCTGCCATATGACCAGGAAACTGCAAGAAAAGGAAAGGAAAGGCACCATCTCACCTGCTGCATGACTATTGTATGGTGAGCAGATGAACGCCTCTGCTCTCCATGAAGAAAAATTCATACTTTCTTTGTTGCTTCCCTGTAGCACGAAAGATGACATTCTTTTTTTTTTCTACCTTGTTAAAAGCTCCTATTATAGAAATTGCCAGGTCTATTAGTATATCTTAATTACCACATCTTGTGCTGCTTTTAGCCTCTAGTGGGGCAAAATTGCTGTGATTTATGCTTTACTAACAATGATATTTTTACATTAGTAAGCAATTAAAGAGCCCAACAGCTCTCCTGGGAATTTCAAAAAACCATAGAAGGACTGCCATCACTTTGATTTATATCTCCTCTAATTGTATTTACAGAAAACTTATGAAAGGAGAATACTGTGTCAAAATGTTTATAGTGCTCTCAATAAATATAAAGAGAGAAGCATCTCTGCTTAGCATTTTCTGTAGAGTAAGTGTAACGAATTAGAATGAGTTCAGATGAGGTCACATCCAGGTGAGGAGCAGTGTCGGGTCTCTGACTTGGTAACCCCAGAAATTCAGATGAAGGGAATTTCACACCAAAGGGAAGCTTCTAGCCCCTGTGAATTCTCAATTGGACAGTGACAAGTGACTCTCATCTTTACCTGGGAAAGAAAGGCGGGCCAATATTCTTTTACATTGCAAGATATGTGCACGTGTGTGTGCATGTGTATGTGTTTGTTGTAAGGGTGCACGGGAGAAGTCTTAAACAAAAATACCCATCCTGGATATAACAGCAACCAAAGCTAAATTTTCACACCAGCAGTGAGAATCAAGAACAGAAATTATTGGTCCCCCTCAGTGAGCCATAGGTCACTGAGAATCAATTTTTCTACCTGAACAGAAAGACCTACTTCTCCCATTTTTGAGATCTCAGTATACAACATTTATTTCTACTCCCTTTGGGGGTTTAGTTTTGTCTTCAGTGATCTTTCACTCCTGAACACTTATTTTTTACGCATTCAAATAACTCTATAATGTGTGTGAATAATTGTAGAAAAAGTAACAAGAGATTAAAATGTGACAGATTAGAACGTGATTATTTAAATTCAAATGTTTTTGAGCTACTCATATATGACATAAAATACACCGGTAAGGCTTCTGAATTCTACACTTTCAAAGAGTCCACCTGGATGCACAGCACATCACAGGCGAGTTGTTTGAACTCAGGAACACTCCCTATCACAGATGTACTGATTTCAAACTTGCACTTGCGACAGGGGATTCATGGGCATAGCAATATTGGATAAACACTGAATTAGAGGCTTAGCAGAGACTAGCGGGGTCAGTGTGTCTAACAGAGAACTTTTCTCAGGGTGCCACAGGGTTCACATCGTAAAAAAAGATAAGGAGAATAAAGAGAGCAGGGAAATTAAAGTAGGAGGACAGACATGGCCCCTGTTGAGGTGATGCTGCAAAAACTCCTCTTTTCCAAACTTCATCTAAAATGAAACAGATCTCTGATATCAAACTGATAACGGATCTTTTCCAAACTGGGGCAGGCAGACAGCACGATGAGCTTCTTTGATCTCTAGTTCCCTGCTTCATAAAAGTCTTATCTGTGCCTCCCACCTAGAAACAGCAAGAGGTGGCAGGTGATTTGACTGTAGCTTAAAACTCCGTATTAAAGTGACCAAGCCTTGGTGTCTGTAACAAATAGGATATGTCTTTGGCAGCGTCTCAGATTAAGCACAGAGGGTCTCAGTGCCACCTCCATTACAGTTCACGGGAAGATTCTACAGAAAAGGCGAAGCAACTATCAAAGAAGTTTTATTTATTCATTCACCTCTTCTCTTTACCTTTAGGTGGACCTGCGGCAACGCCAGTGCTCAACACACTGAATATGTTTCTATTTCCTCACTATGCGTTTGTCCATCAAATAATATTCTTAAAAGCACATTCATCCCAGAGAAGAAAATAACCCTCATTGACATTTATTCCATGTTCTTCTCAAGGACTCCTGCCATATTAATGCCCAAGGGTTATTTTAAAGAACGTATTTAGTAAGCAATTTCCAGTTACACTAGAAAGTGGGTGTCGGGGAGAGGAGGTGGCAGAGTGGGTGAGGGATTAACATAAAAGTTCATCATAGATAAATGAGCTGCAATAATTAATCCAAGACCATTGGAATGTTGAAAATGATAGATAATTCAAGAATATTGGAGCATCTGAAGAAATTTATGAAGCAACAAAGAATCTTTAAGAATGAGGAATAATTCTAGAGAAACAGAACAATAGTAGAACAAACCAACATACGATCATCAGTATTTCTTAGTTGGTCATTCTAATTATATTACAATTTGGTAAATATTGTTGAACAAAGCTAATATATGGAAAACACAGAAAGCAGTAGATATCTATCCAAAGACCCACAGTCCTCTCCTCCTCAACACAATATCTGGATGCATCTTCAAAAACAGTTAACAATTCATTTTTAATTAACTGTTGAGTAAGATAACTTTGTCTTTTTTAAGTACATATTCTAAGTTTAAAATTCATAACTGCATCCTGCCTGAGTTTTTCCTTCTTCTCCACAAAGAACAATAGCATATGTTTCTTCTGTTTGAGAGATAGTGAATAATTTACCAAATCAGAACACTTTGTAAAAGGCACCATTTTGCTTTGATTCACTTGTGTAACTGCCATTGAATTTAATGAGAATTACACACATCTGTCATTGGGCAGAACCAACCCCATTATTTATTAAGGCTGAAACCCACTATGTACTGTAAAGCCTTCCTGTAGTCAATAATTAACAGGTATAAGACTCACGATTTGTGGCTCATATTCTATGATAGATAAAACAGTATGAAGGAAAACAAGACAGGGAGACGTTTTCCAAGGGCTGCAGCTCCGCTCCTCGTTTGTACAGCAGCATCACTAGATCATAAATCTTTGGTGATTAAAAGGGAAAGAACTTCCAAAATTGTTTCTTTGCTATCACACAATCTGTTATAGCAAGAAACATGAGTTCCTCTGATTAGTTGATATGCATCAACTGTTTTCTATCTTGTGAAATCAGTGGGAGGATGTAACAAGGCTATTGGGACCAACTGTTTATCTAGGACTTACCTAGAACCTTAAACTTTATTCCTCCTATTCACTAGCATTTTATCTGACATATATTAGAAATTGAACCCCATACAGACCTATGCGGAACTCAGACCAAGTTTCTGAACCAGATACCCTGTGGTCACCCCTCTGTCTTTGCTTGAACAAACCTTCAAGGTGGCACTGATGCTTGCGGAAGTTTAAGAGGCACTGATGTTAAAGTTGTGTATCTACAACCTTGTAAAATAAAGTGATAAATATCAAATGGGAAAGGATGAAAAGGCACTAAAATTTTTGAGTGTACATTTTTCTATCCTAAAATTATACTGCATTGGTAGTAGAAAATATGGTTACTTTTCTAATAAAAAAGTCAATCTTACTTGATTAATTTTATCGATGATATTCTACTTCTGAGTTATCCTCTTGGTTTGAATAGAGGTTGTTATTTTGAATCATATTCTTTGTCTGCTACTTAAGCAATGTTGTCTGTCTTTGAAACTAGTTATTTGATTTACCTAAATCACTTTGGAATTCTATAAACGAAGTACTCATGGTACAATGTTTTTTTTCTAATTTCTCTGTGATTTTCTACTTTTTCTTTTCTAGGATGAAAAACTGCCAAAACACTCTTTTCCCTTCTTGGACACAAGTGTCGCAATAGGAAGAGATTCCGCTCAATTTTCACTCTTCTCCAGGTCCCCTAATACTCAACAACACTCAACATTTGTTCTCGTGGATTTTATACAAGGAGGTGGGGAGCGGATAAAAGCTCTTGGTGCCAGTACACAGCCAGACAGTGCATAAAAATGTCTAATGATACAATTTATCTGCTAGACTAAAGTACTTTTCATGGGATGGAAGAAATCACTCTTGTAGTGCTACAGTCACAGGACATTCTGCATTTAAACCTTCTAAAATTCTCTCTGGCAACACAGTCCATATTGCGATGATGGATAACTGACTTCCCACGGTGGTGTAAAGTGATTATTAATCTGTAAGCATCCGCCTGCTGGGGTATTCTAAGGGTTTGGAAAAGTTAAGAACCATTTCCACCCTGTTGGAGCCATTATAATCTTTTGAACCCTTCAGCATAGGACCTCCTGTCTGCTACCATATTTCTTTATTAATTTAAGCAGACTGCCAAGACTTCTCAGCATCATGCACAGACTAATTCCAGAGTCACGAAAGAGGCCACACGTCATTTTACAAAAAGAATTGTTACTGTGTTCACCAAGGTGATGGATCGACAACGACCAAGTGGAAATTTTTATGTTTCAAATATCTAAAATAGAACAATGTATCATATCAAATCACAGAATTTCAAAGAAAAAGGGGAAGTTTGAATTCATCCAGTCTGCATAACCTAGAAAAAAAATAAACAGGAAAACCTAATATTCAAAGAAGAGTCAACCAACCGAAAATTTAGAGGTGTAGATGAAAACATACAAAAGCAGTCTGCTCTGTTTGAGGGAGATTGGTGGATGTGGGGCCACACTGTGTCATTTTGCTCTTGGAAGAAATCTGCTTAAGCAGTTTGCCAGTGCCACCTATATCTAGCCAAGCTTAGAAACTTCAATTTAGTACAAATCTTCATACTTTACTGATAATGAAACCTAGATTTGGAGGAGCTCAATTATTTTCCCTCCAATCTCAAAGACTGTCCACAACACAGTTTGACCAATTTCCAATTGTCTTGTCCACATATTTTTGCCCTGAATTATTTGAAAGCAGAAATCCACCAAAGAGTATTGAATGGAAAAAGCACATAACAGACATTTAGAGGAGGGATTGGGACTCATTATAGGTTCCACCTCTCCCCTCAGGCAAACTAGATTATAATAAATTTTAAAATAATGTGAGGAGGAGCTATTGCCAGCAAAAAGCAGATGCTTCTGTGCCTGGAAGCTAATTGACTGTGGAGGAAAGCTCTTCTAAACCTTAAGAATGGACAAACTGAGACAGTGGTGTTGATAATGATTAACTTCAATCAAGAGTACAATTTTAAATGCAAACTAAGGGGAAAATCGTATCATAATAGGTGGATGGCAATACATTTGATTTTATTGGCCTGATTCTTGGCTCTTTCACTGGATTTGGGGCAAAGAAGGAAAATTAAAATAAAAAACAAAATATCTATGATACTATGGAGTTATGAGGAATAATTGTGTCCTGTATGCATTGAACAAGAACATAATTCTATTATAGAAAGATGAAAGGAACATTCAGAAAGGAATGGAGCTCTTGGGTATTAAAGATACATGATAACAGAAATAGCTGAAAGATAGTTAAGATATGTCCCAGAAAGTAATTCACAAAGATCAAAGGAGAAGAAAATGGATAAGAACTAAGAAAGTAATAGAAGAATAACTTCCAGAGAGAGAGAGAGAGAGAGAGAGAGAGAGAGAGAGACAGAGAGACAGAGACAGAGACAGAGAGAGGGAAGGCCAAAATTAAGCATCTTCAAAAAAATCACTCAAAATTTCTCAAGACTGAAGAGAATAAATTTTGACAAAGAAATACTTAGAAAATACCTAGCACAATTAGACAAAGAAACACTTACATGGCTTCACAAAGGCAGATCAATTGAAGCAAAGAAGGTCTGCAGAACTCTAGAGGGAAAACTTTATATAAATTATGACAAAAGAGTGGCTTTGGACTACTTCAACACATACAAAAACATAACGCCTTCCAAATGTAAAAAAAATAAAGAAAGAAAGAAAAAAAGAAAGACTTAAAATCTAGAAGTTTATAAAACCAGTGTGTGTGTGTGTGTGTGTGTGTGTGTGTGTGTGTGTGTGTGTGTGTGTGTGTGTTTACTAATGTAAATAATGAATATGAGTCAAAATTATGAGATACATCTGTTAGGAGAATTAGCAGTGAAAATGGGCAGGTATAAGTGGGTGTGGCCATAGGCCAAGTGGTCACAGCAGTGCGGAAGTGGGGAATGAGCAAAATACTCAGCTTCCGTAAGACTGAATCCCTAGAACTAAGAAAGAAAATGCAATTTCAGTAGGTTAATTAGAGACATAGCAGAAAATATCAAACACATCATCAAAATATTGAAAAATGTTATCACTGGAGAAAGCAAATTCTTCTAATAATTTAATAAATGATTTAAAATTTAATAAAACATTAATAAAATTTATATAAATAATTATGCTGATAATAATACATTTCAGATAATTAAGGTCATCGTTGATGTAGTCCTTGGACACAACCCTGAGATGAATGAACTATTATCCCTATTTCACTGCTAAGGACAAAGAGGGCATGTAATCACACAAGGGTGCGGGCCCAGGATTGAAACCCAGGCACACAACTTTAGAGAACATTCACCTCAGCGTTTCTTATGGAAGGAAATACAAGGGGGGAAGCTGGGAATACCATTTGAAAAACCTTGCAGGATTAGTAGTTTTCTTTAAATTATGTACACAGATGACTTTACTTTGAAATAAAACAACCCCTGGAACTATTCCATTAGAAGATTAAACTCTATTACTTTGCGTTTTTGGTGTTGACTTTGCCTTGTAATCATCATACATGGGAGTCAGGCTCAGTGAGAATACAGTCACAGAGGGGGCAGAAGTTTCCCTGGCAAGTAAAAACTTAGTTCGACCCCTTCTTCGGGGCTGAAGTTGGCAAATGGTGTAGGGAGGGAAGCGTCATGCACAGGACGTCATGTGGGAAGCGGAAGGTGACCGAGTGTGCAGATGCGAGGACAGAAGAAACAGAGCTGTACAGAGCTGTACAGCCACGTGCACCACGTGGGCGCAAACCTCGGTGGTATGTCCGTTCTCATGTCAACATTTCTGTCTATAGATTGAACCCACACCTGTTTAGGCCAAAGAAAGTTTAAGAATTTGAAGAAATTAATTTGCATGAAAATGAAGCAAAAATATTTAAACCTCAATAAGTGTGCTTTCTTTCTTTAATTATGCCTAAGTTTACATACAAAAATTATCTCTATTCTATATAGAATGAGGCAATGAGGTATTCAAGGGAATTTCTGTTAAAAGTTATAGATTTGTTTGTTGTTAACTTTTCTTTCTTTTTTCTTTTTCTTTTCTTTCTTTCTTTTTTTTTTTTTTTTTTTTTTTTTTTTTTTTTTTTTTTTTTTTTTTTTTTTTTTTTTTGAAATAGGGTCCAGCCTGGTTCTGGGCTCAATGTGTAGCCCAGACTGGCCTCAAATTCACAACCCACCTTCATCAGCCTGAGTGCTAGAATAACAGGTGTGTACCACCATGCCCAGCTTATGTAGTGCTGGAGAAATCAAATTCAGTTACTTAGTGTTTGCTAAGGCAAGTATTTTAACCTCTGAGCTATTCATCCAGCCCCACAGAAGTAATAGATTTTTAATTTATTATCTAAGATAATATATTGTGACAGAAACTTTGAAAAGGTGAATATATTTCTCTCTTGGTAATTTTAAAGAGATTTTCCTCAATATTTGGACTAATCAACACAGGCGTAGGAAGTGAAATGTATAGTATAGAATTCAATTTTTAAAGATAGTTTTTGGATAAGCTCAAATCTCAAATATCATATGAAATTGGCTACTTTGGATGATGGTGCACAGAACCAAGCAGAATTAAATTATTAGGGATTTAAAATTATATATTCATTAGATTCTGGATGGCAATAGGACAAATTCAGCAAGGAAACTCAAAGATATGCTCCTTGTACTCAAATTACTGAAACAGCAAGTATTTCACAGGTGTCAATTAGGAACAAGGTACTGTTCTAATTTTCATGCTAATATACTGACTCATTTGCTTCTTATAAGCTTATGAAATTGGCAATATTAATACAACAGTCTTCTACAGAATGTAGCACAGAATAGCTCAGTGGTACTATCAGTTTCTGCTGACATCTTCAGGGCTTGGATTTCCACCACTGCACTACTGAGACATAAAAATGTGTGTGTGTGTGTGTGTGTGTGTGTGTGTGTGTGTGTGTGTGTGTGTGGAGAGAGATAGAGAGAGAGAGAGAGAGAGAGAGAGAGAGAGAGAGAGAGAGAGAGAGATTTGAGATAGGGTCTCACTCTGTAGCCTAGGTTAGCCTTGGACTCACAGCAATCCTCCTGCCTCGGTCTCCTGAATACTGGGATTACAGGTGTGCACTGCCATATTTGACGTTATGTGGTGCTGGAGAGTTGAACTCAAGGCCTGGTGCTTCCTAGGAAAGTGCTTCAACCACTGTGCCATTCCTCCAGCTTTAAATTTGTTTATTAATGTAAAAACTTAGACATGATTTAAAAACACCTTGTCACTGCCAGAAATGCGTGTTCAAAGGCAAGCGCTTGTCCTTCACAGTTAATACCTTCTGTTTTTCTTTAAGAGCTCCCAGAAACATGAGAATAATTCTCATTTAAGTGATCCAAACACTTTAGTAGCAGCCAAAGTATGCACATCCATCTCCGATCTGTATTTAACAAACTGGTCAGTAGTTTTGTGAGTTTCTCTTTACGGAGCATTGGATTAGTAGAGCCCTGCACGATGAGGATATTAGAAGTGGAAGAGTGGATTTTTTCATACTGGGCTAACCCAGCTCCACATCTCAGCCCTTACACTTCCTGGATGCACAACTTCCAGCAATTTTTAAAATTTTATTCTGAGTTTTATGGTTGCTAAAGTTTCTAAAAATTTCCTCTCAAAATCCTCATATTAAAGTTTGGTCTCCAACCTCATGAGACTAATGGGACCATGGAAGATTCTCTGATGACTGAGGATGTATGCTCAAAGAAGACCGCGGCAACTCAGCGGGTCTTTTTGTCTCTTTCCTTCCTGGCTCATGAGGGAAGCAGCTGCACCTGTTGCCAGTAGCATTCCGCATACACATAAAAGGCCCAGTGCAGTGTGCCTGGGCAATTTTGGACCTGGGCTGCAAAGCTAACAGTCCAAAGAAACTTCCCCTCTTTATCAGTTAATGATCTCAGGTATTTAATTACAGTGATACAAATCTCACTAATGCAAGAGTTAATAATACATTTGACTATGTTGTAAAAGAACTATAGAGAGTGTACGGCATAGAGTTGACGCTCCACTAATGTCAGCCTTCTGTTATAACTGGGGGAGTTTACTACCAGGAAACAGCATAGAGCTTAGAGGAAAAGTCCCTTTGTGAAACACTTCCCCCTATCAGGGTGAAAGCAGACCTCAGAATCCCAGACAGAGGGAAAAATAATAACCTAGAGATTTTTTTTTCTTAGCATGAGAGGTCTTCATTTTCCTTATTGATGCTCTTCTAGTCTAGCCATATTGAAACATAAAGTATCAACTTAAACAAAAAGTGTTGTCTGCATTTGTTCTCTCAATAACCTTGAATAAAATAGTTAACGACCATCATTTTTAAGTTAGAGTGTGAGAAAAAAAACTGAATTTAATTCAATTCAATTGAAATAATATTTACTCAGAACGACAGAGAAAAGCAGAGAAAAAAGGGAAAGAGGGAAAGAGAAGGAAGGAAGGAAGGAAGAAGGGAGGGAGGGAGGGAGGGATGAAGGAAAGAAGAAGAAAGGAAAGAACACTGGCACAGTAGAGATTTCACAGAGGTTCCAGCGGCCTCTCTTATCTAGAGAAGGATTCTCAAAACAACACTTAAACAAACCTCAGGCTACAGATGAGCATGTCAAATTAAATACCGAGAGAACCTACACAATATTATACCCCAGTGGTAAGATGGGTTCTTCATGAAGGAAAGTAGGTCTTTGATAGTAAGGTGCTTCTCTAATACAAGACAGTAACGTAAAGGCTAACCTACAAATACCGCTTAGGAAAACAAGCTAAACTCATCCTCTTAAGAAACAACCTACATAGATTTCAGTATGTACAACGTAAGAAGCATTGCTGCTTTACAATGAGCCACTTGCTATACAAATATGCACTGCACATATTTCTACATACAATTTAATTCTCACATACAAGCCTTTGAAATATTAATAATTATACCATTCTCAGGCAAAGAAAACATGGTAAAAAATTAAATAATTCTTGCAAGTATACAGCTATTAGGGGCAAAAGGGAAATTTTTGTAATCTAACACCAGAGAAGAGTTTCCTTTCCACACAAGCTAAACCATTTCTCAGTCACCACTGTATTACCCAAATTGTCTAACACTGTGAGTCACATGTAGGTGCCTAGTAAACACCGAGTATTCCTCCAAGTTCAGATGTGTATAAAAACACACCTGTGAGAGGATTAACTCTTTAAATTACAATTGATTATAAAGCCTTAGGGGCATTATCAAATTAACCTAAAACAGAGCATGTACCTGAGAAGGTGAAACAAAAGAAAAGACAAGAGTGATAAACAAAAGAAAAAAATGTTCATAGTACAGGACATTTTCTGGTGAGGATGCAATTACGGGTCACCAAATGCCTCTGGTGTTTTAGTTAGGGGAAAAATAATTCACATGAGAAAAAACGATGTGTACCTTGTCCTCCACTCACATAACCCCAAAGCGTACGAATGTGGGGTACCCCTGTCTCTTGACCAGAGTCGCTGGTTGTGGTATACTACACTGAGAACTCTTCAAGATTCAGGCAATGAATTTTCCTGAGTCAAGTCAGTTCTTTTACAAAAGATGAAGACTTGTTATGTAAATGGAAACATCAACCACCATGTATGTAGATAACATGACGTAAGTTGATACAAAATGGGAGCAGGTAAGTTCTGGTGGCAGAGAGGGGGCAGTGGACAACAGTCCTGGGGTCACATGAAAGCGTGGCTCTAGTTTTAGAGGCCAAAATGGGATTGGTCCTTCCTGCGCCTTTAGGATGCTTGAATTTCCTTGGGTATTATTGGATCCTGGTCCCTGGTCCCTTTCCTTCCCTGAGCTAGTAAAAAACTGGATTCCAGTTGCATAGAATTAAAACAAGGAGCACATTGTCACAGCAGTCAATTTTAAGCTTGTTCTCTATGATTTATCCCAGGCACCCGCAAGTGATGTTTTATAGGACTCTAATGCTGATGCTGCAGGTAGCGTGTGGTTCACCTTGTTATCCAAATTCAACTTTTACCTGGATGAGAAATAAAACTTATTCGTGAGGTTAGTTTTTAATGGCAGTTAATCTTCCCGTTATAGGCAGTTATGTGTCTAAAGTCACTGGAAGCTATTTCCAAGCAGATCTGGACCTTGAAGGGAATCTTATTTCTCATTCAGCACCTTCTTTTCAAGACACCACATTAATTTGTAACAGACGTATAAAGGCGAAAGAGAGCAATTAAACTTTTATTTTCATCTAAAGGAATGCTTTTGATTAAACCAGCATTCTTAAAAGGCAGTGGAATTACATGAAAGATTGTATAAATGGAGAGCTCACCATAACCTGCGCAACATTAAATGAGAAAAAAAAAATCACCGCCCTTGGCTCAGACAGCATTTCACATCGGTTTAATTAAACACGCACATGAATACACACACAAACACACACGCGCCCCTAAACAACCACAAATCTGAACCTGAGGCTCATTACGCCGACAGCCAGACGACTTGAAATAAAACTTCGAATGGTTTCTGTGAGAAATGAAAATGAACAAAAGAGAAAAGAGACAATGTGACCACTTCTACAGAATATAAAACGCGGTGTAAGACCTCCGGTGTGGAAGCTAGAAGTGTCTTATTTTTAGCCTTGAAACTCATGGAGGACAGATTTTAATTTTCCCCTGAGCAGGTGCTATAGGTAAGAAGCGGGCCTCAGTGAGACTGCGGGCCGCGTCTACCTTTGGAGCTCTGGTGTACTGTATAAGTGTTTGAAGACACTATCGAAGTTCTTTCCAAAATCATGCACGCAGCTGTTATCTGCAAAAGAACTTATCTCGGTAAAATTATTGCAACTCATTTTTTTTTTTAAGCATAGAAGCGGGGAGTAGAGTTGCAATAGGAGGTGGAGGTCAGAATACTGATTGAAAGAAAGCAAGATCTAACTTTCTGTCATAATAACAAAATAATCTATGTAGCTAGACAGAACTTGCAGGACTTTTTTTAGAAATTCAGAATTATTTATTGGGTTAATAATCTATCTCTTGATCTAAACTCATGTTTAAAATCCCGATTACCCCTCTGCCCCTTTTCTCTTTCTGTGGAATCCACAAACATAAAGCTCATAAAATTATGACAAAGAGTCTATTTCTTCTAATGGTTGAAATGACAAAAGCTTTCTTGGGAGACTGGTGGCAAGGAGATGCTAAAGGAAAGAGGTGCCTTTCCCTTTAAGGAGGTGAGACGTCCCCTCATTCCACAGAGAAAAGCATTTGACTAATACCTTCCTGTATCACCAGCCCCATTTCTTCCTGTTCCAAGCATAAAAGTAATTATGGGCCAGGCGATAAATATCACATTTTTTATCTTGACAGAAAGTGGGAAGGATACAAGGGTTTAATGGTATTATTTATTATCCACATTTTACACATTATTTCTGCCACTCACTATGGGAGCTTTGTGTACATTTTCTTACAAACAGTTATCTTCATATTAGCTTTACACTGGTGGTACAGACTACATTTAAGTATTTTAAAAACACATTCTATTTCCCATCTGGAAGTTAGTAAAAAGGACATAAAACATCCCCATAATGCTGTGTGCCATTTATCTCCAGAGATGAGGAAAAAAAAATGCAAATAGACGGAGGATTTCTAGGATTTCCACCCCAAATGTCTATGTTTAGCTGCTAGGCTCTCCACTTGACAATGTTGAGGTGGGGAATCGGGGTATCAATGGTTAAAATTATGATCATACTTCTCATTCTCTCATAACTTTTCTTTATTATTCAGTGGAAAACTTAAAGAATAATTGATATCAGAAAACTACTCTATTTTCTTAAACTTCAGAAAGACCCTAATCCAAAGAATGAAATTAATTATAAAGACCAAATGGCAAAGCCTGTTATGCACCAGTCTAAAGATTACCACTTGAGGAAACCATTTCATTGGTTTCCATAAAACAGAAAATCTTCCTTCTTGGCTGTCTGAGACTAGATCACCACAACAGAAAATGAAAGTGATGGGAGAGAAAGAGACCTGATTTTTTCCTCCTGGGTCTGTCTCTATCAAGCTGTGAAATCTTAGGGAATTTATTTCACCTCTCTGAACCTCCATTTCCTCACCTATGAAATTTTACAAGTTTACATGAGGCCATGACCTCCTGCTGTTGAACAAACAGGTGGAGTCAGCACCTCACTGATTTCTGTTGATGACAGAAGCTTCTACTTCCATCGCCAGACAGAGTACATCTCAGGTCAAAAGACCACATGGCCTGCCATTACAATGTACTATTGTCTTCCAGTGATGCCTCTGACGGGCTTGAAATTGGCAAATAAGACTTGGAAAAGGGAGAAGAAACGCATGAAAAGTTGATTAATTTGAAATTCTGGATGTTTTCCTTTTATCCCTTTCTCAATGGGTCATGTAAGTCCTCTAACCTCTCTACTTCCAGCGATAGTCTCCCTTGCTCTCATCTCCTTCCACCCTCAAGCAGCCAGTGTGGCAATAGTGTGCCAATTACTTTTTTTCATCCCTGTGATAAGCCTATTAGAATTTAAGCGTGGAAAGTTAAAGTGATTTTTCTCCTGCTTAAGTTGTCTAAGTAGCCAAATGCTGTGCTGAAGGTGTCAGCCCTCCTGAAGGCTCGACATGATTAATCTCAAATGACCTTAGAGATACAGCAATCTTTAACATCATTATATTGCGTCTGTCTGTCTTTCTGTCTGTCTGTCCTGTAAGCTGAGTTTAAGTTCATGGCTAAGCCCAAGTAGCACACCAGAAAAAGAATGTCCAGAGAGTTTGGTTACACCCCACACTCTTCACTTCTAGGGTAAACAACAGGAGGACTGCAGTTATGGCCACAGGCCATAACTCAGTGAGGAATAACTAAGGTCCTTGAGATAGTCAAGTACACTTAGAGGTGGACAGGAGGAAGGGGATGTATTACTAATGATACTGACATGTTGAATCTGACATGTAAAACAGACCTCAGAGATAGATGACATGAGGAAAATGTTTAGAATCCTCCGGTTTTGAACTAGAGAAACACCATTTAAGGATAAATCATCTTTTTTGTTTTCCTGTAACAGGTGAGCTATTACAGAGCCAAGATTGCAAATCTGGAAACTTTTGACAACTCTACCGCTGGAGTTAGAAGGCAGAGCATAGCAGCTCTGCTTCCTTGGTCATCAATCCTTCATGAAACCATGTGCACACATACAACAGCTTCTAGAAACAGCAATCGAGTGCAAGCAACAGGTGCTACAGAAACAAGAATTACTCTTCTGAAATTTTAGTTGCTTACCAGGAGCAATGAATTTTTCTGAAGAAATTTTTTAAAATTCATCTTTCTCTTTTGATTTATACATTTTCTTTATGTAGAAAGAAATAGAAAACCTATCCTCTCAGTTTTGAAGATGAGCAAGGACATAGAAAGGGAAAATTCATCCAATTCAGATTGTTTTGTTGTTTCTCTTCTTATAAAACAATTGTTAGCCCAATAACCACTAGCCCCATGTTTATGTTCTTTCTATATGCACGAGAGCTTTGATAAATATCGTCCCCAACTTAACTGTAGCAAGCAGGAATGATTGACTGCAAACCCAAATTTGGCACAAGGAAACTGAATCTATTAACATGACAGATCGTATTCAGTTACCTGAGTTGCCTTTTCCCCTAAATAATGAAAACAGTGATTCAGGAAAAGGATGCCTCGTTTCCACCAAGTTAGCAGTGTTAGAAGCTAGAGGTCGAATTCAATGTCCAACTTCTAATTTTCCATTTTGCAATCTGGTTATCTAAATCAGCAAAACTAAAGCTGAATTTCACAAACTTCCAGAGATACCATGCATGAGAGAAGCCAATGGCTTTCGAGACACCCAAAAAGGTATTTCAGCATATGTATGGTTGCTTCTTCTGAAGGTAGATAAAAATAGAGACTTCATTCTTAGTAATATCTATCATTTTCAGTTCTAAATACTTTACAACCCCCTCTACTCACCCAGACTCCAAGAAAACATTACACTCTGAATGCTATCTGAACTTCTAAACAATATTTTATTTTCCCCTTTGGCCTAAGACTAGGAATTCCAGGCCTTTAACATACAGACATGCTATCAGAAAGATAACACCTATTAGGTTTGAAAGGATCATGAGTATTGTGGAAATAAATCTGTCCTTTCAATCTGATAACCTATAGGAAGTAGCAGAAAGTAAGCTGTGCATTGAGTGTCAATAAAATAAATAAAAGAGACAAATCTATTCCAATAATAGCACTGCATATTCCTTTATCAATTTTGCCTTGGTCGGCCAAACAGATCACCCAAAGGAAGGAGTGAAGACCCATCAGTACTGATGGGGTACAAGAATGGCAGGAATGTTTCTCTCTCTAAAGGAGAAGTCAGGTGGCTGTAGATGGTGAACAGGAGAAGAAACTGGGTTAGGAAAGAACGTGGGTCTCCCAAAAGTAGAAACCTAAAAAGCTAAATAATTTCATGGCACCTTTGACAATTCACCATACTGGAAAGAGTCTCTGTTTAAAAAAAGAAAAATTCCTTTTCCAAACCCATTCTTTGACAAAATCTCACCTAGGAAGCATGAAAGGAAATAAAGAAATGGTGTGGATGACAGTCTAGCTCACAAAGACTAAGATACTGTGTGTAACTCACTCAGTAACCCCAGATTCACAGGACAACTTCTGGAGGAATAGCCTGCCCTCCCTTTCAATGGCCTGAAGAAGCAATAGGATCATTCTGAGCAATAAAAGCTGACTTCATCCTTCAATCTCTTTTTCAGGTCTCCTCTATTCATATGAAACAGGACTGTGAATATTTTTATATGGAGAAATAATAATAAAAACCAAGATTCAGAAAGATCACACAGGTATTCCAAAACCTTTGAGAATGTCAATTTTTCATGAGTGCTTTCCATGATTTAAAAAAGGCTCTACAGAGTTCATCTGACTGCGGAACTCACAAGAACCTGTGAAAGGAAGGTGCATTTCTAATCCTTGTTCTGATTTATATTTACTACAGGTTCACTCCTTTTAGCTCCATATAATTTCTTGTTCCTCTTGCAGGACTTTGGCCTCAGAAATATAGTTCAAATTCTCACCATAACTCAGAGCTGGGGGCTGCTGAAGAGGATTTCTTAAGCGGAATACTTTCTGTTGTTGTTTTCATCTAGATTTATAAAACAATAGAATGATCTGTTTAGTCCAATCAAAACGCTGAATGAAGAATAAATGATAATCCTCAATAATAACTGGTGGAAAATGTGGGCTGCATTCTTTTTTACACATCAGAGAATTCATCCAGAAAAGGAGACTTTCTACACTCAGCTTATGAACAGTTATTATAGTAGACACCCACATAATTCCCTGACCCACCTCCCTCCCCAAAGAACTGAAGATTGCCATAGGAGGTCATCATTAGTGGAGATTGTCCCTTGTAAGTACTTTATGGACAATTCTGCCTCTTACTATAAATAAGCAGTTCTTTACTGTTGAGTGTACTTGTGACATAAAATTTGTTTTGAAGTTTCAAGCCCTTACCTCTAGGATTCCATGTCTCCTTCTAGAGACAATAAATGTTCTAAAGAGATTGAAAGACAACTCATGGTTTTATGGTTTTATTCATGTTTTAAACTTATCAGGAAATGTGAGATTTTTGTCTCTCGTTGGGGTATGTTTATTTCAAGTGTTGATTCAGGCAACACATTGTTACTTGTATAGAAAATCACTAGGATTCCTAATTTTCTTATTTAAAATTTTCTCACTTGTTGGGTTCTTGATAACCACTCATATGAAATGTTTTGTTCCTGTAATTCTGTAATTTTAGTCCTGCCTTTCGGTGCACATTACTGGGCACAAGTGAGCATCTAACATACCTCATTATAAACAGGCTAAATTAAAAGACTATAGTTTCAGTAGTGATTTGAAAGGTAGGTAGAAAAATCTGGAATATAAGATAGGAAGCGCAATAAAGCCAGCTCCTCTCTAGGTCTCATTCGAAAAATGCTCACAGTTTATAACTCTCCTTTAAATCCCCTGGAGTCCAAATCTTCTATTTATAGCCCTACTGGAAAGCTACTTTTGTAACATTTACATAAGCCCACAATAGACATACATGTAACTCAACTGAGGAACACTCAGAGGAGAATCCTGTCTATTCCTTAAGTGCTAACGACCATCAAATCCCTGATTATATTTTCCTGTTAAAGAGACTTTCACCTATTTCCATCCTTTTTACATGCTCCCAAATCATTTCCTGCTTCTTCACAGTCAAACACACACATTTGCATTTGACTGACTGTACCAGAGGCAGAGCCCTGTAATCAACACACGCTGTTTCCTTGCCCTCTTGACTCTGGGGCAAGGTTCTGTTTCTTAGGTACTTCTGCATGTGACTGAAAGCTGTTGAAAAATGTGAGCAAATGTGACATGTACAATTTCCGAAACTTTCTTCCTCGGAAATCTTCTGTATGACCTCCCCTTTCTTGTCTCCTCTTCCCCTGTCAGTTGGAGGTGAAGTGTCTGATGGAACAGTGTGAGGTACGAGTTATGTGGGCTGTTGTTACAAAGATGCCTGGATCTCTGCACCACTGTATGGAATAGACACGATATTCATGTTTTACGGTAACACAAGTGATTAAAAACCGTCATTGAAACCTTGGTAAGTAAGAATATACTTTCATTACCCAAATATGTACCAGGCAAGTATCAAATTAAGATTAAATTATACTATTTTTGCAAAACATAGTTATTTCTGCAGTTATCCGTTAAGGCTGATGCTATGGTTCGGAGCTGGAGTGTCTCTCCAAAGCCTCATGTGTCCGGATGGAATGGACAACTGTGGCACCATATGTTATTGGGAAGTGAAGACGGGCTGGGCGGGTAGATGCTCCCAGTTTAACACGGAGGAGTGTGTCTGTTTGTTGAGATTGGCAGGGGTGCAGGGGGAGGGCTGTCAGTTGTGCACATTGACTCGTGGGCCAGGAAGGGGGGGAGGTGCGCCCACCCTGGCTGTGAGGGGCAGCATAAACTGAGGAAAAGCGGAGAAAAGAAACTGTTTCAGCCTCTTCCTGGGGAAGCTCTAGCCCAGGCTCGGTCTCCAGACATGGCCTTGCTCCTGTTTCACGTAGCTTCTGCTGGCAGGGCTGTTAAGCAGCTCTCCAGCCTCTGCAGTGTGTCTTTCCGTTGCCAGCTGCCCCTTGGATGGGCTGTGTGAGACGTTCTGAAACTGTGGTTTAGGTAAATCTTTCCTCCCTTAAGTTGTGGATATTGGGTATTTTGACAGAACAAAGAGCTAAGTAACTTAAAAATAGCACAGGAGGCCATTTCTTAATGCTAGTGTTGAGTCTCCATTTCCAACACACTCTTACAGTATAACTGAGTATTTATTAAATTTAATAGACATGTCTCTGTAGGGAAAGATGCCTAAAATAAACTGTTGGCTAAAAACAATGTCATCAGGAAAAAACTTGAAAATATATTTCTAATGGTGAACTAAAGGCTAAATTCAGCCAAATATTGTGATTTGGATGTGGAGTGTCTCCCAAAAGTCTGATGCATTTGGATGTTGTGGGTTATCAATAAAACCATGTGCTTTTAGGAGATTGGGGCCTGCTTTGGAGTTGTGGAAGACAGGTATGTGAATTGGATTGCAGGCATGAGGATTGGATTACAGTGTGCTGTGGGGTTTAAACCTGGAAGGGGCAGAACACTAAAGCTGGACCCAGAAGAATAAATGCAACTTTCAGCCTTACTCAGGACTTGACGTGGCTTCCTGATTGCAATACCATTTGGAGTTGCCTCCACCTCCACCTCTGCCACAAGCTTCTACTGTTGCTGGTCACCCATGAATGTGCTGTGACTTTCTGAAACTGTGAGCTAAAATACATATTCCCTCTCCAAATATTGTGGATAATGGGTATTTAGTCACAGTGACAAAAAAGTAACTAAGAGAGTGACATTAAGCAGTTTACTGCCCTCGGTTTACAAAATGTGAGTTGACAAAAGATGAGCACAGGGAAGGCATGGGCTGCTTGCTCTGGCTGCACATTGAAACCTGAAATAAGACGACCCCTAGTTAAACAGATAATTTTTGTTTAGAATCATATCTTAAGGAAAAAATGTTTAATGTAGCAATCAATGTTTGTATGTGTTATAAGCTGATGAATAGACAGCAATCTTGATTGAAGAGGACAATTAGAAGATGTTTTAAGAGTTAGCTCAATCCAACTCAACTGTCACTTTTGTCTCCTGGCTTTTTTTACCATGCTGTGTCTGGATGGGGCAGTAATTTTGAGTGTGTTTTGTTCACGCGAATGTTTACACTGCTGAACATATTAACTATTAGTAAGCTTTCAAATTGGTCATTAAGAAAAGCAAAGACGTAAGTGAAAAATAAATGCTACCATTAACTTGAAGTTTTGCTTAAGAGTATGGGATGAGATTGGCCAATGGAAATAATTTTTAAAAAGAAGAAACTCAACAATTAAATGTTTCCAACAAATCCCCAAAATTTTCCAGTGAGTTTGAAAGACTCAATTGAGATCTAATCCATCTTCGTTTGTTTCTTATTCCTTCCTGTCTCCACTCTCATTGGTTCTTTTTGAGAAACCATTTTTGTGGACACTTTATCATCTCAATTCCTCATCTGAATGCTGAGCCCATGCAGTGAAGTATTCCTGCGCAGTATAGACTATTTGCCTCTTTTATAGCACGTATTGTTTCATCCTGACATGAGTTGATTGTTTCATATTTTATTTATATGTCCATTTCTAACATCAAACTGTGAACTACTCTAAGAGAAACTGCCTTACTCATACAGCTGCATTCATAGAACCTGGTATATAGTTGGAATTCCAAAATCTTTGCTGAATGAATGAGCAAACCATGCCTTAATTGATTTATGATTATAAGCCATGAAAGTAGAATCACCATCAGAGCAACACAGCTCATCGTACAGACATTACTCCAAAGGGAACTATTCTGAAAAAAATACTACAGGCAGGAGAACCACGTAGAGTGGGTTTTAGGGCTTACGTTGTATTTCAGTCTTTCTGGATTTGAAATCTCAAATGTCATTTATGACCTGAATAAACCTGGGCAAGTTGATGACAAACTTCAAGCTTTTGTTTGTTCATCTTCACAATTAGAATAATAACAAAAACAATTTACACTTGTAACAAAGGTATACACAATGTTTGGGGAAGTATTTGGCATAGAGTGACCACTCAGTAAATACCAGGTATATGTTTCTTGTAGAAACTTGGAAGGTTCTCTGTGCTGTGTACTCTAATTTAAAGACTTCAAAAGACTAAATGTAGTCTTATTTCAGCCTAAAGTATGAAGAAGAAAAGTCACATTGGATTTTTTTCACTTTGGTAGAAGCAGCAATACTGTTTTTGGAGACAAGATAGATACTATTAGCTTAATCAATGTCAGTAAAGCCTTTGAGAGGTAGAGGATGTCAGGAAAGCCTCTGAGAGGTAGAAGATGTGGAAACAGGGTGAAAATGTCAGAACTGGACTAGCATCAATGCTTTTTAAATTGTTCCTCTTTAACACCCTCCCCACAGCCCTCCAACATGCCCTGAAGCAGTCCCCTACCCCCAAACAACAACAATAAAAGGTATGAGCACACAGGGAGCCTTCCCTATCCAAGACTAAATGTCCTTTGAAGTCTTGTATATTATAGTACAGTTTTTGTGGAATCCTCATTTTATTTCATAACATGGACATGGTCGATTTAAGATAAAAATAATGTGGTTGTTAGAAAGCCCCGTTATTAAGTGAGATCGACCATGAACAAATTACCCAGCATTCTCTTAGCCTGTGTTGCAGCTCCACATGTGAAAAGCATGGAAGTAGGTCAGGTGAAAGGTCTCTATAATGCATTAGGAACTGAAACATAGGCGAGCAGGCATCCACTTTCTGGACCTCCCCAAACCTGTTTTTATTGACTTCAATTATAAAACTACCTATTGAATAGCAAGATAGGACAACTTAACTATAATTCTGTTTCCACAATTTATCAATCAGCAATGAACTAATTTTTGTAAAAATCCAGCTCAACAGACCTTGAGGAAGTAAGCTGAGTTTATTTATAAAAGAGATGTAATATACAGCCATAGCTGTTGTGTCGACGCAACAATTAAAAGAAATACTGTCCTGACAAGTACAAGAATAGCCAGGAAAAGCAACATGGAATCTTCCCGTTGGCCATAGGGCTGCTGTGTCATTGTGACCAATCTTTTAGGGACAGACCCTAGGCTAGACATTGTCAATGTTAAACAAGAAGAGCTAAGGGACATTTGAATTCTTTTCAAGAAATGTCTTCAACAATGAAGCTGACAATTTAAAAGGGCTAAGCTAGTGCCTGGGCCTCAATAGAATCACTTCAGGCAAAAGACACTTCAGCAGATGCTCCTTTGTCAGGACAAGGGGGAGAAGCAGCCTCTTTAGAGACTCATTGTGGTGCTCAAATCCCTGAGGGCATCTCCACAAAACTTCAGGCCTCTGTGCACAAGAGGTGGCTATTGTGCCTCTAATGGCTGTGAGACTGAGGAAATAAAGGCCAGGAAAAAATGGAGAGGGAGCGCACTTGCTGGAAAACATCCTTTGGCTTCTCACCAAGGGAAACAGGAGAAAACCTTCAGTAACAGGTATGTGGTACCTGTCTGAAAATTACCTGAATCCTCCTTATGATCTTAAGGAGCTCTTCTCCTACCACCAGCGTTTGGAAAATATACTGACTTTCAGAAGCAGACTAATTCTAAATACTTAAAACTGTCTAGTGTTTATTGGGTAGGAAGGGGCCTCTTATTTGGTAGACAAGTCATCAAAAGCTCAGTTTAGCACAGTGGCCTGAACAGTACAACCAGCTTTCTCCAATCCCTCAGCCACCTTGTTAGTTGATTTAGTATATATACTATTCCTGTGTTCTAGAATAACTCGGAGTACTAGGAAAAGTGAAAGAGAGGATCCCTCAAGTCCTGAACAATAATCCTTTGTTGTTGAGTTCATATTAATGCTCAGACCAAAGAGAGTCTCTTTTCAAGTTTTCATATCCCTACACATTCACCTGAAATGATTAAAGGAAAGAGACCAATAAAGACACGAGTCCCCTTGAATAACAAACGCCTTCAAAAATCTCTATGGTGGCACAGATAGGTTTTCTGTTGCTCCAGGAAAAAGTCCTTTTACCTAGTGAACATAAATATAAGAAATAAATTTCTACAGTGAGAAAATAATAAAACAAAACAGGTACTGCCTGCAGAACATCTCCCTTTGGTTTCTCATGGTTTGCTCTTCCAAAATCACATTGAAAGTGATGCTGTGTGTTCAAAGTTGTAGAGTCACCTGGGCAGATCTAAGCATATACTGATGCTGAGGAATCTAAATATTCACCTGTTGAATGCTTGAAGTAGATGAATGCAAATTAAAAATCACCAATTCTTTCTCTTTCATAGCACAGATAAGATAGGAAAGCCATCAAAACTTAGTTCCTAAAATACACTTAGTTCCAAAAATACAATTGCTTGATTCTTTAACTCAAGTCATTAAACAGAGAGCTTAGTTTTACATATTTCATTAAAATTTATCTACCACTGACATCTGACTATATTAAAGGAACTAAACCCCACATTTTAGACCTGAAGGAATGATGTTTGGGTGTACTGATTCCACGCCCAGCTGTATGGCTTTTGATCAATTACTCACCAATCTTTTCATTTTTCAATTCAAAATGAGTGTATATAAAAAGCATTTTCCTACCTAGGTGAATTCAGTGAATATAAGTTCAAAAGTTTCATTTGAAGACAACTAAGAATCTTATGGAAAAGGAACAATGAAATAAAGGTCATATATATTCATTCAAAAGGCTAATAGTATATGGTGAAGAAAGTGGAACACATGCACCTAACCATACAAATTCATCAATTAAACATTATGCATTTAACAGAAATCTAAGCCAGGCATACTGAAAAAGACCTACCACACAAGCCTGATTGGCCAGTTTTTTTTTTAAGGGAAGCTATAAAAACTAAATTATTAAATGACAGTCAAGTAGTCTCCAAGAGGTTTAGATTCCAGACTTCAGATAACCTATTTTTAGAACTATTTAAACATTTAAAAAGTTAAATGACCAATAGCTACATCTTTACTCAGGTTTGTGTCTTGTCTCACGGGAGCTAGATCACAGGCTTAATGGCAAAAGAACCTCTCACCTCTCTGTTCCTGCTACATTTTCATTGCTAGTCCAGCATCTGGAGAAGAATGTGCATTTGAAAAATATTAACCCACTCAATCCTCCTCCAGTTAAGGTAATGAGGTTCATAATCAAGAGCTCTGAGTTTGGTTTACTACGGTGGTCTAAGTCCTCTAACACGGACTTTCTAGTGAGTTGTGAGACCTTGGATTGATTGTTTAACCTTCTCCAGCCTCGATTCCTTCCCTGTTCAAATGGAAATAGTGATAGTAAGTGTCTGATGAGGTAATAAGACAGTTCTTAGCACCATCCAAAATGCATAGTAGCTTCTGAAGCTAGGAAAACACTCCTCGATTGATCTGAATTGGGCACCTTGTCTGTAGTCCCCATCTTCACAATCATCACTCCATGCTGCAGTCAGTGCAGCGGAGAAGGGTGGAGTTCAGAAATCAGGAAGCAGTGCAGTTGGGAGCAATGCAGAAGGGTGGGACTCATGAAGTGACAATCAAAGAGAAAGTCATGGCAGCCCTGACAGTAGACAGGCCCCTCCTGGGATTTCTTAGAATGTAAGGATGTGATACCACATAAGGCAGAAGAAAAGAACTCCCCGGACTTTCTTCAACTCATTCTGGGCTGTCAGACATGGCCAGCAGAGACTGAGGTACAAAGGAGCTTTGTATAATCTATTCACACATCATTTTATTCAACAAAATTTTAAAGTGCTTATTCATGCTAGCACCTTCTCCAGGTGTGGGGGAGAGAGCAAGTAAACAGAGACAAACCCCTGTGATCCTGAAGGTTACATATATATGGATAAAAATAGGTAATGATCAACAATAATACATGACAGATACGTGGTATATAAGAAAGTCCTATAAGGAAAAATCAAGAAAGGAGGGCAGACACATGGGGAAAGGATATAGTTCTCATCGGATATGACCTCTCAGGGAAAGTGACAGTCAAGCAAAATTTTGAAAAAAGCAGAGGAAATGCGTTGTGTGGCAGTGTGCGGGGAAGACCACAAAAGAAGGACGGACAGTGAGTTCTAAGGCCCAGCTTTGGCAATGGATCAGAAGCACAGTGAGCTCAAAGCAGAAGAACAGGACTGAGGCTTGAATATAAGATGGGGGCACAGACTGCACCAAGTATTTAAGGAACTAGAAGAGTTGGAGTTCCTGCTCATTGAGATGGGAAACTATAGGAGGTTTATGGACAAAGAAACAATGAGACTTCACTTAAAACTTAAAAGCTTAATGCTGACTGCCATGTTGATAATATTTTCATGGATCTAAGATAGGGGTCAAGAGACAAGCTAGGAAACTATTGCTTTAATTTTAGTAAGAGATGCAAGGGTGTGGAACAGTGACAACAAATTGAATTCTGGGTATAAACTGAAGTTACAGCTACCAGAATTCATGATAGATTACACATGGAATATGAAAAGTAAGAATGAAGAAGATACAAAAGTTTTAGTTGAATACACTTAAAAATTAGATTTTTCACTAAAGTAAGACTTTAGGAGGAACTGGTTGAGAAAGTAAGTTCAGTCATTCAGGAGCACACAGGCTAAGTCTGATGTGTCTGTTACATATTTACATGGGCAGCTAGGAAAGAAAAATGTGTAGAGACTGACTGGAAGAGAGATCTGAGCCAAAGCATCCTAAAGTCATGACACAGACACAATCATCAAAATAGTAAATTTGGCTAAGCTATGGGTGCCAAGGTGAGTGCTGATATAATCCAATGTTCCAATATCAGGGTGACGAGGAGACACCAGCAATAAGATAAAAATCAACCAGTGAGAAAAGAGGATGGTCCGAATAGCTTGGTGTTCTGGAAGCCAAGTGAACTAAGTGTTAAAAAAGGGAGGACTTGCTGGATTGATCTGATGAGTTAAAGAGGTTGTCTAAGAACACAACTCAGAATTAAATCTGGAGTTTAGTCATGCAGAGGCCATTGGAGACATTACCAACAACAGGTTGGGTTCAAGGAATTAAGCTGAACTCAAGAGGAAAAATAAATTTAAAAGAGAGAAACTACAAATGATATCAAGAACTTTTTTAAACAAGCTTTCAGGTAAAAGGGCTGGGGGTGTAGCATTTAGCATTTAGAGTACTTGTCCATCAAGTGCAGAACCCCGGGTTGAATCCACACCACCATATTAAACAGTTGTGGTGGCACATGGCTATAATCGCAGCACTAAGGCAATAGGACTGTCATATGTTCAAGGGCTAGCTTGGGCTACATGGTGAGTTCAGGACAAGCCTGGACTGTAGAGAAAGACCTAGTCTCTAAATAATTAAATAGATAGATAGAGATAAATACAAGTTTTGATGTGCAGAGGAATAGGCAATATTTACAGAGTAGGAAGTGGGATCAGATGAAGATGGTTTTCATTTTATAAACATGGAAAATTTTATGAGTAGAGACAGGTATAATGTTTTGATATTATGAAACTTTTGTAACCGACAGGTAAGAAAAGGTTAGGGCAATCTATGAGATGCTTCAAGGTTGAAAATGTATTGGTATAGTGTAACAGATCTTGGTGGATCTTAATGTGTTTTTTCATTTTTAAATCTCAAGTAACATCATTATTCTGGAAAAAAGCAAAAATAGAAAAAGGCAACTAAACATTTGCATTTAACACTTTCCTCTCACCTGCAGGAGAGTGCCTTAATGAGCATAGTAGGCCTATTTTACTCTGAAACGTTAGTTCTTCAAAAGAGAATATTTAAAAAAACTGTGCATAACATACTGCCTTGTAGGGCAAAGACAAATATCTGAGTAGAAATAATCTAAAATGTGTCATAGAACTCGTTAGTGAAGAGAGATGCTTTATTGAAGTGTATTGTATTCCTTCCAAATGAAACCCTAACATTACTTGAGTTGTAAACACTTCAGTTACAATGGGATCTGTTATTAAAGTAGGAGAGGAATAGAGAAGGGGAAAAAAGGCATAAGAGAGAACCTTAAAGACGTTCCCCTTTCCCTGGGATTTCAAATTTCAATCACTGTGAATAAGAAGGTTCTGTTTGAATAAAGATGCCTGAAAATTACGCGAATAAGGACAACCAGCTGCCACTTCTTAAGATCCAGGAGTCAGATCGGTGTACATAGCTCCTCTGAGACCATGGTCTGGGGAGGTCAAAGAGTTTCTTTCGATAATATATGTGAAGGAAACTAGTCTGGTTACTCCGGTACTATCTACCGGCAGGAGGATCGTGAGAAAATCTAATATCAGAGGGGACCTGATGGCTCAAGGGCTCCAAGAGCAACCACTTTGGCATTGAGAGTAGGAGTAGAGGGATCCCAGCTGATGTGAGTTATAATCCAGAATAAAGCCTTGGGGTATCCTATCAAATGTACCAAGGCTCAGCCAGTATCTGGACCACTATCCCAGGCAAGTGGCAAAATCCCAAAGATGCAGGTGGCATGAAACTGATTATGCTTGGGAACTCGCAGAGACTAGCTTTTTGAGCCAACTCCTGCTAGTCTGTGTGGTTTTGTTTTGCTTTCCAAATTATTTGAGATTAAGAGAGTGGTCAAGACCTTTGAAAGGATAGCTTGGATTTTCCAGGGGCAGCTCATTGAGAACTTCAGTGATAACATTAAAGAACTTTGTGGCTCATATTTATCTTAATTAGTAAAAGAAATAAGATATTATTGGCTGAAGATTTAGAATAAGATAGTGAATTTGTCACAATCCACATTTTAAAAGATCTTCTTTTTATGCTCTTCACTATAAACGCTTCTTAAATTCTCTTTGTTCACTAAGATATAGTCTGAAGATGATATCAACAGGGACTGGGACATTTGTGATACTGAAATAAAATCTCTAACTGGACTGTGCTACGTCAGACTTAAAGATGATATGAACTGAAAAAAGAAAAGAAATTTGAGTATTTTGATATGGGCACGTTCTGTCACTGTATTGGTGATACCTTGCGCCAAACACTTCTAAATTTAGTGCAGCGCAGCTATTAAATATGGGACAAATATTTAACGTGTGGTATGAAGGTATTTTCTGTGTATTCCTACGTCACACAAAGCTGTGCAACAAATTCCAAAATATGAGCGAAAGCAAGGCCTTCATTTTCCCATCCCCTATGAGCCACCACTTTGGGTGAGAGGCCAGTCCTTTGTGATTTCTCTACAGCTATCATATTGCATTGAATTCATTCTGCTGCCTTTCTCCTGGCACCTCATTTTTAAATCAAAGATTTCATTGATGAATTTTTAAAAAGCACAATTTGTAATTACAAACGATTACAACTACAAAAGTGAAGAGCTTTTCATGACAAAGAGAACCACGAATGAAAAGCTGGTACAAAAAGCTCTTTGCGTGTTGCATTTCCATAAAGTGCAGTACAATAGCGACTCCATTCACTTCAATACAAACCTGCGTGGAAACCCTGGTTTGTAAAAAGAAGAGTCTGGGAATGAAAATGCTCGATCAATTTTCTCTTGGAAAAAATACATCTGTGAGGTAGCATTGTACACTTGGGAAGACCTCAGGCAATGTTGAAAAACAGAATTTTGAATCCAACTTTGCTATTTATAGCTGGTTATTTTTTAGAATAGCTTATCTATAAAAGAAGAGGAAGCAAGATAAACCAAATTAAGGTCAATCATTCTATAAAATTTACTTCACAGGTATTCTGTACATCATTCAAAATACAATAATCAGCTCTAAACAGTTGGTCCTTAATACCTTTATACATTTAGTTTATCTCCCCAAACAATGAATAAGTTCAAAACCACATCATATAATCAGCCTATTAACAGAGAAATATGAAGGTCTGATATATTTTCAATCTGAATATCATTAGAAATATTTGCGTCACCCAATGTATAGCAAAAATAGAACTCCAACAGTTAACATTAAGCTAGGCAACAGTTTCAGTAATATTTATTATATATCAAATATATGCTAGGATAAGAACCTACTATTCACTATCATTGTCTATTATTATAGACTGATAAAATCAAATCTCTCACAAGAAAATACTCACAAGCCTAATATGGGTATTTATGTATAATAGTGACAAATGCAGCACAATGCCTGTTTCTTCAAGTGATAATATAACAATAATATTTAACAATATTTTAAGATTTATGTGGCTTATCACATTTCCTGTTGCTTCTGAAAACTGACAGATCATCCTCTTAAATATGGAACTTGAGTCTTAAGGAGGAAACATCCAGGAAAGTTTGAAGCATTATTTTAAATGTTATTTTCATAAACAGGCACCTGCAACATACTTAAATAATTGTAAAACAGAAATCTTTTTCCCAACAGAGAAATAGAATAAAAGTGGAAATTCTTTACATTCCACTAGTAAAACCCAACAGAAAAAGCTGGTAGAACAACAGTACACAGATGTTGACAAGGCTACTAATTAGAATCATTTTAGATAATTTTAATGACAAGACTTGGTACAAGAAAAAACAAGAACTTTGTAATAAATAAGAAAAGTAGATCAGTTTAAGAGCCAGCATGCACGTGCATGTATGTATATGGTGAATGTATATACAATGGTGTGAATGTGTGTATGTATGCAGAGAACACGAGTGGGGTAATGTACATGTGGGCACAGACACGGGTCATCCTCTCCCTGTCCCAGTACCCCTACTACCTCCCCATATCAGCAAGATAATTACCCCCAAATAAGAGAGCAAGTAGGCTCTTGTAGAACATATTACATTAGCTCAGATTTCAGTATTTCCAGTTGTTCTCTGGAATTAACTCTCTAAATAACCCAGGCAGTCAGATCCATTAGCCCTGGTGGCGCATATTCCTGAAAGTTTGGTGCCATCCAATGACTACCTGATAAGTTCAACATTAATAAACCTTGGTGCAACATAGTTGATAAGTGGATGCTTGATGACAATTCTAAATGATGTAGCACATGGCGTCTCTCTGGCCCTCAATCATCTTGCAGGTTGCTCGGCCACCTCACTATGGGCACAGTTGGAAAGGGAAAGTCTGATTTTCATTAGTGGCTATCCATAAAAGGTTTGCGTTACAAGAAAATAATTATTATGGTCTGATTTTATTAATTAAGCATGCATTTCTGAATACCAATGTACTTGAATAAACTGGCAATTAGTTTTTAAACCACACAAGATTTGAACACCTCAGGAATTAATTCCACATTCAATCCATGCCTTTAGACTCCTATTATATTGAAAATGTACAGTTACCAAGTTTAGAGTGGTATTAAATACTGGATGAATTTCACATACAAGACTTTTCCTCTTACATCTTGATGCTGGGATTATCAAAATAAATTGGCTTATTTTTCTTCTGGTCCAATCAGCTCAAATTCAGCCCAAGTCTGTTTCCAATTTGAAGAACATCAGCCAAGAAGATGGACATGTGGACTATGGAAAGTTTGGGGTTCACAGAAATGGAGGGAATTATACATCTTGGGAGACAATTAGCTGCAGACCAGTTCCCTTGGGTTTCCTTCATTGTTATAAACTCACAAATAGAAAATGAACTGGTAATTTATGCTCAAATATTCCAAGTCTTATCTTATATCTTGGAATTAGGAAACTTCTCAGAGGATGATATGCACATGTTACAGTTCTCCTTCCTGCTCTGGCTGCTTCAGAGAGAAAAATAATATTTCTAAAAATACTCTAATTAGGCTGGGCATGGTACCACACATCTGCTATTCTAGTAGTGCTATAGACTGAGGCAGTAGGATCTCAACTTTGAGAACACTTTGGATAATTTAACAAGACCCTGCCTGGTGAGGTAGACCAGTTGTGAAGACTTTAGGTTTAATCCCAACTGAGAAAGGAATTTATAAAATTTTTATTGCTGCAATTTTTCCACATTTACAGTATTTTGGAACAAAAGAGCTCTATAGTGATCCCAAAAAAGTTTGCAAAAATGGTTTTCCAGACTGCCTGAAACATGGAGGACCATGGAAACAATGATTAGATTCCATTTTGACTCATTGAGATGAAGCCTGATTCAGCTCAGTACTCAGTAAAACATTTGAGGATAACTTCTTCAAGTAATGCAACATATATACAAATGGTGCACTTCATCATGAGATAGCTAAAATTAATTTTGTAAGATCAGAAAATAGGCTGGCAACAGGCAACTTTTTCTCCCTAATTCTACTATGACTTAACTTTCTCATTAGATCAGTAGCAGAAATAATTATATTGCAAAATTAATTCCATTTCTATCGACTGTGGTCACTATCCAGCTCATCAGTTCACTGTATTAACATGGAAGCAGCTTGACCTCACCTTGTCTAAAATACATTTATTTGTAATGTCATTGCTTGCATTTGTGCATTTATTGGTAATTACTTTTATCCTTTATGAGTGTGCTATTGATTCTTTCAAAGAAAGCATTACCAACTGTTTAGCTTTGAGGGTGATGTTTTAATTTCTAACATTTGTTAAGGACCTTGACACTAACTCTGACTACAGCATTTCCAATCTCCATGAAGAACAAAAACATTCTTATAGTTTACTGTCTGTGATTCCATCGTAATGGCGGCTGGTGTCAGTCAGAGTACCATGACGTACAATTCCTGTATGAACTAAAATTACCACTGGACTAGTCAAGTGATTCATTTTACATCAGTTCAATTGTTTCCAAGGACATTTGATCTGATTTTATTCATCCTGCTTTTAGCCTGTTGTAGCATTAACCATCAAACACTTTGCTGAGCATAACATATACAGTTAAACTAAAATTACTTTATTAAAATGTTAAGTGCTGTCATGATCTGTATGCACATTTTGATTTGTTTTTAAACTAGATTATGAACAGATTTAAAGATAATGGTTATTTAATTTTTAACTCGTTTGGCAAATACAGGAACGCCTATCACTATGCCAATGTATCTTTTCTCTTCCACTTGAGCTTTCTCCCTGGCTTACTGACCCTTTACTCACAGCTGTTTTCCTCTTTGATCCTTCAAGGGTAGCAGAGAACCATCTTACTTTTGATCCGTTAGGTTTTTACTTATGACCTACTGCTGTTTTGAAGAATTCTTCTCCAGTTCCTATATGTCTTCCCTTAAGCAGATTTGACTGTCACTAACCAGCTCTATGCCTAAAGCACACATCTTTGTCTCTCTCTCTATATATAAAAAACCAATAACTGGTTTCTACATGTATGATAAATTTTGACAAGGTTCCCGTGATTGCAAATGAGTCAAACCTGGCCTGTGGTCTTTAATTCCTTATATCACAGAGGAAGACCCATAAATAATTCAGGATGTGCAATGGAGCAAGTAAGCAAGATGAGGCTAGAATTCCAGCTTCTCTGGAGAGTACTCAGTGATCTTGAACAACTTTACAAAGCCCCATTTGCCGGTACCTCCTCAACTGTACGATGGGTTGGTCGGCATTTGTTCCCAGAGCATTTGTTGGAAGGTGCTGCAAACAGTGAATGGCATAAGCGAGGCACGCAATCGACGTTAGCGTCAATGTGAAAGTGCCCCGGAAGTAGAAAGATCCTGGGATCCTCCATCCTTACCTGAATTTCATTTGTAAATGAAAAGCAAAACAGATAATCACCGAAAACATTTCAGTAGAGTTCTGTATTCACCCAAAGTACATGTAGTGTTTGATTTGTATTAAAGCAATCTAAACCATTTCCACTTAAAGCAAATTTTTAGTGCCTAAAACCCCAACTACATCTCAACATTTTAAAACATGCATCAATTTTTGGATTTCGTTAGGTATCTGTGGTGCCTTTAATCAAGTTCTCGAGATGTCAGTTACAGCCTAGTGCATTTTCAGAATCAGACCTATCACTCAGTCCGCTGTCTCATTACATCTGCAAATTGAGGCAGGAGAAGGCAGTTGATTCAGAGCAGTCAAGACACAGGCTAACCATCAAAGCATGAGCCTGCTGACCTGAGAAGATGAACAAGGAACCTCTTGCAGTCTGACCAGAAAAACCCAGAAGAAAAAATGACAGAAGCAGAAGCTCAGGCTGAAAGAAGATCTAGAGAGAGGAGACTGAAGCGAAGACAGCAACCAAACAGATGGAGGCCCAGCTCAGAAAAAAAGCAGAGATATAGTAGAAAACAAATGACACCAGGTACCTACATAACAGTGTCCAGCCCCACTAGCCGATTTGGTCCCTATGTTTACTTTTTTACACCCAATTTCTACCCCCTCCCCCCCCACACACACACACTCAGGATAGAAGTTTTTGGTTCCTCCCTATTACTTGCAACTAAAAGAGCCCAAATTAAAAAAAAAAAAAAAAGCCAGCCTCAGTGGTATAGATTATAAACTATGTCCTCTTATCGAACAGAGCACAGTAAGCCCACTTTAACCTATTTTCTATTGCCTGGGGCCATCATTACTGACAGCCACTCTAAACTGGCTTAACACAGTGAGGCATTCTGGGCCAGTAGGTGTGTAAGGCTCTTTATTTCTTCCCCAAATGGTCTCAGAAATGATGGTTTTTGACTCTCCAGCTTCCTTTTTTGCGATTTTTCAATCTCTCCCATTATCATAAATCTGTTTGACTCTAACAGCTTTCTCTCCAACTTTCTGCTTCTAATCTTCCAGAGGCTGGGAAACAAGGTAACCAAGCTTGATGGATTTCTGTGTAAAATAAGAATACGGTTCATATCCCTTTGGTCACCTCCCCAAACTCTGATATCTATACATACAGTACAATCTTGAGAAATGGAGAGAGGAGGGAGGAAAGCGGAGCATGGGGTCTGGCACTATTTGAAAAGGCTGCTCACCGATTCTCATAGTCATGGATGTATAATCCTTGCCCCACAACATTCCCATGGTTAAATTCTAATGTTCCACATGTACATTTGAACAGCTGATCATCACACAAGCTTCAGCCACCAAGAAGAACATTTAACATATTTATATTTTACTGACTTTAACGTCAATTTTCAAAACAACCTAAGCACAATCAAATCATAGTTCTAAAATAACGTAAGAATTGCCTTCAAGTGTTCAAATATCTTGGGTGCCTGTGGAAGGTTTCTCTAAATTAAATGTGCTCTGTCAGGTAGGTAATCATAGTGGCGGCGTTTTCCTTCATTGCCTTATAAGCTAAAAGCGTCTTAGGCAGTCTACTCATTCATAAAAAACATTAATTTGGTATACATTTGGTAAAAGCCACTGGGGACAACAGAGGTGAGAAGTATGGACATTAGAAAATAAAAGCACAAAATCTTACATGATTTAATCTGTTTCCTTTGCATAGAAATCACATATGGTTTATGTGTTTGAGGTTCTACTGCTACTTTCTGATCTCAGCATTTATAATCTCACTTATAAATCCCTCATGAAAGATTCGCAGTGCTAATATATGTGTATCCCATTGACCTCTCCCATCACTCCCACCTGTCTGTCTAACCATGGCAACCAGATCGGGTTAGAAGAATCTTAGAGAACCTCTCTCCTCAAAAGTCTTCCATGACCTCCATTTCTCTTGAACAAAGCTAAAAATTTTTAACCAGTCACTAAAAACTCTCCACAAAATTTCCAACTCTTATCTCTCAACATAAACATTTCAACTCATAGAAAAAGGCATAATTTCTGTCCACCAACAAAGCATCATTTTACCTCCAATTTGGGTGCTACTACTAGTTCCCAATTTCCAGTGCTTCCATTTTGATGAAGGTGAGCCAGCCTAATATTTGGCGGGGGGGTGGGGGGTGGGGGTGGGGGGACGGGAGGGTCAAATGATTAGCAGCCTTTCTCGGTTGAAAACAACCTACATCAACTCTTGCCTTGTGCTTCAGTCTTGTAATAGTAACCACAGTCTCCCCTGCATCATTCACACTTAACACATATTAGCCCAAATTTATTTAAATATATTAAAGTTCATGCTCAGTCTGTCCATCTGTGATGAGACTTTTCTTTGAAGATGAAATCCAGTTATACCTCTCTGATTCCCTCACTACCTTTCACTCTGGCTATCTGTTGAGTATTGTTTAGCGACATTATCAAAGGGTTAGCAGAATCCGAGTATTCTGGACATGATAGAAGGCTATTTCTCATCCAAAGATGTCTTTTTAATTCTCAGTCCCACTAATGCACCCCGTCTGTTTCTTCTATCTGTGAGAAGTATTTGAGTTTGCAGGAGGACTGAAATCTTTGAGGTCCTTTTAAGAATATGGAGAACTGTCTCAAAATTGTTCTGCTATTATTACTATGAACAGCATAACTCTCTCAGAACTACTCAAACAGACCTGAAGATGAGAATTGGCAACAGTGCTCCCGAGAATACAACACAAAAATCCATCTATGGAATTCAAATAGCTCTGGGCATTTTGCTGAATCTGATATAACCCTAAGAATTAAAACTGCGGACAGGTTCTGCTCGTTCAACTTGCCTAGGGATGAACTGTTAAGGACCTTGAGACTCTCAGGGGACTAGGAGCATCTACTCTAGAACTCCTCCCCTCTCAGTGGCCGCAATGTGCAAAATGGAGGATGAGTCTCACACGCACCTGCAAATGCTCACAACAGCATCAGCACCACAAAAGTATCCAACATGAAGCAGACTTCCAGGTAGGATGTCCAACGATACACAAGTACCAGCTAGCCACACAGAATAGGAGAATGTCATGCCCACCAAGGAAACCCTACCTAAAGTATTTTTTCGATGCAAAACAAGAAGAGTGCCATAGCGAAGCATTTGCACAGACAGTATTAGGTCAAATTAAGGTGTGAAGAGGTACTTAATAAAGTTATGTAAGCCAGGACAAGAACAAGAAAGTTATATCCACACATACATGTGTCAAGTGTTGCAGGGGGACGCAGCATTTTCGATTTGGGAGGTCACACAGGTTGGAGGTAAACAGCTTGCATAGTTCAAATATTCTCCAATATTTATTATCAATTTTTGTTCTAAACCAGTAAAAATTAATACCGAAGATATTGTGTAGGGGGGAGGACAATGGCTAAGTCACAAGAAAATGCGAGAGGAGGCTGCAAACTGTAGTTTCTGCAGGTTTTGCTGTGAGAGATCCGAAAATTAGATTCTCCTCTTTGCTAATATTCCTCTCTCTAGGTCAGATTCCCAAACCAGTGGCCACTTACCAGGAAAGTAAAGATCTTGAATAGACACCTGTGGGCTACTCTCAGTTCTAACTCTTCCCAGGCACATTGTCAGTTTGTCTGGGGGTATCTTATACCCTTTCCATTTCATTGAAAAAAAAAAATCCCCAACACTCATATTCAATATCTCTCCTTGTATTAGAGAAACTGAACATCTGAATATATTATTATCTTAAGGAGAGAGTACACTCGGAAACACCAGGATGGAAGTATCAGATAAACAACATTTAGCATTTGCATTTGAAGAGCACACAATATATATGTGAATATATGAAGTGAGTGTATTTATAAAGAATTATGCAGTCTCTTAAATTTCGTTACAGTATTTTTCTCCGTCTCTGTGTATGCATAATGATGCTATGAAGAGAGAGGTAAGTAAGTGCAGCTGCAGGATTCTTTATGGGTAATCCTCTTGGAAAATCAAGTATCATCTGTAATATTCCTGCTGTTCCAAAACCCACATTTTAAATCAGTAGCTGCAGAACTTCTGTGTTCATTGGAAATTGTTATTATTATTAGATATTATACGGTTTTGTGTAGTGGAGTGTGGTGCCATTTGCTTATCAAGGACCATAAATTGTCTTCAAGGAATTATTATTTAGAGATTGCACTAAAGGTTGCTTCCTTCTCTCCCTCTTGTTTACGTGCCTCGATAATACATTCATTATGAACGTTCAATAGATCCTGCTTTTGTTTCCACCTTGCATGCTATATTTCACGTTCCATTTAAACTGTTTTTTTTCTATTAAAGCATGGCTTTTTAAATTTAAAAATAAATTAGTAATTTTCCCATAAAATATGCGCTGGCTTCACTAAAGCATATTATTTTCAGATGATACAATGTCAGTGTGTCTGTAATTGTTCACCAGAAGAAACTGTTGCTTTTCCCCACACTTAAGATTTGGGTCTACTTTAATTTGGAAATGGAGATGGTCAGTTGCTCTAAGATCACTGAGCCACTCGCTGAAGGGTTTTAGATGATGTCTGAGATGATTATCCAGAAACACTTTGAAAGAGGAAAAGATTAGATTTTAAAACAATAGATTGCCAGAGGATGGGGCTTAATCCTATCCCAGGCAAGAGGAGGGGAAAAAAAATCTTTTAACCTTTCCCTCCTGCTATCAACTAAAGCCAGCTGTTTCATATTCAAATGCAAAATAAAATGCCAAACATGTTAAATTTGTATTCTTGAAAAGCTAAAGAGATTCCTGTTTGCTTTTGTCTCAACCGTCTAGCTCGGTGCTCATTAAACCAGCTGAGAAATACTATTGGTCATGTTTGGCAAGCATTTATTGGCTTTGCTATTGTTTGTTTTTAGCAATAAAATGTGTTATGCTAATTTTCCAGTTGATTTTAAGCTCCTTGGCACAGAAGTCATTTAATGACTGGGCTATTTGTAATAAGATTAGTATTTTTATTCA
Source organism: Ctenodactylus gundi (assembly GCA_004027205.1). NCBI lineage: Eukaryota > Metazoa > Chordata > Mammalia > Rodentia > Ctenodactylidae > Ctenodactylus > Ctenodactylus gundi. The sequence continues at coordinate 137,460 of PVKB01002692.1, read as the reverse complement.
TATTAAGATATTTGGATTATCAAGGTCCTAGTTTACTTTGTATGTAAAATGTGCTGAAGAAAGTCAGGAAAACACTTCATGTGGTAAATTCTTCACACCAAGGACTGGATATCCTATACTCTCATGGTCAAGCTGGAGCTAGTGGTGCAGGCAGCCTCTCTCCTTGATATTTTATTTGGTTAAATGGATCACAGTAAATCCAAGCTCCCAAGGCAGAAACCCAGGCCTCTGTCTCCTGCAATTCCTACTTCTTCCTCCCAGCCAAAGAGCAGCCAGATTCTGTGAATTCTGCCTCAAGTTCTCTCCTCCCTTTTCCTCTCCTCACTACTTTTGCATATCGCAGCAATTACAACCTCTGGGTGTTAAGGTGCCGCCCCCCACCCCCACCCCAGTCCCCTTGGTCTTCGTCTCCATTGGCTCACCTGTGTTGTCTAATCATCACGTGAGAAAGGAATTACCTACTTTATAACCCTTACATGTTGTTGCTGAAGATACGGGATAAAGTCCAAATGCCTTAACACAAATTTTAAAACATTTTGAGAGTAGCTCTCAGCTAAATGTCCTGCCCAATCTTTTTGTTCCTTCACCATGGCGAGCTGCTTGCAGTAGCTGGGTTAAGACATGTTTTATTTTGTTTTTCTTAGGTCCCTTCTACTATGCGTGTTATTTTCTTTCTGCCTAGAATGTCCTCTCTCCTAGCTGGCTGGCTAACTCCTATGTATTCTTCATAACTAGCCAGGGAAAGTACTTTCTAAGCAGAGCCATGGAAGGCTTTTCTTTTTTTTTTTTAATATATTTTCTACTTTATTTCTGGTAGCCCCATGACACTACAAAGACAATTGTACTTTGAGCTCTTTCATCTTCGTGCCAATACCCCTTGAGCACATGTCTCCCTGTACTAGAATAAGAGCCCGGGGTGGTACGGGAGTATAAGCTTTCATACAGAAGATCTCAGTGCTCCGTGAATCCTCAAACAACATTTATTGAGTGAATTAATCATGGCTTGTTAAGTATTATTCATAAACATAACTTATAGCGATATTGTGCAAGTCTAACCACAGGAACATCTTAAATTTGAGTGCTCCTTATAATACATCACAGTCTTGAATGCAACATCAGCATTGATAGTGATGTTGGCTGCATTTGACTTGTAGATGTGTCATGTTTAATTTGTGTAATGATATATTGTTCAGTTAAAGTATGAACTTATTATATAAAAATTTTGACTTTCTACCTTTTGTCAAAGAAATCAAAGTAGAAGAATGCCATCCTAAGCCTTATTTTCTCCATGCCAGCCTCCTTGGCACTGGCCACATCTGCTCTTTCTATGCAGGATTTGAGCTGCACTGCTTCCCACTGGCTTTCCTCTGGGTAACTGCCTGGCCACAAGGCTCTGACTTTGTGATCCCTGATACACAACATGGAGCAGAGAGAATCTGTGTATAAGGGACCTTGGCTGGGTCTTTGCATAATTTGCTATGCAGTTAACAAATTCTGCAGCCTTTTCCACATCTCCTAATGTTTTGCCCATCAGTTTATTAAGCTACAAATATTAAAGAAATGTGCTATTGCAGTATGTTTCAGAGTCTCAGAAATGGCCATTAAGTTGTGGGAACAGGGAGGTTGGGAAATCACCTTTCTTGATCTAAGGGATCCCTCTCCCCCTTGGATCTTTTTGGTATATTCTGATGTCATACAATAAGTGGTTGAAAAATGGGCTCCAATACTATTAATTAGATAACTAGTAAGTCAGATGGTACCAAAATAACCTATCTGCTTCCAATCCTCTGTTACGGCTATGATCTTCAGTCACGGACAAGGGACACTTAAAGTTGCATGCCTTGTCAGCCTTCATTTAGCTAGCACAAGGGCTCCCCTAACTTTCATTTATCACCAACAGCTATGAGCTGTAATTGGAGCCAGAAAGCTGCTTCTTTGTAGTATTAGCTGTATCGTGAAAAACTCAACACAGCTCTAACTGCTCTTGACAGATGAGAAATAGAAAAAGGTCTCTTTTTATAACAGAGATTATGAATGTCACACTGAGATGTTCATGTTAGAATACAGTTTAGTCTTCCAAAAGGAGCACAGGCATAAAAAAAATCACATCCCACAATGGTATTACATCCCTTCTCCATCACCAAAAGGACAGTGTAACACCAAGCTCTAATAATGCTCGTTTGATTGACTCTGCCCAAACAGCCTTTTATCAGGCACAAGCTACTTCTCTATGATGGATGACCATGGTTTTATGGTGCAGATCTCATTTGCAAACGGAGTTTGAAAATTCCCCTTCGCTGGCAGAATTCTGATGAAGCCTCCACTGTCATTACTGCACAGTAAACTCATTAGAATAAAAAGAAAGAAAAAGTGGCTGGAGTTTACGGAAGCTTTGCTAATCTTGTTGTGCGAGAATAATACGTTTAATTTTCCTTTGTGGGACCTGACCCGTCCTGAACTTTTGTTTGCTCTTACTTGACGGCATCCCGGGGGTACTTAGAGTCCTTCCTTTTGTACCTTGAAGGTGAATGAAGGGCAGTAATCAAATCACAGCCCACCAGAAAGTATCTCAATGGACACAAATTTCCGCAAATGGCTATGTCAAGCTAAAGGAGATAAAAATATGAGTGTTTAAAAATTCAACAGGGAGCTCTTTGGATAGGAGACAAAAGACAGAAGAATGTTCGAAGGGCAATAATTTTGTCTTTATTTTGTTTTTTTTTTTCTGGTGGTAGGATTTAAAACATTTCATACTCCAGACTACATAAATGTACAAATAAAATAAGAGCAGATCCATGAACTAATTCGTGGACCTTGAAGAGAAAGAATGTGGAAAAGCAGGAGAGAACCAGTCAAGGCCCAAGACTGTTTTTCATGCATGAATCAATACGAACATTTCTCACTCTGAATATCTCAGCCCCTCAAACATTTTTTGTGGAGTTCCTTCCTTTTCTTCTCCTCATTTCTTGATGCACCAGCATGTTGTAAGGATTGACGCTTCTTAAAACAAGCGGTCTCAAACAAATGAACACATCTCATGATTCCCAGCATCTCAATAAGAATCAGCGATTTCAAATTCTCCATGATTTTTAAAGGAAATTAATCATACAAAGATACTGACTGATTTCTTGTGTCCTGCCTCAAAGCAAAGTTGAGAAAGATAAATGTGTCCACAGATTTGCCACTAAGTTGCTATCAAATGATTCCCCGGATGGCTGCATCAGTATCTGCCATTTATTACAATGGTAGATTTTCATTGTAACTATGAAATTTTGTACATTTACGGTGTGTGAATTCCCACCAGGCACTTACAGGGAATGACTCTTCTTTAGTCTTCCGTTCTCTGAGACTTTAGTGAACTTCCACGAAAGAGGAGCCATGGCATAATTAGGACTATTTCTGATTGGCACAAATCTACACGTGAATCATCGGAAAATGACTGATTTCCCCATGCAACAATGGTGCTTAAGAATCAAAGTGTGAACTGAAAAATTTAATGTCCTCCTAACACCGCAATTTACAATAATGTCAATAGAGCACATGCTATTATTTCAAACCTTATGTTTAAAAAACAAAATCAAGTCAAAATAGTGCGTTCCCACTGTGGCAGGCATTTCTGTGCGCTACCACTCCCTTTCAACTCCTCTCTCAATGTAAAGGACTCTGAGCTATAGAGGCCGCTCATTAAACACCATCCCTATAATTCATACTCAATGGGCAGCAAACAGCCCTTTTCACAGGCCTAAAATGAATGGATATAGAAGCACCATAACTATGGAGTGCACTTATTAACAACAAAAAGGAAAAAAATGAAAAAAAAAGGCCTGAGAACCTTGCCACGGAACTTGTGTGATCCATCCCGTGGACTTGCACCTGAAGCAGGTGAGCTGAACACCCTTCTCCGGAGAGATTTATAAAACAAGAATGTGTATTGGGCCTATGCAATTGCTTGAAAGCCTCCACCCTTTGTAACTGACTTGATGGAGGGCTCAGAGATGAGACAGGGGTGCACTGCAAACTTGGGTCTACTAAGAGCTGTGCTTCTAGCAAGACACACACAAAGGAGCAAAACCTGATGTTTCTCACTTCAACCTCCTTTGGCACATTTCTCCCCTCTTAAATGCCAAAACACTTCTTCTGTCCTATTAGTGCCCTAACATCCCAACTCATTCTAGCCAAATTATATATTGTTCCTTCCTGAGAAAACAACTACATCTCAGCTCTTTCCTCCTCATTGTATATTCATTTGGCCATTCATTTATTAACTGAGCAAATATTTAGTTAATGGGCAAATATTTATGAAGAGCTCTGATAAATTTTGCCAATACAGAGCTCATAACAGTTCCTCTTGGTTGGATGATCCTGTCCTAAGTTACCTCCCTTCGACGTCTGCTATCTAACAGGACTCACCATCTGCTAGAGCCTCTGCAGACCTTATTATCTTAGAAAGACAACACTCAAACCTTCCTTTCAGCCTAAATCCTCATGCACCTTTGCCCAAAAACCTCAGCATTTTATTCCAAGTTACTAATGTGGCGAATTCTGAGTACAAAGCTAAGGGCAGCAGTGGCCCATTCTTGACTTGAAATAACGTCATTGTTTATCCTAGCACACATATGCACATGCTTGTGTATGCATGCACGCATGCATGCACATGCGTGTGCCCACACACACACACACACACACACACACTTGAACTGGAGGCAAGAAAACTTGGAAGATTTAGAAATTGTGTATCATGCCAGAAACTACTGCTAATGGGCCTCTATTCTGAAAAAATATACTTACTGATACATACTATCCATCGATACCATCTGGTCTTTGAAGAAAATCCACTCGTAATTTATTCCATGACTACAGACACCACAACTTTTCAAAATATTAAAAGTGATGTGTGGACTTGTGCTGTACCCCTGCTGTACTTCTCTGGCCAAACCTGAATGATAAGGTGCATTAATTTTGGATCTAATTTTTCTCTCTCATCTGGCACTCACACTTGCAGGAATAACAGGAGCTCAGTAAGTACAGAGAAAATTCATTATTCCTTTTGCTGACGTGTTTGGCCAATGTTCACACCTCTTCCATTGATCTTTCCAAGTCTTCATCATTTCTGAAAGGTGGGAATTATGAGTCTCTTTAATTCACTGCTCTTCAGTCAAGACCATGAGTAACTTACTTCCATATATTCCTATAAGCCACTTACAATACATTTTAGAGCATTTCATCTGTCGACTGCCTGCTGAGCTTAAAGGTGGCATGTACAATACGATAATGAAATAATGGTGCCACTTGGAAATCTGAAGTGCTAAGTAAATACACAGTTCTCTTTTATTATTGTAGCTTCATTTTATTTAGGTGAGAAGAAAATGCATTTTAATCTATATCTCAACTACATGGTGGACTGGTTTTTGAAGATTTCTTTGTTCACATCAGTGCCCAAATGTAAGTTTTAAAAGGTTCCATTTTCACACAACTAAAACTTTTGTTTAGAATAATTGGTGAGCAGTCATCTGAGCTATGTGGTTATATCTTGTAGATTTTTCCAAAGGGAAAACTGTATGTGAGCTAAGTAGATTGTGTTAGTATGAAAAATTAATAAACTTCCCCTCCATGGCTCCAGGTGGGCCATTAGATCTAAAACTATCTTTTCAACAACACTCCTAGTAACCCGAAGGAACATCTGTTAGTTAAAACACTAGGTAGAGAAATAGTATTCTGGGATACTCTCGATTAGAGCCAAGAGATGAACGAGGGCAGCAGAATTTCATGCTACTCAAAAGATTTTTGCATGTGGAAAACTTGCAATTTTCTATCATAAATTTGCACATATAAAGAATTCAGTATATCAATGTATATGTGTGTCTATGTGTGGGGGTGCGTGTGTGTGTGTGAGTGTATGCATGTGTGTGACAATTGGGTGGGGGACCTAATAGTCCAATCAAGAAGAAACTCTCTTCCTTGGAACCTGTTTTTTGAAACAGACGACCAGCAGGGGTGGGCTATGGAGGGCCAAACTGTAGATGAACATTTGAAAGACTTTATCTTTCCATTGGCTGTTAGTACAATCCAATGCAGTAAATAGAGACAGGGTAGCATTAATTCTTTCATCTCAAGAGCCATTTAAAGGTGGCCAACACCTGTGCTAAGTAGTGCAGGCCTGTAATCCCAGCACTTGGGAGGCTGAGGCAAGAGGATTATGAGTTTGAGCCCAACCTGAGTTTGTTTTAAAATCAAAACCAAAAAAGGGGAAAAGAAAAATGGACTGGAGAGGCAGCTCAGTGTGAAAGCCTTGGGCTCAATTCCTACTACTTCTCAAAATGTGCTGATCAAGTGAGTGAACATTCAGATACCTTCTAAACCACGTGACTCTTGGGCGTTTTGAATCTTAAAATTCCAACACCAACAGCTGTGACAAAACTTACTACCACTGTGAAGAACAGAAGAAGATAGCCTAAATTTTATCATTCTCCCTTGAATACAGGTGGCCATTAATGCCGGAAGAACATGGCCCAGATCCAGACAATTGGGATATACAATAAAAAATACAACTGGGATATACATCAAAAAACACATAAATCAATCCCCTGCGATACATCAAGAAAATTACAATCTGAAGATGACTAGATCTCATTGTGTCATTGTCTTGTAACTATGAAACTGAGTAGATCAAGTTTTGCAAGACCAGTAAATCTTTGTGGGATGTTATCTTTCACACTCTGGGGCCTCTTTTTCTTAAGCCATTGCTCTGAGGGTGTTCCATCTCCTTTGAGGCCTTCCTACAACTTTTTCACTATTTGTAACTCCATGCAGTTTACCTCCTTCCAGCTGCTGCTCAGAGAAGAGGCCATGGTAATTATCTGCTTAATACATCATTTATCCAGCTTGACCCTGGACTGCAGTCTACAGAGTGCCTAGCATGTCCACTTTCTGCCACATGGCTGTGAACTCCATCAAACCCTCAACCTCACGTAGGACACGAGCCTCTTTTAAGGAGAGCCCTTCAGATCCTTAATTCTCTCTGATATTTCTTTTCCATGTAGCCATTTGCTTTCTTAAGGAAACCAGAATTATTTCCTTTCCCATATTTAAAAGCTATTTTTGAAACCGAGCCATGCTGACTGCACTGCGAAAAACTGCACAGAGTGATGCATAGTGAACACAGTGTGAATGATCAGTCTTTGCTCATGTAGGGTTCCCTGTCCGCAGACACCAGGCAGGGCCCTTCCCCACCAACAGGATCAGTTTGCCTACCAGTAAGATGGGCGTTCTAAGCATTACATGCAGTAAGAGAACCGCTCACAGTTTCATTTACATAAGAAGAGCCTTCTGGAAGGCTTGTCACGATGTTGAGTGGGAGTTGGCATGTGTAGGATATGACCTAGGACCCAAATTTGTAAAAAGCCTCAGGATAATATCTATGCTACAAGCCGTGAGCAGCACATAGAGTACCAAGAGGGGAAAGCCCTGTGTGACACACCGATCACCAAGGGTCCTTCTGTCCCCTTGATTACAAGAGGATTCTCTACTGTGATATTGGTTAGTATCTGTCCCGGAATACACACTACTAGAATCATTTCTTTGAGTTCAGTAATACATGTGAGAGCAGGCTTTTTTAGAAGCCTTATAAAAGAATTCACACGTCATACTTGGGATTTCCACTTGCTCTTTCCTTTCCCCCTCAGTCCAGACAAGCTTTGTAACCATCAGGGTAGCATTAGAGAAACAGTCTTCGCATTTTCACTTTTCCTGGACTAGATTTTCTGAGTGTGTCAGAGACTCAGAGGCTGCGATACAACTGTTATTTGAATGGGGTGCTGTGCTCTACGTCACAGTGTCCAGACTAAAATCTGGCTTGACTAGGAAGAGGAAAGAGTTAGTGTGTTATTGGGGGCACGTGGTGACAGTGGGTCACACATCCTTGCTAAGGTCTGTCTGCTACCCCTTCAGCAAAAACAGGTGTAATTTGTTAGAAGTGAGGCTTTCTGAAAACTCTGCTTAGATAGAGGCTACCCAACTCACAGAAGCTGGATCAGGGCAGAGGCAAGAGAGTGATTAGCCCAGAGTTGGAAATGAAGCGTCCCACCCCAGCACAGGGCACTGAGAGCGATGCTCCTTTTAGTGAACATGCCCTCGGAGGCCAGAAAAAGGGTGGTAGTGGAAATGGCAAGTATCAGTCTCAAGGGCTGGCGGCCCAGCGAGGTGGTCCCGAAGGGAAGGGCAGGAAGGTGGATTGCTATCACCATTGTGATAAATGGAAAAGTGGCTCAGCTCTCCAAGAGGAGAATGAGAAACCGGTCAGAGCTAGGCGAGCAGCCGAGCAGTGACAGGACTGCAGGATTAGCGTCAGCGTCAGCTTGTGTGTGGTCCCAGCCACCGGAAGCTCTGACGAGGCGGTAGCACCTGTCAGCCAGGAAAGGAGCAGAGATCTGGAAGTCTTACTGCTCACCACACTCGTAACAAGGATCACTCCAAAGCAGAGGCTGCTGAAGATAGCTACTGCACACACAAACGCACTCAGGCACGCAAACATATACAGACACACAAACACACACATGAGTTTGGGGAAAGTCTGACTGGGAGTTTTGTTGGTGAAGAAATCAACAAGGTGGCAGACAAAACTGTTAAAGGAAAAACATTAAAGCTGGCGAGGGCTCTGTAGGCTGTCCAGGCAGAGAGGGAGCAGATCAGGGGAGGGGCTGGAGACGCCGCAGCACCTACTGCTGGCCCCACGGGACCAGAAGATGAGTGCAGCCACGGGGAGAAGTCACTGACGTTTGGAAATCGCCTACGATTGGAATGGCAAGTTTGCCAGATGACCAAATCTTGTCGTCCCAGCAAGGCACTATATAATAATATAATTTCTTTGGGATTTTGTGCACATTTATATATGGCTTCAACATGACAATCCTTCCTCTGTCATTTTTTGGCCCTGCTGAATGCCCCCACATCCTCGATACCCATGATTTCACCTATTTGGTTCTATCAAATGCCTGTATTCTGGGTTTCTTGTATTAGAGAAAGCATGCGATACTTAGCTTCTGAGTTTGACTCACTTCATTAAGTATGATGGTCTCAAGTTGCATCTACAAAAGCCTCAAATCTATCTGTCTTTACGGAACAGTAGTACTCCACTGTGAATATACACCACGATTTTTGTATCCATTAGTCAGATGTTGGATATTTCAGCATCTTCCACAATTATTATTTTTTGAGACAAGGTCTCCCTCTGCAGTCTAGGCTGGTCCTGAACCCACTACGTAGCCCAGGCTTGCTTAAAACTCACGGCAATCCTCCTGCTTCTGCCACAAGTGCTGAGATTACAAGTGTGCATCACCACACCTGGCTTATGTGATGCCAGGGAATTCATCTCAGGGCCTTGAACTTACCCTGACAAGCTCTGTAAACAATGAGCTATTCCACAATCAGAAGGCACATGCATACAAATCTAAACAAATCATTGTAAGACTATATGTTAAGGACCAGGATACACTCAATGCTAACAAATCTGCAAAATCGGACCAAGTCTCCAGAGGGCCCAGACTTAAGAAAGGTAGGGCTGTGTTTGTGTATCTGATGTGTATTGTTTTAATGAAAAAATCATTGGGCATTTTTTCATTCATCAGATAAAGTGTTTTTCTGTGATATAGTTAAGAAGCAGAATGTAATAACCTGAAAGTAAATACTTTTCCTGAAAATCTTCCAAAGGGTCTCTAATCAAAACTGTCTTGAAATCTGCAGGTAGTATTTATGCATATACATAAAATGAAAAAGAACATAAAAGTTTTTATTCGATTCTTTGATTCTACAAGAAATTGTGCTAATCAATAATCAAAATGTTCTTATGACAGACATCTGACTAGAAACTTCCTTCCATCTCCCACATGACCCTGGACCTACATATAAGACGTTTTCTACCACCCAGTCTTTTGTGAGTGCTACATTTGGATTTGGCTACCCTGGTCCACATCATGGGGAAGTCAGACAACACTCAAGTCTCAGCCCATAACCACTACCAAGGACTACACCCTAAGATGTTCAAGAATTCTACTGAATGTGTCATTATTCAAATTAAAAAAGTAGGATTGATCACGTGTGAGAGTGGTTAGGTAATTATTGTTGATGACAAAATGAAATCATCAGATTCAGAAAAAGAAATCCAGAGTTAAGTTTATTAAACAAATTAATCTCCTAACATATAATACAATTTTTATAGCTTTGACTTTTTCATTAACTACAATAAAAACTCACTTCTACTACATAATTCATGCATTATTTTATTTTTTGTTTTGATGGATAAACAATCTTTATCTAAAAACCAATTTTTAATGAAAATGTTATGTACTAAAAGAGGTACAAAATTAGACAAGATGTATTAAGAAAAACATTGAATTAAAACATCACTCCAGTCCCAGAATCCACAGGGTGTTGAATCTCTATTTCTTATTTCTAATAAAGAAAAAAACATAACTCTCCTACACTATTTACTTAAGTGAGATGCAAATAAATTGAATGTGTATCAGAGAGTACTGTACACATATATAAACTCCATTTTACAAATCCTTTTAATGTAATTCTGAAATTTAAACTTTTCTATCAAGAATATTAATCAATTCAGTGCATCACAACCTTTAATAATAGATTTTCTGTTAAAGTTTCCAGATATCCATCACTCAAATACGTGATTAAAGAAATCTGAGGACATTATAAATGAATTAAATATTTACATTATCCTCTGACTTCATTAACAAAAAGGCTCATTTGGTTTTTTCATGCATCAGTAAAACTTTAATAAATCTATGATTCATTTCAGATCTTTCTACATTTTTATTTCTCTGTTTAGGAGAAAAGCCTAACCCATTTTTATGGGCCAAACATCAGGAAAAAAAGAGGAAAGTGGAAAGGTGGAAGGTCAGGGCAGAACAATTCTTTGCTAATCTCCTTCTGTCAGATCTCCAGTAGAGCCAACCTCTGGGCCAGCACCACCTATGGGGGATGCCATGGAACGCGGCTGCACCCTATATCCTTGAAGACACGCCCACTCATCATATTTGCCTTGAGCTATTTAGCTTGAAGAGAGACTCATATTATGTTTAATTATTATGTCCCAAAGTGATTGTCTAGTAGTAAATCTCTTTCAGTGTCTGATTTGCTTTATCTTTGGCCAACTCACTTAGCCTTAAGGAACCACTTTTTGCAAATAACAGCATCAGACAGAGGGGAGAGATAACGAGTTAAGTTTTATAAATAACCCTATTCCACATGTCTGATATTATTTTTCTTAAATAAAATGTTATGTTGTTGAAAGAGCCACTCCCTTGACCAAATAGCATCATGGGGGAGCTTCGGCAAAAATTTGATGTAAGAAGCAGGAGGGACGTTTCTTTACGTGGTTCCTCTGGAACATAAAAGGAAGGTAGCGCACATCAAATCAAAATAGGAAGAGCACATCAAAGAAGCTAAAACTCTGCTGCTGAGCTGCAAATGTCCTCATACATCAAAGGAGACCCAAGTCAGCGGATAAACCTCCAGCTCGGGTAGGCAGACCTGAGCCCCTCCGCTCCTCATCAGAACAGCAATGCATTATTAAAGAAACAACAAGGCACACACAACACGTCGGAGATAAGCACTGGTCAGTGAAACTCACGGAGCCAGGGACAAGGGATGGCAAACTGGGGCAGCCATGCTTTCGAAGGTTGGACAAGGACCACTCCCCTCACCCCCCCCCCCACCATGCCATCAGGGAGAGAAGATAAAAATAGTAAACAGAACAGTGAAGAGTATACTAGAGATAAAATAAGAGGAAGACAATGAGCAGAGGCAGTTCTGACATTTCTGATTGTTTACTGAAATGAGTGTGGGTTTCACAAAGACGTCAGAGTCTGAGACACGACTTCTGCAGCTGAGCTTCAAGAGACCATTGGGTGGGAAGGGTCGAGGGGCTGGACACTGTCTCCCCTTCCGTGAGAATGGGCAGTGCAAGATGATCAAGTGGCACTTGCTGTTTCTGGCATAAGAAGCACACTGGTGACATGCTTGATGGATGATGACTCAGCCTAGTGCAAGATGGTGAGTGTCCCCAGAGCATCGCAGGTCTAGAAATTCAGAACCCGTGCTAGGACTGAAGGGAGCACCATTCCCTCAGGGCACTTCTGCAAGGGCTTCCTGAGTATTTCAACTAGTTTTGGAATCATAAACAGCCAAGCTCATCTAATTTTTGGAAACCACAACTTATTGTTGACATTGCCTACAAATCACAGCTTCTTTTTCTCCTTTTTTTTTAAAGGATGCAGAAAAACCGAAGTCTTTCCCTTGTTGCATGTAACACACATAACTCAATCCCTGGGACTAACTGGATTATGAAAAACATGATGGTGAGTGGGACTGAAAGGGAGAGGAAAGAATATGCCTGTTACACTCTCGAAAGTGTGCAAGAGCTTGCTGGTACTGAAAATGAGTCTTGACTTTTTTTTTTTTCCTTTGAGATAGGGTCTCCCTCTGTACTCCAGATTGATTCTGAACTTACTATGGAGCTCAGGATGGCCTTGAACTCACAGTTATCCTTCTCCCTCAGCCTCCCAAGTGTGGAATTACAGGCATGCACCATTATGTCTGGCTGGGTCTTAAATTTCTTTAAAGCTCCCTTCATTTCTCTTTTTCTACACTTTGCCCTAGATATATATTTCAATCAAGCTTTACTTGCGGAACTACAGCAAAGATTCACAGACATTCGCACACATGAAAACTACTGGAAGACTTCTAAAAATTCAGCTTTATGTGTCCCATTCCTTGGCTTTTGGTTCAGTTGTTTGAGACAGAATCCCAGAATTCAATTGCAGACAAGTTCTCTAGTGATAATGTTCAGCAACGACAGTTTGAGAATTGCTCTCTAGGGCATCAATTGCAAGTAGAAGTATCTTCATATGACAAATCTCAACAGGTACCCAAACCTTGATGAGCTAACCTCCTCAATTTTGTGCAATGAAGCTAAACCATTCATTCTAATTAAAATCCATGAATAATGAATTTGTAGGTTCCTAAAAGAATTTGAGCATTAAAAGATTAATGAAGAAGAAGTTTCATAGAAAGTATTTTGAAGTATCCAGGGAAAGCACTTGTGCCCTCAGCTGTGGAGTAGGATTTTCCAACTTCAATAATTTATTATTTGGAATTAGTTTCTCCATTGCTGAATTCACTGTGAAAGTTTTCTCAGCATCATTTTATTTCTTCCTGAACAGCTATGTTTCTCTTCAACTAGAAATTCCCTCTTGAAAATCACATAACCGAGAAGCTGTAGACATCAAATGGTTTATTTCACAAAGACTTTGCACAGCTCCTCTCTGTCATTTGTATTATACATTAGAGATGAGAATTAATGAGGGTTTTTACTATCATCATCCACAGATGTCTACTGCAAGCCCGAAGCATCCCACCACATCCATCATCTACCAGGTGCTTTCACTGTCCCACGCTCTCTCTCTCCAGCCAGCAGAATCTTCTGCTGCTTCTCACCTTTAGGCAAGAAACTTAGAGTTGCATTGGCCTCTCCCTTCTTCACACACCACAGGTCCAACTGGCCACTTTTTGGTTCTACTTTTGAGGTTTGTTCCAACCCACCTTCTCCTTCACCGCGGTTGTTCTAGTCCAGACACTGCGCCCGGATCCTCCTGACTCATCTTCAGCTTTGTTCCCTATTCATTTTCATTGTCAGTGTTCTGTTTCTAAAAAAATGAATTCCTGAATTGCTTTAATACCTAAAATCCTCCCCACTTCTTCTGCTGCCAAAGGAATGAACACAGGGCTTCTCTTGGGGACAGTAAAGATCCTCAGGCTGAGCCTGGTCCCAGCTCACGTTCAGGTGCAGCTTCTACGCCACATGGACTTTACACACATTTATGCTTCGCTCTAAGCTGCTTTGGGCTCCGTACAGCTTGCCCCTTTCTTCTACTCTAAATACCCTTGGATGCTTCATCCGCTTCTCAAATCCTGCTGATTTGTCCAGGTCTCTCTCAAAAGCCCCTTTCCCCCTTGTGTAGCCCCAATAACGTATTCACCTCTTGACTTGTTCAAGCAAAATCTGCTTTCCCTTCTCCATAAGCTTCTTAAGAGCAGAAACCAGGTTTTAATTGCTTTTGGAATCCCAGACTATCTAAAACCATTCCTGGTCATAAAGAAACACCACACCAACCAGGACAGAAATTAAATCAAGACTCGTCAAGGGGGCTCACTTGGCATCAACATCATTGTGAGGGAATGATGGTATTCTTTAAGTAGAAATTTATGAACACGGCCATCCTGTGACTTAGATTAGGCTTTGTCAATCAAAATAAACCAGCAGAGTCTGCGTAAGTGGATATGTGCTTCCCAGGCACACAAATAATAAATTCAAAGAGGCCCCTGGTAAGTACAATCGATTGCATGGAAAGTGTTCATGCAGCCAAGTTAACTGTTTTTTAAAATCTCTAATAGTAAAACTCACTAATATATTCTTACCACTCTAAAACCAGAAATAAAGAGTGTGTGAGCATCTAAAACAGCAGATGTTTCTCAGAAAGTTACGGGGTAATAAATACTAGTAGAGAGAGATTCACAGATTCCTCCAGGTGATCCCCGGCTGTGTCACTTACTAGCTGAGGGCTTTATAGCAACTTACTGAACCTGAATGAGCCTCGGCTCCCTCGCTGTAAAATCAAGATAGCAGCGGCTACCACATCCACTGATGAGAAAACCAAGTGGGACAGCATGCACGACGGACTTAGTAGAGCACTCTGCATCTAACGGCACTCAATGAGGATTAAGCACACTGAGGAGTCACACGTGAAAAATCATCGCTTCTGTGCTGCCCAAATGTGCGTTAAGTTTTAGAAAGGCATGAAGATGCTTGCCTAGCAGAATTCAGGTGCCAAAAAGAGACAAGGAGTTAATGATTGTGGCAAGAAAAGAGAATGGATCGAAGTATTTATCTATACTCTTTCTTCTGTTCGATGAATAGTCAAAGGTGTATTTCATATTCAGTTCCTTGCTTCAACTACACACATGGAGACACTTTTGCTGGCCACGGGGTTAATTGTTCAGTTATATGATTTGTAACCTACAGGTGCTTCGCAGGGATTAAGAAAAATGCAATCATATTAGCATACTTGCTGCCTGAAAAACCCCAGCCTGCTAGCTTGTTTTTTCTAATGGTTTATTTCAGTGAAATAAAGATTTTAAAAATTATAATTAATTGCCATGGATTCCTCTGTCTGCCACAAAATGCCCAGGACCAAGTTTATACTCTATTATCACTTGCTAACAATAAGACTAATAAAGACAATAATAATTTATACCAGTAAAAGCTTAATTAAAAGCACGCTTGACTAAATCATCCATTAAACACTAAAAGCAGGTGAACATTTCATTGTTGTTAGGCTCTAATCCTCAATATCAAAGACAAATCTTCTTTGAGTCAAATGCATTTTCCTTCATTTCTAAGATTGCTACGTGTATGTTGTGAAGTTTGAATTTCCCACTTAATTAAAGACTTTTATCCTGTTTGCACTTCATCTTATTATGACACATGGGCAGGAGTTTCTCTTTCTACTTTATCGTATCAGGCATCTTCTCTTAAAACTTCATATGAAACAGTCAAGGTAATGGAAGTGGGTTGGAATTACACAATTCTGCTCACCAACATGCCAATAAGCCATGGATCAATAATCACAGGGAAAGAAATTAGAGAGCTGATAAAACTGCAGGGCAATTTTAGTGGAAATAGAACTAAAGGAAATGAAAGGAGATGTGGAGAAAGGGGGAGAAATACAGAGAGAGAGAGAGAGAGAGAGGGAGAGAGAGAGAGAGAGAGAGAGGGAGGAAGGGAGAGAGAGGAAGGGAGAGAGAGGAAGGGAGAGAGAGAGAGAGAGAGGAAGGGAAAGAGGGAGAGAGAGAGAGAGAGAGAGAGAGAGAGAGAGAGAGAGAGAGAGAGAACAAAATAGAAATGCAACTAGATTTGTTAAAGAATGTGATAAGGGCAGCAGCATTCAAAACGTCTGGCCTGGGGGAATGAGGATGTCACTGTGAAACCCAGGTGTGATGTGGATGAATACTAACTGGTTTTATAAAGTATTTGCCTTTTGCTTCCAGATTGACTGAATGAGATAATGCCTTGAGCATCTCACAGGATCTGCTAAAAAAAAAAAAAGAGTATTCATTGTAAGATTTTTAGGAGGAGGGAAACATACTATGAAGATGTAGAGAGCTCAGACTGCGCAGCCCACATGCCCTGACTAAAAGAGATTGAATGGACCACGATGACAGCAAGGAAATTGTCTTTCAGATGACTTTATAGGCATAAACCTAAAAGTGAAGGCATTGTTCATTCAGTCCTCACATCAGGTGGTCTTAGCAGAGCCTACTTCTCTTCATTATCTGCAGCTCTACACGCTCTGCTTCATTCCAAGGCCATGACAGAGGCTTCAGTTCAGGCCTTCCATCCTGCCAACCCAATTTTCTATTTGGTACAACTGACCTGAGTGAGTCTCTCTGTCTCTACCTCCCTGTCAGTCTCTCCTTCTCCATTTACTCCTATCTTTTGGTCTTCTTTCCTCTTTCTCTTTTATTTTTCTCTTCTTTCTCTTTTTTCCACTCCGTCTGTCTTTCTTTCTGTTTCTTCTTTCTTCCTTTTTTCATATTTATCTTAAAAATAAGCAAAAATCTGTTCTGAAAAAAATGAATGGAAGTTATAAAGAAAAAAATTCAGCCCTGGATTCAGCAGCAGAGCAAGGCATGAACTGATTTTAATGGACATAAGCAGATCTGTGTCACGCCCTGCAATTGTCACCAGAGGACAGTTGTGTGGCTTTAGACTAATCACTTCCTCTCTCTAGATTTCAAGTGCCTCTTTCTTGCAGTGACAGAGTGACGTTAGATTATCTCTAATTTTCTTTCCAGATGTTTATAGTGAAGGACTAAAAACTTAGATTTGGAAATGAGGTCTGTACAGTATTAATCTCATTAAGTTGTTAATGATTTTGAAAATACTGTGCTATTTTGGACCTTCACTGTCCAAAATATATAAAATAGCAACTACATCAAAAGATTCTTGTCAGGATTGCATGTGATCAACCATATCAAATAAACCATATCAAAAACATAGATTTGAGTTATTTCTAGAAAAATAGATACAACTGAAAATATTATCCTTAGTGAAGTGAACCAGGCTCTAAAGACTAAACATTGCACGGTCTTTCCAACAGGAGAAACCCAAAGTATTAAATAGATGGTAGAGTCAAATGAGTTAGATGTTGGGAGCCGGGGACAGGGAGCAAATGGAAAGGAGAAGGCAAAGAGGACGGGAATGTGAAGCTGATTCTGCGATATGTATGTGCACAAACTTTTCAAGTTTAGTGTTACTGCTGTTTATCACAAACACATACTAACAAAAAATGGGTCCAACAAAAAGAAATCAGAATGATGTTTAATACATAGTAAGTGCTCAACAAAACATCATTAGTATTTTTAACTGCAATGGATTTGTCCTTATTGCCAGGTAGATGTTTTATGATAGCAGAGAAGTAACATTATCAATATATTCAAAAAGTCATGTGAAAAGTACAATAAAATAACACAATAACCAAGTGTTACGGTTTGGATCTGGAAAGTCCCCTAAAGTCTTATTTGTTTGGAAAATGATTGGATCATGGGGCTAATTTCATTCAGCAGATAACTCCATTTATTTCACATGCTTTTAAGAGGCAAGGCCTGTTTGGTAAGGGTGTTTTGCCAAATGTGTGGCTCAGAAGAGTACATTCTAGGTCAGCTTGCCCAAGTCCTCAGCTTCCTCTCACAATGGCGTGGATAGTTTCTCTCTGGCTAGACTCTGCCATTTCCTTCCGCCACTGCCAGGCCTCCTTGAAAGGGATGAGACCTTCCAAAACTGTGAGCTAAAATAACAAATTTTGCCTCATTCAAGTTGTAAGAGTCAGGTTTTGTGTCCCAGTGATTAGGAAGTGACCAAGATACCAAGATACTTGTAGATATGCCTTGGCCTGTTGGCTATACAGATCCTCTAAAAAGAAGTTGTATACATCCAGATTTGTGGGTACAGAGTCTACAAAATCATCTGGTACAGCCCACCAAGGCTTCACCAAAGCAGCAG
This sequence comes from Ctenodactylus gundi, assembly GCA_004027205.1. Lineage (NCBI taxonomy): Eukaryota > Metazoa > Chordata > Mammalia > Rodentia > Ctenodactylidae > Ctenodactylus > Ctenodactylus gundi. The sequence goes on along the minus strand of PVKB01002692.1, from coordinate 119,327 downwards.
TTTCAGCCATCATAGTAGGTAGGAGTTGAGGTAAATATTATTTTATCAAATGTAGCACGCTAAATTCTAGGTTGTTGATTTTGTATGGCCTACAGATGATTTCACAAATATCCAAGTGGAGCCTGGCAGAAAAAAAAAAATCTCCTTATCCCTGCCCTAAAAATATTAAATCAAAAAGATCGACATACTGTAAGTACCTTCTCAGAACCTCCCTGGAGTGTTGGGTGTCCCTGGAGCCATGAAACAGATGTTTGTGTGCTCCTTGTTGTAGTTGCTGGTGTGGTTATTGATTTGTTCAGAAAGCTATCTGTTTTTCTTTTGGGATTTATTTCTTGAAAAGTACAGACTCTTTCCTAGTTAAAACCTGTCATATTTGAAGTTCACCAATCTACATTTCAGTCTAGATATGATCCCTGTGCCCACTGGACCCAAATGCCGTGAACCTTGATGTTCAAGTTTACAAAGAGAAAGGGGAGATCCTCAAAGGCATCCGTGACTAGTTCAAACTGTCAAGCTGGAATTAGAGACATTAAAAATAAATTCTTAGCACTGAAGGTGGCGTTAGTAAGGAGTGACAATTCCATTGAGGCTACCTGGCTTTTGTTTTTGCCAAGGGAATGAGGTTTACCTGATAGGTTGGAGGTCATCAGACGCCACAAGTCCTGTAGCTAAGCCTGGCACAGGATGCTTGTTGAAAGCTGTTTCAAAGCTATCACATTTTAATCATAAATCTAGTCCTCGATGATCTCTAAGCCTGAGAAATAATAATTGTTAATAACTTCTGGAGGAGGATGGAATACTTGAGGAGAAGAGTCTCAGCCAGGTGGCAGGAGGCAGCGCTTCTACCCAGGGTTTAGGGCAATGTGGCAAAAAAAAAAAAAAGAAAAAAAAAAAAAAAATAAAAACAATGGTTGAAAACATTAGCATTTTTTTTTTTACTGTGTTGAACAGGCATAGGTAATAAAAACTTATTGAATTACTCCAATGGCCATGAATGTATGTATTGTTCCTTTTATTTAAGAGAAAGAACTTTAGACACCAAAAGTCATAGTCACACAATTATAAATAAAGAGGGCTATACTCTGAACTCAGTGTCTTTTCATGAACTGCTTTCCTTACTGGAATCCTATTACATGTATGGTAAGTAGAATCTTTCCTCTCCTCAAATACTTTGCATTTCTTTTTCTACCCCTTTCCAGGAAGGCCTTTAAACACTGCCTACCCGAGTTCTACCAAGCACCTTTACAGACATCAGCACTATAAGTTTCCAATACGCAGGAGTCGACTTAAAAGCATTTACAGTGTATAAACTTACAAGCAGCAATAGGTGTGACCCTGATGATAGCACTTGGTGTTGTGGAGGCGAAACATTTTTGCATTCAAATATCAAACTTGAAATTAGTTTGCATACTAACGGAAACTTCAGTTCTATCACAGGAAGGTATGTATACCCATGGGCTGCAGCACCTTGGAACATTCTAGTCCTCACTGAGGATGCCAGAAGAAACAGAAAGAAAAGAGAGGCACTGATTTATATCTTTTGGTTCTATGTTTCTTTAATGCCTATTTAGGACGCAATTGACAAATGACAGCAGAACTGTGTGAAATTTTCCACTACACTACTTTGTAACGTAGTCTACAAATTGTACCCTTGCTCTATGGTGCACTATTGATATTCTGAAGTGCATAGATCTGATTAATCTTTATCAAGTAGTGGGAACAAATAATGAAAAGAAGACAGGAAGAAATATGATAGAAGTACATGAGAATAAAACCAAAAGAAAATTTAAAATATGTAATATATCTGCAGTGAGTCTAAGTTTAAAACACAGAAGAAAAATTTCCACTCAATGGTATAATCTGAATCTCGTTTGAATGACCAGCTTCAAGATTTGTATTTTCTCATCCATCTATCCTCCATCAGAAATAGACAGGTTACACTTGGGAGGAGCTGTGCACTGTTTAGAAAGAGTGTGGTACTTTCTTTAAAAAAAAAAAAATCTGGCAAATCCTACTGTCTAGTTGAAGCGTTGGCTTAGAAGTCAAGACCCTTTTTTACCTCAATCTCCAATATCACTGCATGTGTGTCAAACCATGTGATCCAGGTCTTAGGGTACATCTGGAGACAATTCTTGTCCATCATTTTTTTTTGAGAAAAACACTACATTAAAGCAAACCTAAATTAAGTCTTGATTTTTCCTGCTTGATACTTCTGATTGCCCCATTACCTTTTCTCCTTAGGGAAGAGAAATACAAATTGGATGTAACAGGTGAGGTAGTGTGCCACAGAGTTTGGGACTGTGAGCCACCTAGGTAGAGATGTGCTGAATATGGTCCCTGCTGTTACTAGCTCGAGGATATAGTTAAAAGTCTTATCTGTGAATCAGTACTAACAGTTTCCAGCACAAATTGAGTTAAGCAATATCATATTTAGCATCCTACCTGACACATTGTGAGTGTTTTGTAAGTGGTAGTCCTTAATATCTTATTTAATATTGAAGTTGATTTCTCTACAATGGGATACAGTGCAGCTGAAAATCCAATTAGCAAATAAGCCAACAAATTTGCATACATAAAAACGTTCATCAGCATACACAAAGGAATCCAGAACAAGAATCTACTGAACTTTCCAGACTGCTGAGTTCCATTCTGGATCTTACGCAAGTGGTAAAGAAGAGGCTGGCCTTGGTCACTATTGCAACCTTACTGGGCTGGAGGGGAGAGGGTCAGGCTTAGTGGGGAGCAGGTGGAAAGATTCCATTGATAGCAGTTTCAGATGGGGTATTTTTCAGCTCACAACCTATCACTGTCTTCAAAAGTTATATTTAAAGTTTATAAAAGATATCTCAATTTAAGTAAAATGTGTTTTGATATCAAAATACACTTCGCTGTAAACATTTACAGTGTGCCTTTTTTTTCTTTCAAAAGAAGCAATCGTGAAAGCTGCAAAGCACAACAGCTGAATACACATTAAAGATTATGATTTGAGAATGACCCATGGCACATACGGATAAGCAGAAGCTAACTGTCACGTTGGACCAGAATTTGATCTCTCAGACCCTTCCAGTCTACTGACAAAATGAAAAGAAACTTTTTTTTCAGACAGGAAAGGAATATCATAAAGAGATTTGCAGCAGGGAAAGATCCTTTGCACTCATCTTCCATGTTCCTAGGTTGATACTTAAAAATCTTGTATTCATAAAGCTGACAGGCTCATTACCTGAGAACGAAAAGGGTGTGATCTATGTGCTACATGACCAACTGGCACAAACACTGAGAACTCCTTTCTCAAACTCCATTCCAGGATGACTTTCAAGGCACCCAGGCTGGAAGCACGCCTCCTTATAATGGCCCTATCCAACAATGATCTTCTGCCCAGGTGGGCGCACAACCTAAAGGACCCTGTACGTGTTGAGTAAATGTTTCTGCCTTTTGTACCAGGAGTTGTTAGCCACTTACAGGTGGGTCTGTCGCATTTAATCTTACCTTTTGCCACTGATCCAACACAAAGCCCAACCACAGTAATCATGAAACACATACTTTGTAATGAGATGAACGAAACAAATCCAAGTGTACAAGCAATTGAGCTCATAGGAGCAAGATGAATTTTCCATTTTCTCATTCAGTTTGATGAATAAGCTAACATCATCAAGGGGATCAAGTTTGTCCTATCTAATACCGATCTGCAAAGTTAAGACCTTGCTGCCATATGGGTAAAATCCCCAACCAGTAGTTTAAGAAAAACACTAGAAGGCAGAGTAGTCAGGAGTTGGTGGTTGAGCAGATGTCCTCACGATTGTATCTTGGCTGGTTTCCTCAGATTCACCCATTCACCCATTTTATTTTAAAGGACACCAAGTTGCTCTCATTATTAATTGACTCCACTGTCTGTCGCTTACACCTGCCCCCAGGTGTTCTCTTCCATCTTGATGCACCGTCACTTTGTGGATTGTGCATCTCATAATGGACCTTTATCTGTCACCCTGGAATGAGCATAAGTGATCTTCCTTGACACGATCATTCCTGCTGGACTTTACTCTGTGCCTATCCTAAGCTTTACTAATTATCACCTTACAGATAAAGTGTGATAGTTGAAGACAGAGTGGAAGTATTCTAGTCACCAACCTCAGCCACAATCTGGACAGTTAAGCCAATAAAACAGCATGGGGTCTTGATGTGACTTTGTGGGAGCTAAAAGCTTCATCAGTAAGCAAAATAGTTCAACATATGATATGAACACAAGGATTAGAATAAGTGTTGCATCTTTCAGGAAAAAAATACATTAGGACTTTGTTACCCATAAATATCTTGAGGTGATTTGTTTCCTCAAATTAGCTAATCAATTACATATGATCACAGCCTTAAAGAGGATAAAATCATTTGTAATTTGTTTCTGTTCACTCATTTATTTACTCACTCTTCTATTTTTGACTTATTTACTCATGTACTTACAGTACTACTGGAAGTTGAAACCAAGGCATTTCATACTAAGTTACAGCCCCAGTCTTTCTTAAATTGCTTTATTTTGAGTTGGGGATGGTTCTCAAAAATACTACATTTACCAGGCTGGGAGTAAACTTGGGATCTTCTGATAGAAAAAAATATATATATATCCTATTGACACACATATTGGGATAAATACAGATATAGATGAAGATGTTTTAATTTTTTCTCTGGTTTTTAGTGGTCTTTCATTGGAAGCTTCAGTGTGAAGAGAAAGTTTTTAAATGATAAAGAGAAAATATTTCAGAAAGCTCTGAAACACTTGGCTCCACCAGGGTGGAGAGGATCTTCAAGGGACACAAATGAGTCTTTGAGCATTTAGGGTGAGTATTAAAAGCATGGTAATGAGTGTAGGGAGTCTAAGATAGGTGGGAACTGAAGAGACATGGTATGGTCAAAAGGAAAAAAAGTAGAACCAGAACAGTTTACCACCCTGGTGGTTCCCCTCAGTTCTTGGAAAGCATACAGGACACCCAGTCAGAAGGAATGAAAAGAAGGGCTATCTCAGCCCAGAACCACTTTGCTTCGAGGCAAATTTTATCAAGATACAAGTGCCAAGACCAGCTGATTTCTTGCTCTTTGAAAAGGGGACTGCAAGAAAACGCAGCAGATCCAATATTTTGTGCTATAAAGTTTCCAGGTCTCAAGAGAGCTGGGTCAGGGCAGGCAGCAGAAAGGTTGGAAGTAAAGTACCAAACACTACAAAGGGGAATTTGACACCTGGACACTTGGGGAAAAGGATTCTAAAGGGCAGGCTGCAAGAGCCACTCCTTACAGTCTAATAATATTATCTTTCTTGCTAGCAGGGTCACCAGGCCTGCGATCTCCTATCCCTAACAGCTCTAACAGCAAGCACCCTTCATGGGCCCGTTTCCCGTTTGGACTGTTCTTGAGAAGGCTGTGCACTTTGTTTCCTCCCTTTACTGGTTTCCGCTTCAGTACTTAAATTGAAAAACTACGGTGGCTCACAACACGGTCTCCACACTGCAGATCCAACGCTCTCGGGTGTTTCCCTCAGTTCACCTCACAGCCCTCATGCTAGAGGCAGAGCTAATGCCCTGTCATCACCACTCCGCAGGATGAAATTAGACCTAGTCAGTATGACCACGTGCCACCACTGAATTCTGACTTCCTGCTCTCTGGACGGCAAGTCTGGAGCGCTGAATATGAGCCGACCTGAAGAAGTCTTTAAAACACTATGCTGACTTCTAAACATCCACATTGCGTGAGTCCTGCCATATAAAATCCAAACATTCTCCTCTTTAAACCCAATTCTCGATAAATCTGTTCTTTTTACCCTGTGGTCTTTTCCCTGAGGTTTCAAAAACATCTCCCGAAGGTCTTCATTTTAGTCCCTCTCTCTTGTGAGAATGCTCTTGTCTCTTCCTGGTATCACATTCTTTCCTTTCAAGACCTGCTCTGATCTTTTCAGCTCCACTTTATCTTTATTTGTCCTGATTTCCTAATGTGAAGTATTTCTTGCCTAGTATTTCTGGACTTGTCTGGGTCACTGATTTTCAAGTGTTCTTATCATGTGACCATCTAAATAAGAAATGCCCAAACTTCACTACCTTTAAGATTTTATCCTAAGAAGAAAGCCCAAAATCCTATATCAGGCTGTACAGTTCTACCCTGCAATATGCATTGTATTTATCAACAAGAAAAAAGATTTCCAAATCTATTACAAGCTTAAAGCATGGGAACATTCGATCCAAAGAGAGGACAAGACAAAGGATCCTATATAGAGCATAAAGACACACATACTCGGCTCGGGGCTAGGGAAGTGGTGGGGAGGGGTGCACAGGAGGCAAGGGTTGTCATGCTATACAGATGATGTTTCCCAGAGACAGCAACCTGTGGTCACTGTTCATTTGCTCCCGCTGCCAGATCCTCAATCCAATTCCCAATCTCTTCTTCGTGTGGGAAGAACTCTCCTTAGAAAGGAATTAGGAGAGCATTTCTGATAAGCACCTTGGAATCTTGCTACAGGAAGACAATGGGTCGTATTTGTTATTTGATCTGTTTGTTTTATTCATGAGTTCAAATGACTTCCATGAAGTAAAGATGGAGGACTACATTCTTGGAAGATATTAGCGGCTTTCTTGTATTTATTTGTTTATTTATTTTTGAAACAGGGACTTGTTCTACAGCCCAGGCTGATCCTGAATGCACTATGCAGCCCAGGCTGGCCTTGGACTCAGGGCAAGGCTCCTGCCTCAGCATCCTGAGTGCTGGGATTACAGGCATGCACCACCACACTTGGGTTTATGTGGTACAGAGGAATCAAACTCAGGGCTTTGGGCTTACAAATGCTTTAACCACTGTGCCATCCCTCCAACCCTCAGCTTCCTTGTATTTATTAAGGAACTAATAGCAGATACACTCAGATATTTCTTCTCTCCCTTTATTCTGAAGAAATGTGATGACTGGTCTTCAAAGTATTTAATGAATACAATAAATACGCTTGCTTAAGTGTGCTTATCCTGGGCAAAATCTTGGCTTCTTTACTTTTAAGCAGTTTTCAGGTTGCAAAGCAAGGTGCTTAAAATATAGGATTTGGTCTTTTGTTTTGATTTAGATCTTCCCTAATCAATATTCTAGAAAGCCAAAAACCCGGAAGAGAGGACATGACGGGAGATGCAGGGGGCTGCTCTATGGTCCAGCTGTCTCTCAAGCTAGGCCCGACACCACCAAGAGCAACGCCTCCCACGCCACCCCTCCCACCTCAGAACTCCTGTCCAGCTGTGCTTTCCAATGAGGCAAGATCAGACACATTTTTCTCTCCAGCGCTGCTCTCATTCTTTTCCTGCTGTGCTGTCTCAGTCTTAAGTACTTCTCAGACTATCTTGTATTTTGTCAGCACTTAAGACCACCCCAACCCCAGATTACAAACTCTAAAGATAAAGGTTCTGATTCGTCATCTTCCTCTTGATACAAACCAGGCTTGCAATATGTATTCTGGTGTTTCCTAATTGCGCCTAATGGAAATTCACAATAGCTTGTTATACTCTGCTTATCATTTTCTCACTTGGAGCTCAGCAAACACCACAGGAGATGGACGCTTTCCAGGGCAACTCACCACTCACCAGCCAGAAGGGGCGCCACACTGAAATCAAACATCCTGGAGCTATGATGTTGTATTAATTGGTAATACACAGGTACCTTATGTTTTTTATGCCAGATGAAGAGATCTTTGAAAAAAAATACACAAAGAGGTTAAGAAAGTGCAGATGGTTGTAATGGTGATGCAAATATTCTGGGATGTCCACAAAAGTCTAAAAAAGTGACATTTTTAAGCTGGCATGATAATGAAAAAAATCTCAGCAATTCTGGCAAAGTCATACCCAGTGTTCAGGGAGGCCCTTGTCAGTCTCTTAGCATATGTAGAATGTAGGCACACAGATTTTATTTCTCTCCCCACACTTCTGAAATTCATTTGTAATTCACTGCTAGAACTAACAAAAAGACTATTTTTTTGGGGGGGGGGGGTATACAATCCTCTGCATTCACAGAAACATGTCAACTAGTTTCCTTGTCTCTTGCTGTACAAGATCGTGTTAGAGAACAGAATAAACCAATTAAATGTCAGGAGCAATTAACTTCTGCATTTTTCACGCAACACAGAAAGAGAAAATTTTATAGTGCTCCTATAATTAAAGTTAATAAAAATGAATACAGAATTCCCCTATGACTCACAAGTCATTCAGATTCCTATGACCGCAACATACAAAGATTCTCCACCTTGCATGAGTCTCGTGGCTTCACTGGAAGCGCCACAAGACTGGCTTTCATATTTTTCTCTGCTATCTATACAGCAAATTCACCAGTCTGTTCTCCCACTAGCTATAAGGACAGGTGAATCCTGCTGAACTCATAAAAAGGTAGAAGCCGGCCATCTATTACTCAGGTTATTTGAGGGGTTCGGAAGGGGCAGGAATTCTCTGGTCCCTAAGAGCAAGTCAAGGAGATGAGCATACAGCGAGCCAAAAGCAAGAGAAAGCTTGGATCCAAGGAACCAAGAAGCCGTATTAAGTCCTCGTTTCGCATCCATTTCCGCAGAGGAAAAGGTTTTTAAAAAATCAGAGGTATCATCAACATCTTCAGGTATCTATTAGACAACAGGTGTAGATGAAGCAGATGGCTATTTTTTAACACAGAAACATGTATGTGCACAATGGCAAATCATTCTTTTTGAGGAACGTCTTATTACCAAATAGTACATACATATGTGCATAAGTATTCAGTGCTTTGTCAGAAATCAACAGTTTAAAAGAGTCCTTTTAAAGAAGAAGATATCAAAACTCAAAAATATTTCTCTCAGTTTCTCACCAAAAGTGGATACTCCCACTGCTCAGGCTCATAAATGAGTCACAACTGGCATGAGCACGTGATTAAGGAGTGTGCCATGTTTCTGCAAGGAGAATATAAAGCCACAGAGCTCAACAATATTGCCATAATGAGTTAACAAAAGTATAGGACATGTTTATAAGTAATCAAAGCTACCAGAATAGGGAGGTGACAGCGAGGTTAAAAATAGTCACCTTTTTTTCCTACCACCAAAAAATATTTTTCTTTCATCAGGTAAAAATAATTCAGGATAGTTGTCTATATGCACTCAGAAAAATAGGTATTGATGGAGGACAGGTGCATAGAAAGACAGACGCCAAGTGATTACGTAGTGTGACGTTACTACACATTTTTTATCAATGTCTTCACCATCCAGATAAGGTTAAGGAAAAAGATGCAAGTCTCATTGAAAAAAATTATTAGCTGCTTCTTCTCTGTCATATACAGAGCCAAGCTTTTTAAAGAGAAATTTAAAATCTATGAGATCTATTTCTTAAACCATTTAGTGAACCCTTTGGAGGTTTCTGTCTTCTTTTTTTAACCAGTCACCTAGGAAAAGTGGAGCTATCATTTTAAAGCACAGAAACAAAGGCACTGAAATTAACTACGTTACTCCTTATAATGAATACATGAAAGCCAAAAGTTCCCCCAGTGACTGATCACAGCCAGGGGTGCCCTCAGGCCTTTAGGCAGACCCAACAGTAGATGAAACTTCATGTCAAAGGAAGTGCCCAGGCTTCCGCAAGCATCATCCTATTCATAGGAAAGAACAGCTAGCCAAGGCCTTACTCTTGGGTCTGGAGAATACTGCTTATCCCAGAAAGTGACGACAATGGTTTGCCTTCATTTCCAATGTAGGTTTAACAATTATATCTGTGTCAGAGCTTGATCAAGCCATCCTTGCTCAGAGTCAACAACTCACATCTGAGGAACAGCGAGAGCTGTTCTATACTGAGAGCTACCATGTTCTCTTACGACTGGTGCAGACGGTCAGTGAGAGTCATGCAAAATGGAAATCACCCCAAAGAGATGTATGTGACCTCCCTAAAATAATTTTTGTGTAAGATTCCCGAAGCTGCCTGCCAAACGGAGGAACTTCCAGATAATGGATAGGAAGCTTAAAGCTAAGAATAATGGAGAGTGATAAGCTAGACATAGAGATTGTGGGGACACAACAGAATGTTACATATACATTCCAAATAAAATTAGCTTCCTTTATAGTTAACTTTCCCTAAGAAAATAATGTAGGACTAGCCGGGATATAATTTTTATAGCTATTAGATACTTGAAGTCCAGTGAGATGAAGACTCTTTGCCTTGTATCTGCATCCTGCATCTAGCTGAGCATTTGCTCTGCCATCCATCCTGGGTCTCACTGGGTTCTGTTTCTGTCCTACTCATATAGTGTGTGTGTCTCATCAGAAGAGTGATTTGCTGCATGTGTAGGAGCTCTGACTGCCCTACCTGACTAGTGCTGTGAGATTCTTAACCCCACGTGAACGAACATAGTATAACAGTTGGAAAGACAGACACAGACACACAGACACACACAGACAGACAGACACACAGACACACACACACGCACTTTTAATAGTTTCTGAGGTGCAGAGAGAAGATTTTGAAGAGTTGCCAGGTATCCCGCATCTTCATGACTGCAGGCGATAAAGCGGTAACACAGAGCCAGTTTTGTTTTGTTTTGTTTTGTTTTGTTTTTGACTCTTTCAGGGAAGTCCTCATGATGATTCTGTGATTGGCACAGCATGAAGTCAGGTAACACAAGCAGACTCATCAGAGGTGCCCTTAGAAAAGAATGGCAGTCGGAGGCTTATACTCTCCTTCACTGAACTACCTGGCCACCTTTTGTAAATTTTTCTACTTTTAAGTTTCTCTGATTGTAAAACAAGAACAATGGAATCTATCTTTCCTATCTCACAATGTCCCACTGATAACTAGTAATTGTATTAGAGATAGTCACCTCTAAGGGGTCATATTTTTATTACAACGTGGTCCTGAACATTCAAATCAACACTGCAAAAGGCTCTTTACCTAGTAACTATCAGTCAAAAGAAGTCACGAATTACATTTTTCTTTGGTCTCCTGTCACTATCCAATCTCTAATGTATTTGTAAAGGTCACCCAGCATGGCAAAGGCAGCCCTAGGACAATGACCCAGCCACTAGCTCAAAATCTGATGTGTGTTCCACCTTGGCGGGTGGTCTTTCAAAGGAGAATAGCACATGTGGACCCTTTAGAATGAATGACACAGAATTAGAACAGTTGAGTATCAGGAATTTGCTATGGTTCAATATGAGACTTTACAAAGGTGTAAAAATTTAAACATATACAAGTTATTTTGACAAATTGTGGTGATCAGCATCACCTATAGTCTACTCTACAACGGAATCAATTGCCTTTGGATAGCAGTTCCACCTACAGCAACCGTATTGTTATTTGCCAATGTGTTTGCTTGCTCTTTTCTGGTTGTATCTGAAGATGAAGGCTGTTGAGTGGTGAGTAGAACAATGATACATTCTAACAGCCCAGGAAATATGCAAACTGCTGTAGTAGGTAGACTTTTTTTTCTGTCATCCTTGCCTGAAATAATGAATCAAAACATTTCTTTCTGTAAAAGGAAGTGCTTTGTGCTGCTGAGTACTTAGCACTCTCTATAGGGGTTGGTCTCCCAGCACATGCACATTACCTTAATGGACAAAGGTAGGCTTCTTTTAGATATATCAGGACGATGACATGATTCAATAAATATAAATAATCTAATAAATGCAAAGATGATTCCTTATACTTCTACAAATAATTTTTTCTGCTCTATAAAGGGAACTCACACGTTTCAAGTGAAAATATTTCTTACAAAATATTTGTAAATATATTTAAAATGTATAAGTTTTTTTGAGAAATGAAAAAATAGACTTGATATAATGAGTAGTTAGGCTATAAAATGCTTAGAATGTGAAATTTTATATTGTTGATATTGGCATAGTAAATATAGAATTCTGTGGAGCTATAGATGCCTGATGCCTCAGAGGAAATAATAAACAACAACCTATCCAACCAAACCACAAAAGATGTGGAAACAACTTTTGCATCAGAACTCAGTTTCTAAGAACCTGGGGTATAATTATATATAAATTAATTTGCACACCTCAGTTGTTTTATAGTCCATGCCACGGATTATTTTTTTGGAAAAGTGCTCATAAAAACATATCTCATGGTTTGAAAGTGAAATTCGGAATTTATACGTTCAGTTTATAATTCTTCATGCATCTGGTTTCTGTGTTTGTTGTTATAGATGCTTTCTAGGAAAACTCAATAATCATTTATCTTTTAAAGACTTCCCTAGAGTAAGTTTTTAAAAATGCATTTAAAATATCTTCTAGCTATTTCCTAATGTAAGTAACTTGAATTAAGCTTAATCTTATTTCATAAAAAAGCTCTGAATTTTTGGCTATAGATGATCTAGCCTATTCTCATAATATATTTGTCTATTACTTAGGGAATGCAGTAAATGAATACATGACATAATAAATCCTAAGTGGTTTATGTACTTTTCATAGGCTTACTAGATGAATGATATATTTTTGTAAGACAGAAGACTTATTAATATTTATTTTTTTCATAAAACAGCCAAGATTATAATTGGTTATGCAATTTCCCTAAATGAGCCAGATTTAAGTTCTAACTACACTAAATTATGAGTGTAAAAATCAAGCGGTTAATGTTGAGTGAAGTAATTCAAGAAACAAAAGAAAGAACTAAAATAATCTTATTTTTATTCATTGTGTTGCCTTTAAATTATGGTTTACATGGAAATATAGGTCTTGACTGAATTTAGTATAAAATATTGAAGAAAGAATCTGTACATAAGGAATAAACTGGTAGATAAGAATTATTTTCTGTAAGGTCATTGTGACTCAACTTTAGGGAATACTTTGAAATATCTACTTTTTAACTTAATCATCCATCCATTCATGTATTTGATTAGCAGCATAGTGAACATGTATTGTAGAGATACCTGGGAGAAGGCAACAGGAAAACATCAGAAGAAAAGAAAGTTAAGAAAAAATATTTTAATTTTCAGTCTATCAGTAATTGAAAGAGAGCCTACAAAGTTAAAATAGAAACATTTTTATTGTAAGAGGGCCTTATAAATGCAGAAATGTTTATAGATATTCAGAAAATCAACATCAAGGAAGTAAAACATAATCAGATTCTTAATTTATTTCAAGTTAGGTCTTGAAGACAAAGATCTCTTTTTTGACCTAGATAACTGACTACTTATTATCTATTATCAAATTCATATTACTACATATTGCTTCCCTTTTGGTTTTGCTGCTATCAGGAAAAATCTTAAATATTTTCCCCAAGAAAGTTCTCCACCCAGCCTGAGAACAAAGTTTCTCTGTTGGCTTTTCAATAAGTATCACAGACTTCATGGTGAGATGAGGATGTCAGCCCCATTCAAGCGAATTTAGGTGACAGCAAAAATGGCTGATTCCTAGTAATCAGCCTCCAGCTGAAAGAAATGGTAATTAGCCCCCGATGTTCCTAAAGGTAGAGATTGTGGAGAACGGTATCTGGAAACAAGTATCAAGCTCAGCAATGTAGCAGGCGAACTCAAGAGACAAAATGACATGATAATATCTCAAGAGCTGGGGTTAGCCCCAAAGAAGATATTCATTTAAAAAATTAGGAAAAAACCTGGCACAGTATGCAGGTACTACAAGGCACACAAAGGTGCACAGAAGGAGTTCATTAAAAAGAAAGACTGCATTAAATCACAGGAAATTCACCTAGGTGAGCATTTACACTGAGTAACTATCATGAATGGGGAATGAACCTCAAGGATGATTGCAAAGCTGTAAAATATTTTTAGTTGAATTTCACGAGATCCCATGTGAAGTTTAGAAATATTCAATTTATAGAAGAGAGACAGAGTAAAAAAAAACTGACAGAACTATATATCACCTTTATCATGCTTGAATATTTCAGTCAGAAGGACACAATGTAAAGAGGAGCAATGCCAGAATGTAGGGGCATGTGAAGCCACCCCCAAGAGTGCACAACTAAACAGTAGCGCTGCTACAGCCTGAATGAACACACTCTGGTGACACTAGTACTGACTTTAGGCCACCAACCTTTAGGTAAGGGACACTGCTGTCTTCTGATTTCTACATTATGGAAAGTGTAATAGAATAGCACAGGTTTTCTCTTATGCTCTTATGACGAGCTCCTCCTTCACCAACTTCATAGGAATGCAAATAAACTCTCAGCATGCTTAATGTTTCAGAAGTGTTGACTCTGTACCAGGAGAGAGAGACACACACTATCAACATACATCATTCTCCTCTTTGCTATCTCTCAGATGAAATTTCAGACGCCCACTGTCCTATGAGAATGACCGCTCTCCATGGTGCTAACCCATCCTAGTCACTAAAGCTACAGGCAGCCTGACCTAGGAAAGGGTGAATTGCCCAAAGAGATCTATGCATTTTAATTCATTAAAACTCTGCATTGTGAAAATAATAATTTCCTCCCTTAATACATGATAAACGACGTCCCCAGATTTCAGATAAATAATGCACTGACACCATAGTTTTGCCTGACAAGTCTATGCATCATTATACTTCTGCCTTTCGTGGTCCTACTTCCTATTCCTCAGAGGTCAAGAGAATCAATCCTCTGTCTAGCTAGAGCACCGGCTCCTCTGGAATATGCTTTTGTTCTTCCAGAAAATGACCGCTTGAAGCCTGTGAAACGCAGTGTAAATCGCGGTGAGGGTCAATGCGTACTAATTGTCCATGACTAAAGATCCACGTAACGTCTAGTGACACAGAGGCTTCCAAACAATGCTTCATCTCTCTGTGCACAGTGCAGTAATCAAATATACATTAAAGACAGTCCGCTGTTAGGAGCACAAGGGCTGGCAGCAAGCGCTGCTGAGCAGGCTCTCTTCAAGTGTGAAATACGTTACTGAATTAGCAGCAAAGGCATTATTTAGGGAAGGGTTATGCTTGGAATAGGGGGTGAGGGGACCCACAAAGCCACCTATTCTCTCTCCTCTCAGTATTTCATGGAAAGTTTTCTGTTTTGCTTCCTAAATACTCTTCCACAGGGTCTAGTGAGCAACACAAGGAAAATGCGGGAGAAGGGCTGAGATGAATCAGAGAGAGGAAGCAGCAGATTTGAATGATACTCTTTCCACTCTTAAGAATAGGTTCATGTCTTTTGATCATTGGTTCTTTAGAAGACATGATATAATGCACTCTATCCAAAACTACACTGTCCTGGGTACAACTCTAAACCCTCAACAAGCCCTAGGGTAGGCTATCTTCTGAGTGACACAGAGTGA
The DNA here is from genome assembly GCA_004027205.1 of Ctenodactylus gundi. Classification (NCBI taxonomy): domain Eukaryota; kingdom Metazoa; phylum Chordata; class Mammalia; order Rodentia; family Ctenodactylidae; genus Ctenodactylus; species Ctenodactylus gundi. The sequence continues at coordinate 104,114 of PVKB01002692.1, read as the reverse complement.
GGAGCTCAGAACAAGCATCACAAAAACAGAGAACACAAGCAAGTCAGCTTCTCCCTGCTCCTTCATGACACAGTGCCACAGGAGGCAAGAGCAAATGAAGACACACCTGTAACACTCCGTCCTGATTTGGTCTAGCTAGAAAAATAATCACCGCAATTGCATTATGTTAGGCAGTTACTCACAAAGACATTGCTTGTGAATTATGAGAAAACGTGTATTACATTTTATTATAAGTGAAATTTTTGCCTAAAAAGCTCAATAGAAATGGCCAAGTGCTTGCTTGCTTTATGCCCAAATCCTTTCTTAATCTTTCATTCTCCAGAATCAAATTTTGGATTTCTAGATTATTACTCTTCATTTCACTTATATCACACCTTGTATTTCGAACAGGGCCCAAACTAGTGGTCACACATGACCCACTGTGTCTCTTCACCTGTCCAAATCCTTCCACTGAGTAGCATTGTTTTGTGTCATTCATTCGGCATAGAAACCACAAGCACCTTCAGGCTAGCCTATAACTCACCACTGAACATCTGACATTGACTGTTTTTAATCATCATTCTATACGATAATGAATAATTAGTGCTTCTTCAACCACTTTGAAGACAAAAGCCACCACGTGAGCATTTCTGATTAACATTCATTAGTATTCCTCTACTTGGCAGTCCAAGTTTTCCCTGCACTGCTTATTATCACTAAAGTCTTTCTTGCGAACTCCTTACAAACATTAACTAATTGATGATGATTCTAGCCCATAAATACAGTATATAAAGGAAAGCTAAAAACGAAGATAGGGAAATTACTCTCATTAGTTACACATTTCAACATGTAAAATGGAACAGAAAACAAATCATCTTATAACAAAATAAAGAAGGGAAAAAGGAAGAAACCTTTTAGTGGGAAGACTTGGGAATTGAGCCAACTCTTATAAGAGGAGGTGGAATAATAATCCCCGAGAAATTTCAAGTCACAGCTTGATGTTTACTTCTCTGCAATGCCTAAAAGAAGGACAGAATAGAGAGGAAGACAAAGAAAAATGCAATAGATGAAATGAATTATTATGGCAGACTTCAGGGGGTTCAGGATGAATCATGGAGGCCTGCACATACAAACTGCTTACTTGCACGCATTCTTGCTTACAGAATGGAATATTCTAACCACTCAAAATAGACCGAGCCAGGTGCATAGTTCCAAATTTACATAAAATAATCAGAGCATAAGTTATTGCTTTTCCCTACAACCATGGGAAATGTTGAACTTCGAGCCTGTTGGTGCAGGACTGCAATTCAGGTGCCCTGAGACATGAAGGCGTAAGGGTCACAGTTTGAGCTCAGCCTGGGAAACTTAGAAATGGCGCAGGATCCTTTTTCAAAGTCAAAAATAAAAATAAGCTGCAGATGTGTCTCAGTGTGAAGGCCCTGAGTTCAACTTCTAGCACCACTACCACCTCCACCGCCAAAGAAACCAACAACAACAACAAAAAAAAAATAATAAAAAATTACCCTGTCACATGTAGTATTAATGTCTTTCCATTTTCACATTTTTGTTTAATATGGAAGAACAAAACGCTAGAAATGATGTCTAAACTACAACTTTTGCAGTTGTGTTCATGTTGATTACATCCATAAGGAAACGCTGACAAGTGTTATTCTTGCTTATTAGAGGATAATTGCAATCATGTTACAACCAGTAACCATTCTAAGTCAAATTTTATGTTCTATGATTATCTCATAGGTTGTAGTTTGCTTTCAGAAATGGTTTACCTTTCAATAAACACAGAATTGATCAAAATTGAACACAATTTTACACATTTATCAACTCATTGGAACAAGCAAAAGTACTTTTGACAAAAGGCTTTGTAAAATATTACTGTTTAGCAAGGGTCAGTTTTATTAGACCTTCTTAAAATTGATTGTAATGAAGTTTCAATTGAAGAAAACATGTTTCTCGTTTGGCAAATCCCATTCTTGGAAGAATGGACATCCCTTCTTGCTCTGAAAGTTGGAGAGGCATCCAAATGTTCAGCGTGAGGTTATCACAGTTGAGACTTTACGTGTGTGATCCTGCCCAAGAAACTTCCCCAAAGGCAAATACTGAGAATGGCCATCTCTACATATCCTTAGCTAAAAATACACAGGCAGACTGAGTCAGCTAAATTAGAAATTCCCACGTCAGAGCTCAATATAAACTGCCCCTGGGCAGGTGAATGAATGGCTTGTCTGCATTTCCAGTGGACTTTACAGAGGATAGCTTAGTACAGAATCACCAAATAGTCATAAAGCGAGCTCGCTTTATGACTATTTGGTGAATTGATAAAAGAGTACCAACTGAAGAGGTAATGGGTTGGGTGATGTAAATGCTTAGCAGAGACAGAACAATGGTGAAATGTCATTCTGCCCACCACCTGCTAATTCTGAGAGCAGTCACTAGGCGAATGTGGGCAGAGCTCTGTCCCTTAAGAAGTCATACGATGAGTGAACAGTGTTCTGCCAAGTTCTTCCTATTTCAAATATCACTTCTTACTTTCAAGTGTCATTAGAATTTGTCTAGTTCTGAGTTATGTACATTACTTCATGTGGCCAATAGGTTTATAACACATCATGAATCTTGACTGTGTCTTTACAACATCATTATGCAAAGTATTTTAAGAAACTCGAATGTACTAGAAAAGCTTCACACATTTCTTGGTGTTTTTTCCAATGCAACTGATCTTACGGTCAGTATTTTCAGCATAGTGATATGTATTTTTATATAACTTAGTACCCTTACAATTCAAAACAGGATTGGCATACTTAGTCTATATTTAGGTCAAAAAGTGACAAAACAAAAGCAGGTACTTTGGGCTTTGGACTTTATTTCACATATTTAGTTTGAGTTATAAAATGCTACTGATGGAAAAGTCATTTTCAAAACAACAAAAATATAATTAAAAACTCTAATTCATGGTATTTGTTATAATTTGGTCCAATTTCATCTCACTCATTCAGTTGTTCATTAAGTACTCTGATTAATTGCTTTTGAGGTTAGAGTTTATCAATAAATTTATTTAATGCATTCACCCACTTGTTCTATCAATGCACAGTTAATCCAGTCAAATATGAGCCAAGCAATGTGGTGTGAGAAAATGCAACCAATATTAACATGAACAGAACAGGTTCCGCCCTTGGAGAAAGAACTGACAGACCCGTGAGCAGAGCAGGAGGGTGAGAAATTGCGGCAGAGTGAAAAACACCACAACTGGAGTGATCCCATTAAGTGATCATGACCAGACAGAAACATAAGAACAAGTGTCAGCTTCAAGACACTTAGGAAGGCTTCTCAGAGAGCCGAACACTTGAAATTGGCCCTGAGGATAAACAGGAAACTCGATAGGCAAGAAGGGGCAGGTCTGCTTCCAGAGCGCAATGTCTGAGGGCTTTCCAGTGGATCAGCAGCATGGACCCATGGTGAATGTGGCACAATAATCCATCAGATGGAGAAGAAAGATTATGCTGGGGTTTACGTCAGTGAGTTTCCCCTGCACTCTCCAAGTAGAAGACCCTATAAACATGTCTAAAGAAGACGACGACATGCTATGTAGATAAGAAGAAAATAAACGTACACTCAGGGCCTGTTTTTGTAAATCAATATGTATGTAAGCCAGAAAACAAAGACTTTTTCATATTCTATCTATAACTCATGTCTTATGGTAAATCAAAGTTGTTTTCTTATTGTATCTCTCTCTCTCTCTCTCTCTCTCTCTCTCTCTCTCTCTCTCTCTCTCTGTGTGTATGTGTGTGTGTGTGTCTATGTGTGTGTGTCTGTGTGTGTTTGTGTGTGTGCAGCTTGGCTGTACTTCCAGAGCATAATTTTTTTTATAATATGAATACAAGATCCTATATACTGCTTTTTTTTCCTACTGCATTATTTCTAGAACCTTTCACATGGTGGAGGCTGAATAATGATAGACTAAAAGAAGAAATGTTTGAGTTCACCTAACTGAGAAGACTTCATTTATCATGTACAATGTTAAATAATAATATGGCAGATGTCACAAAGAAGTTTGCTACGGAGGGTCAAAGAGACCATGGAGGGAGAGACACCTAAGAGTGTGTGACGGGAGAAAAAGGCACTGAGGAGAGACAAATGTACTCTTCTTGAAGGATAAATCAACTTTGGAAAGGGGAAAAAATGATCTAATGGCGAACGTAGCTGTAAGATACTTTGATGAAAATATCTACTCACCATTACTTCAATGTTGTGTACAACTATTATATTTTCATACATAAATTTAACAACAAATACAAATAACAACATTCTTTAGGAAAATGCTATCAGCGGGGTCAAGACTATAAAATCTGTGTTCCAATCTGGGTCAATTGTAGCAATGTATGTACTCTTCCTTCAGAGAAATACATCACAATTGGTGTTGTTTCTCTTAAGAGAAACTAAGTAAGAAGTCGTGAATCCATCCCTGTTATTTAACAGAAAACAAATTAGACACCTCACCAAAATACATGATTATTTTAGCAAATATTTAGTCAATATTTTTCCACATCTTACAACAAGACAGATAGATATTCAATGTTTGGCCTAATCAGTGTATCCAGAGCCAGAGTCAGCACCACCAGCACCTTCCATGGGCCATGGGTCCTATTACTATCCTAATGACTACCCCCACCCTGTACAAATAGTCCAGTATGTCACATACAGCTACAGCAACGGTGGGCAATACCAGTAACAGACAAGATTAGAACCCCCGGCAAGTAATATGTGTCTAGGGTAGACTTCCAATGGCAGTTCATGCCATGAAGTATAAAAGAAAACAGAAAAATTGATCCGCTGCCCTGCATGGCAAAGGGTCTCTAGGAACCAAGCCATCAAAGCACACAGACATAGTATATTTGCACTTGCTTCCTCAGGCTTGAGTCACTTGTGTAGTCAGCAAATGTTCCCCAGGTGCCTTCTGCGCGCAAGTACCTACTCTAGGGAAGAATTTACCCGCACACAAGTAAGTGAAAACCACACCGCAGATCAGTGCTCTGCTATGCCAATGATTCTTACTGCCACATTTAGAAGACAGCCCCACATCCCCCAGAAACTGAGAACTATAAATTCTGGATGCCCTACTCCAGGATACTAAACCGGAGACTGGGAATGTGATTTGCAAATGTCTCAGGCGATTCTGTTGCAAATTGAAGTTTGAGAACCATGACAGGCACCATTTAGAAAAGAAAAGTATTTGTATGTAGAATTCCAAGATAAAGAGTCTGTCTATATGATTCCTTCATCACCATCCATTGAGAAAAAGCTATTATCCCAAACTATAGAATTTATGTTTTCTAAAGAAGAGTACTTTTCTACATACAGTAGTTCACTTATTAATTAATTTGACCTGGAACACATCTATGGTGCCCCCACAAGATGCTGGGTATTGTTCTAGGTATTGGGTAAGCAAAAATTAATTAAGAGAGTCCCCTGAGGATCATATAGACTAGCAGGAAAACAATTTGTTCCTTCCTATTCTTCCTTCCTTCATCCTAGGCATTTGTTTAATATGCTCTTAGTTACTGTTCATTAAATTGAGATGACCCATCAACTATAAAACAACTGCCTGGTTAAACTTATTGATTTTAAATGAAAATTTGCTAGTATGTGTCATTCTTTATAATACAAAGCCCTATTTTACTCCATTGAAACTTTTTTATAATGAAATAAAAAGGCAACTGCTCTGCTGATTAAATATTAATCCCAATGGGAGTTGTAAAAGCTACAGGAATTAATATTGAACCACAGAGGCTTTTCTTAACAAGAGATGGAGATGCTCAGGTTACCTCGGGACAAAATCTCGGTGGCAACTTTGACGAACCAACAATGATTTATTAATTAACCTCTAGGTTTCCCTTGTAAAAATGAGGTTTAGAGGAACCAGATGCCATGATCTAAGGCTGAGAATCAGTATCAGTGTGAAAGTGATGGTCAAAAAAAAAAATTGAATTTTATTCTAAACTGCTGACTTCTTCAAATCCTTGGGGGTCATGACTTTTTATGGCTGAGGGCAGACTTCTCCAAGATTGTTTTTTTATTATTAAAGTTCACAGATCAGCATGTACTTCTTTATTGCCCCAAATAGAAGAACATGTCTAAATAAAATAATATGGAGGATTGGGCACTACTTGTTTTCTTTTTTGTTAAAAGGATGAATCCACAGGAAAGCACAGGAAGGCTGTACCTTTGGCACAGAAACATGCAATGCAAAACCCTCTTGATTCTTCAGCCTACAGACAAGAACTGTTTTTCCTCTTCAGAACACAAGGAAATCTGCCCTCTGCACTCTCCGTAGTTGATTAGACCTCATTATGAAGTGTGAGATGCGCCTTACCATTGCCTGCCTAAATGCACATGCTGCTGACTTAGGTGAATTTACAAAATATCTACAAATATTGTCTGCTGTATAAAAAACAAAGAGCTCTGGATTAGGGATAAATTACAGTAAGGAGAAAAGTAGATATCAACATAGAAATCACAACAGAGGATAGAAGTGAAATGTCCCTTAGTTCAGTAGGAGCTGTGCGTGAACTATAACAGAAGTGTTGCCCCAAATCCAGGAGAATAAATTTGGTACTGAGTTTTCAGAACAGCAAAGAGAATCTTCAGCCTAAAATGAGCTCGACTTCAGGTAGGTGGGTTGAGAACCCTGAGAGGGCAGTGTGACTGGCTTCCCAACTAGGTAGAACTGTGCAGAGAGTGTGTGCCCTGATGACCAGACTGTCCACTTGGGGAATCTCTCCCTGTCTCTATGGCTGTCCTGTCTATGCTTTTCTGAAGGGACAATGGGACTCGTCTTCCCATTCTTGAGGCAGCATAAAGGCTCATTTATCCCTATTTGGGATACAGCTTTCAAGCACGCAGCCCACTAAACCACTCAAAACCAAAGCCCACATACCCAGCACTGCTTCTGGCAGAGCCCCGAGCATTCCTCTGCAACTGAAAGGGCCCATTTCTTGTGTCAGCAGCTTTGTGACCACAATAGCTGTGTGAATAACAGTGTTACGGTCTTCAAATATGATAAATGCCCTTTCGTAGCCAATGGAGATTTCAATGTAAACATCAAAATGCTGTTTTGACCTCCATTTTACCATGTTCTCCAGAATACGCCTGCGTTTAACGCCAGCGTTGGTCCTAGGGCACCAGCTGGCAACCTCGATGAGCAGACAATAAGCACAAAGGATTCTTGTCTGTTTTACTGCAACAGTCACCTTGGCTCCCACTACGGATGGGTGCCCGAAGGTGCTGTTTCTCTCTCCTGTTTCCCTGTTTATTTTATTCCTGATGACTTACCCACAGGCTATGTGTCTGGGAATTGGAAGGAGGATAGTCTGTTTCTCAAAATGAGTTGCCAATCTGTCAGACATCCCTGCAGCTCTCAAAGTTTTTCATTAACTATTCTGAAGACAAACCTTTTCTTGCCACAGCTCATTTTGGCTGTCCTCTTTTTGATGCCACCAACTCCAACTGAAACTTTAGGTTTAAAAAAAACCACTATTATTATTATTAGTAGGGCTTCCAGGGCTGGAGGAATGGCTGAGTGTCTCAAGCACTTGCCTAGAAAACACCAAGTCAAGCACTAAGTACCCGAATTCGATTCTCAAGCATCACAGAAGCTGGGTGTAGTGGTGCACGCCTGTAATCCAGCCCTCAAGAGGCTGAGGCAAAAAGGATTGCTGCAAGTTCAAGGCCAGCCTGAGCTCCATAGTGAATTCAGGACTAGCCTGGGCTACAGAGCAAGACTTTGTCTCAAAAATGAAAAAAAAAGGATTTCTTGAGATTCTCTGAAAACCAGAATTTATTAGGAATCAGTGTCAATTAGATTGAGCTTTGCACAGGTGTTTGACATTATAGTGGGGGCTGAGAAGCTGCAGGAAATAATCCCTCAGGTGACTTCTATTGACCACTGACTGGTCCAAAATTCAGAAGCAGCAAAGAGAGTAATTTCAAATCTGTTGCAAAAAAAAAAAAATCTGATCAAAGGAACGCTGAATGCTTATGTCATTCAACACAGCTACAGAAAGATGGAGATGCCTAGAGTAGAGGGGTGAGGGTTTATCTGGACTGAGGCATTTGAATGCTGAGACATAGAGACAGTTTCTCAGCTGCAGCTGTTGGTTTTAGCTCATTGTTTTAGGGAAGGTGCTGAATTGAACTAATGATGACTTCTTGGATGTGTATCATCAACTGAAACGTGGGCCAAGTGCTGGGTGGCAAAAAAAAAAAAAAAAAGTGTGGTGCTGATTAAACAAATACGCAGCATTGGAAGGAAACATAAAGACATGAGAAACTCACAGCACCTGAATTGACAAGGTACTGCCAAGATAATCTAATCTAGTATTTTCAACCTTGGTTGAACATTAGAAAAAATTTAAAAAGTTCTATATATATAATTAAAGTTCAGCCATCTATATGTATGTTATTTAAAAACACTTCCAAGTGATTTCAACATATAGTTTGTTAAAAAAAATTGTAGAACAGTATTTTTTAACATGTTTTAAAATTTTATTCAGAGTTTGCCAAAACAGAGAATTAGCACCAGATATTTCAGTGTGGACTCATTGCAATTGTGACAGCTTCTGGTGGTATTGAAACAGATGGTCTAGGGACACCATTCTTAGTTATGCTATTGAGCTGGTGGTTGTCAAACATTATCATTTATGGAAAAAAAACATGGAGGTTGAAAACTGAAAGCCCCACATGATTCAATAATTTGCATTTTAATATTTCCCATTGACTCCACACTCTGAGAACCACAAACCTGGGCTGTCCAAGGATCCACACAGATTTGGGATGTGGTGCTGTGACCAGCCACAGTCACTTACCCTATCTTACAGCTGAAGCTCTAGTAGAAATGCTGAGTTAGAAACAGGGGAAGCCACTGATAGAAAAACTAACTTCGTCACTTAATTTTGTATAGATCCTGCTCTCACTTCAACATGGACAACTCAATGAAAAGCCAACAAATTCCACAGCCAAGAAAAATGATGACCACCTGTGTATTATTGGATAGAAAGATTACATTAGTCTTCCTCCTGATTTTCATGCCAGAAACCGGATGCTATTGGTATTGTGCAATTTGATCTTAATTCTGCAAAATATTGGAAACCAAAAATCTATTTTATGATCTTTTTTTACAATTTTATCTTCTTGATCCTCATTTTAATTGTTTATTTACATATTTACTCTTTTTTGAATGTATCAATATGTATATTTTTGTTTCTGTTAGAAATCGGATAGTACATAGTGATGGTAGCAAAAAAGGGAGGAAAAGCAGTATACATTTTTAACTCGTTTTCCTTGATGCTTTTGTTCACGTCTTCATTCAGCAAATCCTTTGCTTTTTTTCTAAATGTGAGAGTTTAAATTTTAACTTCTTTGTATATTCTAGATATTATTCCTCTGTCCAAATATTTTTTCCATTCTATTGGTTCCCTTACATATTTACTCTTAAGGCAAGGTCTTGCTTCTCACTCTAGAGCCCAGGCTGGCCTTGAACTCCCAGAATTCCTCCTGCCTCAGACTACAGTGTGCTGGAATTACAGTTGTGCACCACCACACCGAACTTGTACAGTGCCGGGAAATTGAACTCAAGGCCTTGCACTTGCTAGGCAAGCACTTTAACTAGCAAACTATGCCCTCAGTCCCTTTGGTCTTATTTTTATAAACACAAATGAACACAATCATATCACGTGAGTAAATGGAACATACTAAAGTAAATAATATACCATAAGTGCAATATGGTGCCACAGAAAAGACATTGGCAGCAAATATATTCTAATAAAGTAACTGGCCCAACATAAAAAATTCTCAAACTCCTGATCTTACTAAGGAAATAAACAGAATTACTACTCACTATTCTCACTTTCCCTTATCCCATCATACTGCACTGTATGTCAATTAAATGTAAATAAAGTTTACACACCTGCTGCCCTCTCTTACCATGTTCACTGTGTGACCAGAGGACTGGACAGAAGTGTTTCAATCAAGAGCTTGTCAAGAATCAATGTATTAACAGTATCAACACATATCCATGTAACAATCAAGATTACTAATTCAACCAGTCGCCCATATTTTTGTTTTTATTTTTGAACATGATAATGACTCATGCAACCACCCCCTTTACATCACAGATGTAGGAGTTTCTTTTAGGAGGCTGAATGGTAATATTTCAATGTACTAAGCTGCATGTAAAGAACCCCAAGACAATTTCCGCACTTCACACTTTTAGGCGTCTAGCCATCTTCTTTTGGCCACTTAGAGCTTCAAGTTGACTCAGAAGCATAATTAATAGTCTGAGTTGGTTCTTATCCACACATAACTGAATGAGCATGTGTGCTCGAACAGACAGGCAATCTGTATGCCTCATAAAGCAGATTTGATTTTGACTTACTGGCATTTATGCCAAGAATTTGGAGAGCTGGATAGTAGACATGTAGCACCATTTTGGCAGCTTTAAAGTTGATACATGGATTTGTGCCCACCATTAGCTATCCCTGTGGAGCACTTTCCAGCACTTTGCCCAGCCATGCGTCTGCAAGATACTTTCCAAAGATTTGGTGAAAATGCCCCATATCATATGGCAGCACAAGCATATTAAGCATATTTTCAGTAATGCTACTCTTGATAGATGAGAGATAAACCTAAATAGAGTTTCATGGTCAGAATATCATGCTTGATTGCAATATGGCACCCGTTGAAGTTTGACCATTATCCTTGGCAAGTATTCTAGTACACTCGTTTCTCCCAATCCTCCCAAACTGCAGCAGTATTTGAATCCCGTGAGCCACTTTGAATATGGCAAGATGGTGCCTCTGACAACCAATGGTCAAAGCAGGCCAAAACTCCGCTAGCTTGACTTAACAACTTGTGAGGAAAAGCAAATGCAAATTCCTCATTCCTGGCTGAAACCCTTATTTTCATGTTAAAACCTCCTGCCTGCAATCAAGTGACTTCGTTAAATATGTTCGAACCATACATTCGAATTAGAGGATGCACAGCAGCCGGAAATTTGGGGACATTAGATTTGGATTTGTCTTTCCCTCCTAGTTGCGCGCTCCTTGCCTTTCCTTAAAAGTAAACACAGGCTGATTTCAGAGACTGAGATCTGGAATGATGAGGCGCGATTTCAGGGTCCTTCTCATTGTCCAATTAACTGTGTGACAGAGAAGTCAAATCCCTGGGAAAAATTCAAGAGATTCCAACACGCATAAACTATTGCGGCTTGGGATTGGTCAAGTCTTCTCTCCAAGATTCACTCCTTCCTCAACAGAATGAAAATAACTACTTTATAATAACAGGTTGTGAATCGAACACCGTAAGAACCATGGAAGCCTAAAATATATGTAATATTATATGCAAAATACAGATACTGTGACCAGTGGTTCCACTCTTGGCAACAAGATGGCAAGACATTTGGTGAAGAAGGAGACGAAGTTTCCAAAATGAAGCATGTTCCAACGGCAAAGACACTAACTGTTCAGTGCATGTGAGTTATTGTATTAAACTGAAAGAAGTATCGTAATGAATGCAGTCGGCCTGTTCTCAACTTCAGCGAGCCAGAAAGAGGAGAGATACAAAGAATAACTAATATTTTGCATAATGTAACAAGTGACCATGACGGTGGTCCACTAAGCAGCTGCTCAAGAGTGAGCGCACTTTTGCTTTTTCTCTTCCCATCATGCCGACAGAGCACTGGTCTACTTCAGCCCCTGTACCCCTACCGCATGTGCTAGGAAGCCCACGTCAGCCTAGGTCTCTGCAGGGTGTGCAGTGCTATAGAAGACAGAAACCAGCGTGCTCATCAGCGGAAGTAAGTGATTACAATGTGAATTCTGATACACATATTTAAAATAAAATACGCAAACTTCGTTTTAACAATCCTTAGGGGAAAACAATGCTCAATGATTACAACTAAATTTGAGTGCCTGTGGGCAGGGCCAGCCTCTGCCAGGCTCTACAGGAGCCCAGAACTGTCACAGCTGTCCCTGCAGGCTCACTGGTGTGTGCTCCCCTGAGGAATGGCAGAAGCAGCATGAGAAGCCAGGGCATGTCTCCCAGCAGGTAACGTTTTGGAAATAGATCTGCCTACCTCCAAAGCAATCTGCAGGCAACGTTTCACTATGTAGAAACTAGAGGGAAAAAATGAAATAAAGCCAATAAAATAAAGTCTGGTCTTGAGTAACTGGTACAGAAACCTCACTAGAGAAGTTCCTCCTACTAAATGCATTATTTCTGCATAAGCTTTCCGAGTCTTCTGGAGAAGGACTGGAAGCCGAAATAATATCCTATTTCCAATCCCACTTCCACAGTGTACTAGTGTTGTGACTTGGGGCCAATTGTCATCTAAGCCTCAGTCGCAAAACAAAAAATTAAGAAAACTGTCTTTGAGTTAGAAGAAAATTGTGTGAAGGGCTAGCACACAGCTCAAATCTTGACTTTTTTGAGACAGGGTCTTACTCTATAGCCCAGGCTGTTCCTGAACTTACTAAGTAGCCAGGCTAACCTTGGACTCGTGGCAATCCTCCTGTCTCAGTCTTATGAGTGGTGGGATTACAAGCGAACGCCACCATTCCTAGTTTGTGTGGGGAATCGAACTCTGGTGCTTAGTGCTTGCTAAGCAAGCGCTTTAACCACTGAGCCATTCTTCCAGCTCAAACAGCACTTAATTTCTTAATACAACCATCTGTTTTTATTTATGAGTCAATTGGCAATGGTTAGATATACATAATATACTAGACTTTCCTGAAAGGAAAACAACCTGTTAACAGAAAGACTCTGAGCACTTCTATAAAATTTTGATATGGAAAAAGATTTTGGAAATGCTCATTTCCAATGTCTTAAAACATGAAAAGTTGCCTTCTCCACATGCCTCAAAGGACAGTTAAAAAAAAAAAGGGAAGTCAAAGGTCCTACCCAAAGTCATAAAAAAAATGGGTGACAGAATTGAAACGGGGCTGGCAAAGCTCCTCTTCTGATCCACAGATGCTACCATTGCTCTAGTTTTCCATGCCCAGTAACACAAGAGGCAGATGCAAAGGTTGAGTCCTGGTTGGCACCGAGCGCCTCTCTCATAGACAGCAACATGAAGGCTGTTCTCACCGGTATTAACAATACATGAACCTCATAAAATGTGTTCCTTGAATAAACCCCATGGTTGCCAAGCACCTGTTCTGGGCAGTGGAGGATAAATGAGATTTGGGGGAAAATGAAAATATTTGCCTTTACTTTCTTTTTTAAAAACTATGTATTAGTTGAAATTTTACAAGTGTGTAATACTTTTGCACATAAAGAAAATGTATAGAGAAAGGGTTATTTTGTTTACAGTCTGCTAACATTCCATTTCTTTGTATAGAATTGATGTGAGAGAAATGAATATGGCAACAAATCTCAAAGAAGCCAGGAGAAAGTAGATCAAAACATTATGTTGTATATCATATACACCATGTGTATGTGTGTGTCGATCCTGCTTCAATAAAGCTAAAAGAAAGAAAACACCCTTCTCCAAAAAAGAAAATGACTCTGCCTTCCTGCACGTGGGAAAGTCTTACAGGCATTTGGTATGCCTACCGCTGCTGGTGGTTACATCCACACACACATGAAGGCCTGACAGATTCTTCCAGTGACTGAAACACACAGCTCTTGTGCACAGAAGAGGTGCAACACGTCATCACCCAGGTGGCCTCTGTGTCTCCTGTCATGCTCACATCTTTCTTTTCCTCCTCCCCAGAGTATTCAGTCACCCCTTGTCCTGACAGTCATGATGCAATCACATCAGCATCTGCCTTACAGAAATCTTATCACAGATGGCAGATGGTTGGAGGACAGGGCCCCGCCAGTTACCCAGCACTGAATCATTGCGTATTTCCTTAGGCAAGGAGCGATGAATGTGGTCAATAGTTCTCATAGTTTAAAACTCTTCCTTCAACTTTACATAATTTCCTGCTGATGAAATCAAGCAACATACATCTCACCCTCGTTACTCCTCACTTTCTTCTTTGTACTGTTATTCAAACTGGAGTTAAACCACAGACTTTTAATTAGCTGCGATGTATGCCTTGAAAAACCAGAGCTAGTCCCCAAATGGCATCTATAGTGGCTACTAGATTGGAGAGTTATTTTCACTGAGGACCTTGAGCTTGTAGTGGAAGGTGGCTTCGGCAAGTGGCCCATGCTTTCTAGCAGGCACAAACTAGGAGGGCTTTTGTGATTTGTGAGAAATTGCGTGTGGTGATCACACCGAGCTGCTGAGAATTGTAAGTAATATCCTACACTTTCTAAAACCAAGAATTGCTTCTACTTAAATTCTCAATAATCTCCTTCCCTAATTTCTAAAACCAAGAGGTGCTTCTCCCACTAAGTATGCCTTGGCTGCTTTTCCCTCTGACTAAAACATCTCAACAAAGATCTCCAGACATATACTTCCAGAAATAACGTATACACTTTGGGATTTGAAAATCAGGCTCTTCAAGCTAATTAGCGTGTTTAATTAATATATCACTCCATTTCTTTCAAAACTCATTATGCTCACAAAAGGCCTGTTGGTCCAACAGAAGAGGAATGAAAATAAATGACTAGGGAAATACCACTCAAGAAAAACATTATTTATTGATTGAACAAGTAATATAAAGATTAACAAAACCCTCCAATGATTCACATTACAGGGTCTACACTTGAAATTATTTTTTGAGGCCCAAAATAAAGGCTTTCTCTCTGTGAAGGTCTTAAAACTAGAATCAAATACAGGTATTTTGAATACAGGAAATATATTAAAATCTGTCACTGTTGTTTGGTATCAATTTGACGGTAGGTAGAATAGAGTAGAGGTTTAGACAGACTGGGATTCGAATACTTTCTACCGCCTACGAAAATTTCTTAAGTTCGCATAACCTCTTTACTCTCTTTTGTGAAACAAAAACAATGTCAATATCAATATTGATTAAAACAGTCTGAACAGATACAACACATCTAGAAACAAACTAAAGTTTGTTGTTATTATTAAGAATCTACATACACACCTATGTATGTACACACACGTACATATTTTTCTATACATCACTTTTGACATGGACCCTAGCATGATGTACATTACTGTACATCAAATAACTGCTCTTTTCTACAAAAGATGACTTGCATAGCTAATAGCAGTAATGTAAACAGGTAATTTCAAAAGAAGAATAATCATCAAGTAAATCAAGTACTAGAGAACAACATTTATATATATAATTCTTACAGGCAACTAGCATTACTTGGAAAAAATATTAACTTACTTGATGAGTAGACTTCAGACTCAAGTTCCTGAACTGGAAGAATCTGCATCCCTTGAATACATGTCTACTATTACACCTACTACTCTCAATGGGCTTATCTAGAACCACTCCAACCTCTAAGGATATTTAAATTATAAAACTGCCCCTGAAATGGAATGTTCTTTAGAAGAAGAGAATGAACTAGCTGCTCCAAGTTTATGTCCCTTAAAATAAAGACTTGTGGTTGGCTGTGTTAAGCATTATCCGCTCTCTTGGGTCAAGAGAACAGAGCATCCAGACAAAGATATTCTCCATTGGCCTTGCAGTTCGCTTCCTCAGGAAAGTTTAATCACTGGTTCTGAGTCATTTACATTTAATTTTCCTCTCCTGCACACATTCACCATTTATCATCCTAGGAGGCATCTGGGACTTTAGACAACCCTCCCATTCTCAAAAATTTGGGGTCTTAGTTAAGAGTTTCATCACTATAATAAGAGATTTTTCCACAAACTAATTATTTTGAGAATCCATTGATTAGTTTTCCATGATGTTGCAAACACTAGTATATGCCTCTCTTTGCATTAACCTTATTGAAGATGCATATTGCAAATAATATAATTTCTTTTCTTTGGGATGTGAAAGGCCTTAGTAAAAAAAATGCATGAAATAGAAGGATTCTATATTCAAGGTAGATTATACACAAACCTATTTTTTGATTTATAGTTCTCCTGCATTTCTACTAATGTTTCAAGATTAAATGAATTAATTTGTAGATCAAGCATACAAAAGTGGGCATAGAAAAGTCCTGGTCTTCTTAAAGCACAGGCACACATAGAACTTTCTGATTAGCCATGTCTCTCTGTCCAATCTAATCACCACACCTCTTGCCCATTGATATCCATGGGAGATTCCATGACATTCAGTTCTGTCTTGTTTTCCTTCCATTTTTATCTGCCCTGGGAGAGCCCGTGGTTCTTTTTCTACACTGCAGAAAATGGTATCGCCAGGTCCACTGTGACACAGGGGACCATGTCATCATCTGTGATGTCCACTTATTAATGAGTGTGCTTTCCAGACACTGCTATAGAATTACCACTGAGGTAAAGGAAAGATGATTTAGAAACAAAGTCATAGGAAGGACATGCCAGACTTCCACAACCCTTTCCAAAATGAGTTTCAGTGTCAACTGACCCTTCTATATGCACAGAAATTTCTGATTAAAGGGTCACACCATCAGTCATTCACCACCAGGGGAACAAGTACTGGGTCCCCCTGGCCCTCAGTAATAAGCTGCCACTAGGAAGTTTGAAAACAAGTAAACTATGTACCTTTTAGTCCTGAGAAAGGTACATCTAATTGAGAAGATAATTCATAAAATAGTAACTAAGATAATATTTAAAATATAATAAAAATAAAATTAAAATACTATTCTAAAATATTAAAAATAATAAACTTTACAATAAAAAGTTCAACTATTTTACGCATAGTAAGCAAACCCAAATACAATGGCAACTCCATATTGAACAGATAAACACAGAAAGATTTAGAAAATACAAAACATAGAGAAACTGGGAGGAATAAAAAAAAAGAAAATCACAGAAAAAATCTTGGAATTAAATTAATTCATTTAGTATATAAATTAGTAAAAGTGATCAGGAAATATTCTTACATGATAAAAAATTTTAATTCCCAAATTTTAAGATAGCATAAACACAAATAGCTAGCCAAGTTTTTTACCTACTACACCTTAGAGAGGGGGCTAATATCTAGAATACACAAAAAAACTGATAAAAAAGATTCCTCAAAATCAAAGGTCCAGTTAAGAAATGGGCAACTAAAATGAACTTACAGTTCTCAGGGGAAGTGCAATTGGCCAGCAAATATTATACATTAAAATGTTCAACATCCATAGCCATTAGAGAAATGCTAATCAAGAAAACACTGAGGTACCATTTTATCCCTTTGAGAATGACTTCTACCAAGAACTCAAAGGACCGGTGGCTCTTTCCACACACTGAAGAGCAAGTAAGAAACACTTTTACATTACTAGTGGGACTATAAATTGTCATAATCACTATGAAAAACAGCATAGAACTACCTCATTTAACCCAACAGTACCTCTTCTGAGTATCTTTCCCAAAGATCCAAAAGCGCAGAGACACATGCATGTAGCAGAGATGTGTATAGCAGCACAACCGGTGACAGCCACATCATGGAGGATGCCAAAATTTCCATCGAAAGAGCATTGGATTAAAAAAATAAACATTGTCTATGGCCACATGGAGTATTACTGTGCCATAATGACAGATTTGGGTCATTTGTAGGTAAATGGATAAAACTTGAGACCATTATGCTTAGTGAAGTGAATCAGACTCAGAAGATTAAATAGCATGGGGCTTGACCAATGTGAGAAACTCATAGTATAAATAAATAATAGAGAAAAATGGGTGAGATGTTGGGAGTCAGGGGCTGAAAATGGGGGCAGAGGGCAAAAATGGCAGAGGGATAGGGAACATGAAGGTCTCAAGTTGATGTGATACATATGTGCACAAAACCCTCAAGTTTAGTGTAACCATTGTGTGTTACATGTACACACCAATAAAATATAGGGAAAAATAGCAAAATAAAATTAGAAAACTTTTTTGACACTAACATAGCAAAGTAATTATCACTAACATATAAAAAGAAATACTGCCTAAGTGTAGTAAGTTTATTTACAATTCAATAAAATATTAAGAACAAATAAAAAAACTGGCAAAGCACATAACAGTTTATGTGAGTTCAATTGTCTATCAAATACATGATAAACATCATATAAGAACTAATCCCTCTAAAATATATAGTTTAGAGCACAACACTATTTCTTACCAAGTCCTTTCAGGTTAATATATACTATTAAATGTAATATAGTAAAATGTACATTTCTATGAATTTAGTAAGGGATAAACATTGGTACAACATTTCTAGAAAATCATCTACAAACAATTACCCCAATTCATTAATTTGTTCCTCCTTTTCAGAAAAAGTTTGCCTTTGAGAATGCTAACTTAGCAAATGCTCAAGCACGAAGAAAGGACTTGGCAAAAAAAAAAAAAATTTCCATCATAGCACTGTGAGCTGGAGTGAAGAAGTTGGGGTGAGGGCAAAAAAAAAAAAATCCTAGGGAAATCATTAAATAAATTCTGATAGTCCAATGTAAGAGAATTTTATGGAGCAATCTCAATTGTGTGAGTAACTTGTAAATCATGAGAATATTATTTTGATACAATAATGTGTGACAGATATTTTTAAAATAAAGTTTAAAAGTTAAAGTGCCTAATTTTAACCTCAGAATTTGCTTTCGTTACAGGTACCTAGTAACAACGTGTTACATAAATCCAAATGTAGCATCTGGTTACCATTCAATTTGCTCTCTCTCCTCTGGTAAAGTCACAATCAATCTAGCCATAAACCCAAGGCAGAAACCTGGATGTCATTCTCATTTTCTTCATTTCTATCATCTCCCAGGGCAAACTGGTCATTGTTGGCTGCCTCCGAAATATCTCTCTAATTAGTCATCATTACCATTCCAACACCAGAATATCAAATCACTTCCAAAACATTCTAACCCAAATTCTTGACATGGCCCTCAAACTCTCTCTGATCCTTAAGCTGATTTCAGTAAAATCTGTCTTGGAAGTTTTGCCAGAATGCTCTCTATAAAATAAGAATCTGATTATGTTACTTTTATTTCTAATTTAGGCATCAAAAGCGTTGCTTGCCATAAATCAAGTTGACCATGTGTATTCTACTAAAATAATATTGTCAATTGTAGCCACATACCTTTAAATCCAGTATGCATTTCTTGTTTTTTCTACAATATATCAATAAAAAAAATTTATATCATTAGACTGCATCTCGAACCAGATATAAGGCCATGCAGGGGCAACACACAGCTAACAGAGTTAGCACTGCAATTGCATCAAGTGTAGGAATGCTTGTAATTATCCTACATAGATACAATAGGCACAGAGGGATAACTCTAGTCTAGTCTGTTCTTCAATATCACTCATGTCCTGCTCTGAAATTTGAACTACTTTGATATTGATTTTCACCCTGTGCCCAAAGAAACATGAGTAAGTCTATTAGTCAAAAGCTTCACCATTTGAAATAACGTATTATTTGTTAGTGTTTTATTTCTGCACAAGAAGATTCTATAACTTAGATCCTAAAAAAAAATTTCAAAAAAAATTTATGCCATTACATCAGTTTCATGTATCACTGCCTTTTAAGTAAACCAAGATGGTCAAAACCAGAAACGTCTCCTTTTCGATGGGATCAAAGTACAGTCTTCAAGAAGCAATTTATACAATTACAGTGATATCAACACAGTCCAAACATGATTTCTTTTCTTAATGAAGCCCCTTAACTTAGAAATTCAGCAAAACTAATTATTTCACCTAAAACATAATTAGTGCCCCCCTCCTTTCCTGTCTAATTAATAACTTGAATCCAAGTTGTTAGGAAGGGTTACAATGGCAAGATGTTCTTTGTGAATTAAAAAAATAATAACGATCTAAGTATGTTCCCTGATGGCAGGTACATAGCTTTCAATGAACTCCTTTATTTCTGCTAGCACTGAGATTGTTTCCTTCAAGCTGAAAGAGCCTCAAGAAAAACTACTTCCTCTCAGCTGCAGAATAACATACTACACCAGCCAACCCCCTACGAGCAGGTGACAAAGAACTGTTAGGACCACTTTGTGCATCAGTTAGAGAAACTATGCATATCACAGACATGTATTTTCACATCGGAAACTGATCTTCCCAGCATTCGGTTTTGTTTCACACGACTCTCAACATTCTCATTTTACAGAGGAGGAAATGGGAAGGATAGTATATACAGTTTATAAATTCACCTCATAAACAGAAAGGAGCAGATGCCAAACCTGAGGTTATTTCTCAGAACTCAGTGTCCTTCCACTTAGTCAAAATTTCTACCTGAAATGACTGTGAGTGATTAAATTGTAAAATATGGAATCGAAGGCATTTTCTTTTCAGGAGGTTTGTGACAATTTAGCAACAGTTTTCTTTCGATGATTGCTAAAGTGTTTGGATATTATAAACTACGTATTAAGGAGGCCCCTTGGCAAGAAAATATGCTAGAGATGGTCAAACTGGAGACATAATTTTGTATTTTCTTGCTAGTTTGCTTGATACTTTTAGGCTTATCTCAAACACTAAAAATTTTCTTGACTAAGGATATGATATATTCACAAAATTCAAAGACTTGATAAGATCTGAGTCAGGGGATACTAGACAGAGATTGAGACCCTTTGGGAAAACCCTAAGACAAAGTGTCAGGTTTCTAAGCTTCTTCAAATATTTAGATCCTTTTCTCTCACTATCTCACGAAGTTATTCAAGATAACAAAAAGGAGAACCCAGGTCCCAGGGAGACTTATTTTGCCATTCTCTTCAAATTTTTGATATTAGTACTCCTGTAGCAGTCCTCCAAGTTCCATCTTCTTCTTTTCTTTGTTATAATTGAAGCATTAGTCATGTGAATGTGTGCTACTTGACAAATAATTTGCAAATATTTTGCATGGACTAACAAGTGTAACCCCAAGACAAACACAGGATGGAGACGTTGCTAGAATTTTCATTTCACAGAAAGGAAACCCAGATCTTAGAGGGTTAAGCCACTTTGTCCAAGGTTCTGACTTCTAATCGTGTCTAACTTGTGTTCTACAATCTCAGTCCTAGGTACACCATTCTTCCTCCCCAAACTTTTAACAGCACCCATGCCTATATTACCACAACTTCTGTACACACACACACACACACACACAGACACACCCTGTCAAGCCACTCAAAGCTAAAGTGAATCTTAGCTACGTATGCCTCACTGGTGGGGTAACATCTCTTATGCCTAATATTGCCATTGTATAACCAAAGAAACTAGCTTCAAGAGAGGTAAACATCTGTCCTTCAGTTATTCTGCTTTTTAATAAATTAAATGAAGCCACAAATAAACTTTTGACTTTTAATTAACTGGTCATTTCCTGTACAACAAATAGTAGAAGAAACATAATAAAAATTACTGGAAAGATCTTGGCCAGTAAGAGATGTACACATATTAAATGAACTCATTGCAACTGGGAAAGTGAATTAAAGTGAGGACCATTACTGTTAATAATCACAGCTGAAAAAAAAACAGTAACAAGCATGACGGTGGAAATGACAGCATAGAACAATGAAACAAATTAAACACTTGGTCATAAGCAGCTTGTACTAGTGAAATAATTTCATAGAGTAAAAACCAGTGAGCGTGTATGCTGAATTCACTCTAAATCCACAGCTGGCCTTAGACTCAGGGAACCTTCCTGCCTCAGCCTCCTGAGGGCTGAGATTATAGACATTTGCCACCACACCGCGCTGATCATTATGTGGTGCTAAGGAGTGGCGCCCAGGACCTTGTGCATGTAAGGGAAGCACCTTAATCGCATCGAGATACAGTTCCAGCCTTGTTTTTAACTACTGCTTAAAACATCGTGAATGCTGGAGTCATATGTCCATGGCTTCAGATTAAATTAAATATTTAAATGTGACACTAAGCTGCCATTGCTGCACTGGCTTTTTCAGGGGCTTACCAATTGCAGGGGGAAAAAATAGTGATTTAACAGCTCGCGGACGGTCTTGAGAAAAATGACAAGAGAAGGTTAACCTGTAGAAGCCTCAAAAATAAAGTCCTCTGGCCACAGGCTGATGGGCATTTTACCTGTCACCATCAAGAAAAGACAAACTAAGTCATCCATTAAAGTTTTGGAGAAAAGGTGCCAGGGACAGTAATGCATGCTGATTCTTTGTTCTGGAAAAATCATAATCTTAGCAGTGCAGGAACAGCTCATCAGCACCTAATTTAATTTCCTGTTTAGACCAATTGGAGAAGGGAAGAATGAAAGCTAAAGTTAAGCAACTGTCTACAAAATTTCCCCAGATGAAGTTACTCTCTCAAGGAGCATTGCAAATAAGGGCCAGCTTCTTTTTGCAAGGGTTTTATGCATAAAGACACAGTTGTTTTCCCTTAGAAGTGCTTGTCGAAAAAAAAAATTGAGAAATAAGTGAGTTTGTGCCATTGAAGACCTCACTTAACCCTGAAGACTCTTAGCATCATTTTGAAAATTTACATGGACTTCACATTGACCATATTAAACTTCATCCTCCCCTTCCTCTACTTTTTACACACTTCATCTGAGAATGCTTTTCGCTCACTATTTCATTCATTTCAATAGTTTCTAAACATAGATTTGTTTAGCTTATGTGCTATGCATTGGAGTAGGAAGCATATTGTACTGAGCATTGAAGTGAATGTAAAATACCTAGAATGATAGCCCCTGGAAATACTCACTAACTAGTTATTACAGTGAAAGTCAATGAACAAACAAATAAATGGTGTGAGAGATGAGATAAGGAGGCCTCTCGTGGGGAGCAATCACCCCAACAAAGCACCTATATGATGAACACCTGCTTGGAAAGTTAAGAAAATGAAACTGTAGTTTGCTTGGAACACAGACTTCCCCTATGGTAAGAGGCTGTCAGAGTGAGTACAGCCAAAAGGAACTGTCCCGTTGGGTGTGCCATTCTCAATGAGTCAAGATAGCTTCATTTGTTCACATTGATCATCAGAGTGGTATTTTCTCCAGCTTTCAATTAGAGGTCTGCATGACACACCACTGCATAACTGCTCTTCCAATGGAAGACCCAGGTGATCTAAGTAAAAGGTAAATCTAGGATACGGCATTAGAGTCTAACTTACAAAGATATTTTCTATATAGCACTTGACTTCAGTTAACAGGTTAGTCCAAATGTTGGTTCTTCAGGTCCAGGAAAGGAAGGCCAAGAAGAGAACAGACCTGCTCAAAGTCATAGCTAAAAACTAGTGCACTCTGGGATTTTGGGAGGTCTTCTAGAACAACATATACAGCTCATCACACACTAATTATGTCTAAAGGGCCAGAAAACCTTGACTTTGCTATAAAATTCTGCAGATTAAAAAGCATTTACAACTTTCTTTGCTGACTTAGCTCTCCAGTGGCCACCCTGACTACAGGAAGTTTTCTCCAGCTTGGGTCAGAATCTGACCTATTATTTCCAGGAGCACAAAGGACCATCAGAGGTTGCCACTGCCTCACAACTCAGAACTACCCTGGCTTAGCCTCTAGATCCTTTGCACTGCCCTACATTGTCCATGCAAAGCAGAGTCAGTAGATCTCTGACGATTATAATTTTAGTCAAAACTGTAAGACGAGGCTCATAGTACAAAATTTGCAAAGTCACATTCCAAATCAAGAAAAGAATGCCACGTGAAGGTTGAAGATTCTCACAGTTGGTCCACTGAGAAACAGCATTTTTATGTTAAACACTTCACAGCATGCCAAGATTTGTTCTTATAATCTTGTTTCTGAAGAGTTATTTTATATTTCATAATGAATGATAACGATTAATTATATGATGTGATTAGTGTTTCAAAAGAGCTAAGCCAGGACAAGAATTTTATTATTTCCTTGTATTATTAGCAAAAAGTTACAGAGTAGACTTATCCTCTTTTATTCCTTTAACCTTGGACATATCAGTAATGTATAAGTTATAGTTTCAGCTTTCTTAAGTTCTAAGGCCACTCATAATTCTGCCCTTCTCATATTGGCTCTGGTATCTGGAGTCCTCCTGTAGTAAACAGGTTCACAACTCTAAAATTATTAAAAAATAGATTTTTATATGACTAGAGTATTAAACATCTAGATTTTTAAAATTATAGTCCTAACACATACTTCTATCAAAAGGAAGCTATATATCACAAATAGGATAAAGAAAAACAAGCCTGAGGATGTTGCTCAGTGGTACAGCATGGCCTAAGAACCTTCCCCTGCACCACAAGACAAGAAACAGAGATTAAATAGACCTAAAAGCCTGAAGGTGCTCCTTCAGCAACTTTTGCTCTTGTATCAAATTGTTAATTTTAGGGATGGCATGACATTTGGACAATGTCAGTATCCCAGGTGGCTGATAAATCAATAGAGAAAGGAGGAAAAAAAAGACCATAATATCCTTGTTCCAGCCTTTCAATTTTACATCTCTCGTTCAAACCTCCTATGTGCTGGGTACAATTAACATTCTGGGTAATAAAGAAAGTGTGTGGATTAATCTTTCTAGACCACAGTAAAGTATTGCAACCACCGTAAGAATCTTGGGTCTAAAAGAGCCTCAGGCTATTGAGTCAGGATAATTTAATAAGGTTGATTTAAAGCTGGTGTGATGCTATTGCCTGTTTTCTGCTTTTCTGCTTGCCTACAGGATAAGCAAAACATTACTTCCTAGGGTTTCAAAAGATCAGTCTGAACTGTTCTAATTTTGACCTTGTCCAATTCATAAGTCCCTCTTTTATATCTTATCTTTTTCATCATTCATTTTTGTCAAAGTCACAGGAGTTATAGTCACGTAGCATTTTAAGTTACTCTAGTAAACTCATCTTGAGTCCAGCCTAGTCCATTTCGAATGCTCCCAGACACTGAGGAAGCTAGAAAATGAACTAATCACGAAATATGACATTTATGAGATTCTAGGGCCTACAGCAAAGAGGTTGATAGTTTTAACCTGCAATGGAAAGTATAAAGTAAGTCTGAATAATGAAAATCCTGATTGGAACCAGGAACTCACATGTGTGTTCACTTGTGGGAGGTCAAGTCGTTAAAACTTATTTGGGACAGGCTTGGAGGCAAGGGCCTAGGTAACAAGGCAAGGGTTCAACTGCCAACAGACTTCCTCCCTGCCCCATAGACCTGGAGTTAAGAAACTGCACTTGGCTTGGAACACTGAGTCAGTATCTTGATCAGGTGTGTACTTCCTTCCTGCCCTAGTACATGGTGACCTTTGTATACTTGTAACCTCAATGGCCCTCTACAGGTAAACAGATTCCTTAGCTTATGGGAAGAGTTATAATGCTACACGCAGCCATTTCCCTATCTGATGCACTATAATAACTCTCCTGCTGCAAGAAGATACAGTCTTGCTGGAAAAAAATAAGATTGTCAAACCCCTGAAGTTTGTCCCAACGCAAGACTACAAGTCCTATGTTGCATCGGGTTCTTCTCTCCCTGCTTCTTCTACAGCTGCTGGTCAACTGTATTCATTTTTTTCTGGGTTCTATTCAGCGAGTTCTACAAGCTCCTACCACAGGATCCAAAGAAGAAAACAGAACGCAACCAATGTGCCTCATTAACATCAGCTAATTGGCTCTTTAGTGCAAAAACCTGCCACATATCGGAGAGGGAGAGAAGAAGGTAGAGGAATAACTAGGTGCTAGCATTACTTATCCTGCAAAAGCCAAGATTAAAATGGTGTGTTATTTGTGAAGAGATTCATCACAAGATCAGATCCAACTTGGTTTGTTTTCTTTCCTTCAGAGCACCCATAAAGGATCACTGGAACAGGAGTTAGGAGACATGAAACAAAATCAAATTGTTGAGGTGTGTATCACAGAAGAAACAGACAACTTAAAAACTACAGCCAACTTTCAACTAAACAATTCAACAGATTGTATACAGCCATCTCTGTTTTCAAGCCAAATTCTATTTGTAATATTCCCTGAGTAATTATTGATTTGTGGGCATTGCTTATTTCTGAAAGCTGCCTCAAATGTGCAACAACATCAAATACAGAGACCTTGAGATTAGCATTACACATGTAGAATTTCGTAGACCATCACAAACTAGCAGTTCCTCTAGCAGTAATTTTCCATAAAATATATTTTGGAGGAAAACGGACACATTTTGAAAA
This sequence comes from Ctenodactylus gundi, assembly GCA_004027205.1. Lineage (NCBI taxonomy): Eukaryota > Metazoa > Chordata > Mammalia > Rodentia > Ctenodactylidae > Ctenodactylus > Ctenodactylus gundi. The sequence continues at coordinate 78,026 of PVKB01002692.1, read as the reverse complement.
AAATTGTAGCCATTAGACTGCCTCTCTCCACCATCTGAGCATTGCTGATCCTTACACAGAATTCACCAGTCAGATTTTAATTACTTGAATTAATAAAAAAGAAAAAAGAAAATTATTTAGCTCACAGTTTTGGAGGCTGAAAGTCCAAGCCGAATGAAGCAGGCTCTAGCGAGGGGCTGCTCGACTTCACCGGGTCATGGAAGGAAGCCTTCTGTATCTGTTTCTACTTTTACTCCCTCTCCTTATAAAGCCACCAGAACTCAATCAGGGAGGTCCACCCAGATGATGCAACCTATCCCCGCCCAAAGCCCCACCTTAAAACGCCATAGTCAGGCTAAGTTTCTCCGGTCTTAACATCCTTCAAGTAAGGCTGGGGATTAAAACAACTGCATGAATTTGGGGAAAGGACCTACATTCAAACCACAATGATTCAAATACTTTCTCCCATTAAACTCTCCTGGCTGTGTTTACATTTTAAAAATCTTTCTCTGAAAGCAAATCTCCACTGCTAGAGAGCTCAGTCATTGATTATCAGCCACAGGTGTGTTGTCAACACAATCAAACACGGCCTGTGAGTGGATGCTCCTGCATTCCTAACAAGATAATGGCGTTAAGTACAGGTTTTTAGTAGAATGCACTGCATTTCTCATACAAACAACAAATTGTTTCCAATGGCTGCCTCTACTTTTATCACTTCGGCTCTTTGTCATCCATCCTTTAAGTGATCCCAGAGCTGCTCTGAGCTATCCAAAATAATGCAGATCATGTGCAGCAGTCACACTGGTTCTTGGGTTCTCTACGCAGAAAATATTGTCGTGTCAAAACTAGTGAGTGAGAATGCAGGATGGGGGAGGGGTGGATGAAGCACAGGTAGTTATTCGGAGCTAAGTCACACCAATGCTGTGTGTTTCACATTAGAGACAGTAAGCGTCAAGGTTAACTTGAGTGCATACCCCTGCACCCACAAATATGTATGCAAGCTCACCACCAGGTACTTAATAGGAAGTGTACACAACCCTACAAAAGACAATTATAAAACAGCCCTAATCTCCATACACAGCAGCTGCTACCAACTCCAAAGGGCCAAGGGGATAACCCCTCTCCCCACCCGCCCCCCCACCCACACACACACACACAGTTTACAGAAACAGCCTCACGGAACAAGTTACATCAAAGCCCCGGCTCGGGAGTGGTATACTTGTAGTGTGCAAGAAGCACTGAACGCACCCACTCCTGATTCTACAAAACTGAACAACCAAGGCCCAGAGGTTTTCTTCAGCACAAGAGCTAAACAGAGTCTAGTATCGTGCAAAGGTTGCTTTTCTGGGATAGAAAGAAGTTTCAGTAGAGATGTGCCCTTCCATATAAATGAGGCCTGTTAGATAGGAAGCCCATTGGGTAGTTATTAGCACAAGAAGAGAGCATAATTCAAGTACTGCTCACTTCAGGACTCACTGGCTTGGAGATGGAGAACTTGCATGAGATATTTGTTCATTCTCCATTCCTTTGTGCAAAATGCAATAAAATTAAAAAATCCCCCCAATGAATGGCTAATCAGAAGGACAAGAGATCAGAAAGGACAAATAAGCAATCAACTTCCGGCGAGTTTCTCCCTATTGTGTAAACCAGTCTTCATTGCCCAAGCATTGCCTGGTCACACCTAAGGATAAGGCAAAGGAGGCACCTGAGATGCAAAATGTATGGATGGCCCTCTTCTCTAGTCCTGGAAATCCATCATATCTAAAGTCACACTCTGAGGAAACTAGAACAAAGCAGAGGGAAACCGGTTAGATTCCTTCAAGGAGTCCTTGTCAGATCCATCCTACTTCCGTGTGATTCCTTGCAAAAAGAATTCAATAATTTTTTGTGCACACCCAGGAAGGAGAGGGGAGAAGGGGAGGAGATCTAGTTAGGAGGCCATCTTCCTGGGGCTGCTAAGCAACTTCAAAAATTTGAGATGTGCAAAAGGGCAAACAGAGTTGAAATAGCAATTAAATAATACTTCTCTTCTTTAAAGCACTTAGCAACCATTAACTAATTAAACTTACAAGGAAATTACAGTATTATATCTTAAGATGTAATGAGGGATTCTCACTTCAATATATAAAATACAAGCTGTTATTCAGGTATTCAATAGAAGTTGCACAAATGAAGTAGAATTTGGAGTGGCACTGACCTACAAGCAGAACCGCTACTGCTGTTGGGCATCTTTCAGGTTCTATTCACTCATTCATTCCAGACATACAACCGTACACAAATTGCATAGCATGTGAGTACTATTTTAATTTCTGGGAACATCAAAATAAATCAAGATACCTGTGTGTGGGGGGTAATAATCTAATAAGATGAAAAATAAGTCATAAAAGAGATAATTCTTTAAGCCTGGTTTATGTTCTTTCTCTCTGGTACTCTAAGGTAAGGCCATCCAGTGAGAATTGGCCAATCCCCAAAGGATTCTCTTAGTAATGGAACTCAAATTCCTGTAAAGCCATTCTATTGATTCATGAATTCTCACTTTCCATTGAACTCTGTAATGTTCACTGTATCTACCAAAGCATGTTCAATTGCCTCCAACTGATTATTGTACTTCAAATAGTGTTTGGGTGGTTTGGCATGTGTGTCTGTGTGTAGAATCTCAAAAGAACACAAGCAGTTTTGAAAACTCTCTTACTTTCCCATCGGAGAATAATTTTCAGAATGATAACTATGCCTTACTCTTGATTGTTTTTTCTTCAAGTATTACTCCACTTACTGATTTTGAGTTAACTTCTAATCTTCGTTTGTTACTTAGAAAACAGGGTTCTGCCATGCAATCTAAGGTGGCCTGAATACTCTGTAGCCCAGGCTGGTCTTGAACTTGTGATCTTCCTCCTGATTCAAGTGTAGTTCTCTTGCACAAGTATATCACAGAAGCTCTTTATGTCTACCCTGGTGATGGTGATATTCAGAGATCAGGGGTACAGCCTCATGAAGGAAGGTCAAATAGAATAGCACCACCTTTAGATTACCAATGTTGTACTGATATTTTGGTACCAATCTTGCCTCAATCACTTGTTTTCCAGACTGGCAAAGAAAAATGTAAAGGAGAGAAAGAGAAAAGCCCCAAGCCCAAGTAATCACCCCCCTGTCAATTGAGAGATAGACCTCTGCAGATGCTCTGTACCAGTCAGTGTTCTTACAGGTGGTTGTGTTACTGGGACAAAGAGCCACACCTCAGCACTGGCTTTGCTATCCCAGTTTGATACAGAATGCAACTAATATCAACACACACACACACACACACACACACACACACACACACACACACACACGTGATTTATTATATGTTTGGAAGAGCAAGTAAATCAAAATATAACATGGTAACAGGGATCCAGAGCAGGTTTTCATAGAAGATCAAGATCACATCAGCTTGGATTATATCTCTTAGGTCTCCTCCAAAAATCAAACTTTGCTATTTTGTTAAACTATATAATATTATAATCTCTGTATTCTAAATATGTATGTTTAGAGAGGGAAAGTTAGGAGTCAAAATGGTGCATTGAGCATGTGCTGAGGTCTCTCCCTCTGTTCCATATACCTGAAAATGATAGGCACACCAAAGAAATACGAGTGTAGGGCATTTAAGCAATGGTTAGATTCATGAGAAGCTATGTCTGACAGGGTGGTTCATTAAAATGACACCTTCAGTTCTAACTCTAGGCTTAGGATTCAGAGGTAGGAGCCCAGAAGAGTGGGAAGTGAACTATAGCCCACAGGCTATAAACTGATCTAAACTATTTTGTAAATAATGTTTTAATGGAATCAAGCCACACTTAATCACTCAGGTATCACTGATGGTTATTTTACATGACCGTAGCAGAGTTGAGTACTAGTACACAGACTGTGTGGACCTGAAGGCGTAAAATCCCAATTATCTGGTCATTATAGGTTAAGTTTGCTGATCCCTATGTACAGCAATGACAGAAGTGTTCAAAAGTTAACACTTTCTCAAAGTGTGACCATAACAGAGAAGGACTCAGCCACAACCTACTTCCGAGTCAAGCTATGATATCGCTGAGCCTCACCCTCTTTCTCTCAGTGATCTCTCCCTCCTGGCTGCACTCTCTATTGGAACCTCTGGCCACACTTGTCTCCCAAGCAATTCTCATAGGTATTTTCAATACTGCTATCTCTGGAGGTTCTAGAATGAAGACAGAGATCTTTCACTCCAGAGTTATGAGCACAAGCTTAGCTAGCTTTTAAAACTGGTTTCATAAGCTATCTTTTGTTCCTTGCTTATCTTTTTCATTAAACAGTGACGAGGGAACTAGCCAGTTGCTCACTACTCAATTATCCTGGTCTCAATACTTGATAAGTGAATGAACTGGCTAATAAAATACAGTGTGAGCCACTTCATGGCCAACTACTGCTACAAAGGATTATTCTCACATTTTCCATTTTCATAGTACTTTAGTTGCAGACATTGAAACACTATACACGACCACCTTATTAATCTTCTCAAGACCAGAGAACAAGGAAAGTGACGAGGGCCAAGTTTAAACACATCATAATAGTAAATTAACTCTAGGTATTTTCCAATATCATCTAATTTCATACACACTCCCCTCTATTTTTCCCCATGGTGTACTGTGTTCAGTCAAAAAGACTGGAATTAGTAAGTATGACTTATTTCTGCTGAAATGTCTACATTTCTGAGTTTTTAGATTTTGGCATGAAAGACCTAATTTTCCAACATAAGTCTCTGAAGAAATGAGGAACTTGAAAGAACAGGTAAAAAGACCATCCAAGACATAAATTCAGTATCATGATCATTTCTGTTACTCACAGAAGACAAAGGTCACTGTCTGAGCTCAGCCAGCCTCTCACTACTCTCCAAGCCAACCCTGGATTTTCCAAATATATATGGTTGTTAATGCGGGTGGAAGTACATCCGGTGGATAAATTTGAAGTAAGAAGAGTCCAAGAGCAAAGAGAGAGGCATGATAAAATGGTGGCCCCTGTCATTGGTGGCATCTAAAGGAAGCTGGAGGAAATTTTTGCTTGTTCTAATGCTAGTCTAATTGATTTTCAAGTTTCCCCTCAATATTTACAAATTTTATCTTGAGACTGCGTTCAAAATACATTGCTAAATTTTTCAAAGGTATGCATAATATGATATATATATATATATATATATATATATATATATATATATAGTAACTCACTACAGATCTTGTATCAATGAATATTTTTTGTATTTTTCTACTTACCTTTTTTAAGGCTTTCTTCACATAATACAATTACATTGGTAAGATAAAAAAGTCAAAAAATTATAGAAATCATAAAATCCACTATCATACATCATGTAAGTTATTCCCTGAACCCTTTTTGGATTACAATGTCATTAGTGATGTTGCCATGAAATGGAGCCAACGTGGACAACAACGACTGAGTTTGGACATCCACCTCACCTCACCATTATCTGCACCTGCTGTACTGCAGTTTTCAACATCTAAGAAAGGACGAACCCTGGTCTGCTCAGGTGTTACAGTTCCAGGGATTCAGAGAGGCATAGGAGGGACCTGGGGCCACTGGGTGCCAGAATTGCAGGGCAACCATGTTGGGCAGTCTGCCTGAGAAGTAGAACTAGAAGGTGTGAGGGTATCCCAGGAAGGAGTGACGGTACATCTGACCCTCCAACATCCTGTGACCAGGGAGCCAACATTGACATCTTAGAAGCGAGACCTGGGAGCTAATTAGCATAGGCATTCATTCATCAGAATGTAAGTGGCAGAAAATATTGGGGCATCACAGACAGCAACCAGTGATATAAATAATTTAGTAGTCTGGGCACCCATACTGCTACCTCTTATCTGAATAGTAACATAGATTTAAATAAGGTGTTTAATTAACCAGTAGAACCTGGTTCTCCTACTTTGGTCTGAAGTCCTTCTTTAATGGTTATAATTTAGGCTCTAGAACTTCCTAGAAACTACACCATTGCCTGATGATGGTGTCAAAAAAGACATGACTAGAGCAGCGGGCAAGAAAGGTGTTTGCAAGTGTAACTGTAGTGCACATTTTCAAGAAAGGATGTGTACTCTCCTCTTTACGCGCTGTGTGATCTGCTGGGGAGAAAGGAGGAGTTTTGAGGGGTGACCTTATGAACTTCACTGCTATTTTTATTTTACCTTTTCAACATATAAGAGCTCTAGAAATAGAAACAGAACTGATTTGTTACCTAATTCCATTAATTAGTCTGAAGTGAACCTGCTTTGAATCCAGACTTCGTGATGAGATCAGAATCTTTGATTAGACTGCAAACCAGAAAATACATCCCTAGAAAGGCTTCTACAATGCGGACCTCACGAACAGTGTTCCCTTGGTTTGTATAAGGGATCAAAGACCAAGTGAGAGGTTTTATTTGCTTCTACGCCTACTCTCTATTTAACAATACCAAGGATCATAAAGAGATTTTGTATGTCTTTAATATTAGACAATCATATAAAGCTCCATTTTTCTATTAGGGTTCTCTAATGGAGTTGGGCTGGAAGGATTACTGTGCAACCCAAATCAGCAGATTAAGTATACATTTTAGAAGATATGAGCAAAAATTAGAACTAGAAGCTAAAAGATAAAATGTATTACGGGATCAACTGTCTCTTGTAACCAACCTTCTCTATTCTCCACTTAGGAATGCACAGGTGTTTCCCCGATGAAAGTTGGACAATCTCTACTGTGACAATCATGTTGGCAACTGGATATCTGACCAATACTTGTCACTACATGATAAAGAGATTAGATATGTGACATCTAGGCATAAATTCAAGAAAGGGGTTGACTGCCTATTGAGGTCACTGACTTTTCAGCTCTTGACAAGAAACATAACCATCAAATTTGGATCTGTGGGAAGCAGAGATGGCTGGAAAAGAGGAACTAATCTTCTGGGCATATAAAATAGAGCTGCAGTCGAAGAAGAGGCAGAGGAGGAGGAGGTGGTGGTGGTGGCAGCAGCAGCAAAAGGAAACGAAAAAGAGCTCTAGGGCTGGTCTCACAGTTCTAGCTTATGAGATGTCGCTTGACCTTTCCATCTTGTAATACATTAGTTTCGATTGGAAGAAGGCTTTCCAAACCGAAATGCCATACACCGCCAAGGGGATGTTTCTTCATTCAATCGCTGGCTTAATTGCATTGTTTCTGGAAGGAATGCAACATTGTCATAGAATGGCCAAAGTACACATCTCAAGGTTAGAATACTTGAAGACCTAAAACTTCTAGAAGGTGATCAGGCTCATGAAATCTATTAAGTTATACAAAGTAAATTTTAATTGATTAAAAAGCAAAGTTCAGTGCCTTCTAGTTGTGTTCCTCAAATTTCCCCATCTTCTCAGTTCAGCAGTATTAGGATATGAGGTGACATACCCCACCCCAATACTTCTGCAATGAATCAAAGACAACATTTTGATGACCGAATGTTATATATCTCTCACTACATTACATTCAGAGATTCAAACTGCAATAGCAAAATATAATTGTCAAGAAATGATTTAACATGAATTTATTATTTCTTAGATAAAATTATTTTTGGATAAAATTTTATTTAATACATTTGAATACTGGATTAGCGATGATAATATCCTGAACTAAAAAGAAATGGCGATTAGGATAAGGAGAATGCATTGAAGCTTAATTATGAAGTTCAATTTCTTTCTAACATCTTCCAAATTACTTCATCTCACCACCACTTTACCCCTAATGTTTCAGCTCAGTTCTGGCTGACTCCTTACTGACTAGTCTCCAGTAAGATGAAGTTTAGATGTTGAGGAAGGGAACACTTAATTCCAATGTGTTAATAGAAGAACAGTTTTCTGCTTGAAAATATTTTTTTTTAAAAACTGGGGAAAATGAAGACCTAATGTACCTATGGCTAGAGAGAAAGTAAGGCAGGAATAATGTATTTGTTGTCCTGCCTTCAGAGGCCTAATGGAGTCTCTGACTACCTAGAATCTCCTCCTGTGAAGTTATCATAATGTAAAAATCCATTGTAATTGTGTGACTTACAGAGAAATAGACAGCCACCAAACAAATAAAAAGAAAAACCAATGAACAGTAGTTTACCTGAAGGACAGGAATGGTGCACCATTTCCTTCTGTAAGCCACATAATTCCACAATATTTGAATTTTCACCATAGAAATGTATGTCCTTGTAGGCAGAAATTATAAAAGCAGTAAGGACACACGTGATGTATTGAAAGGGGTTTTGGCGTGCCAAATGGATGCCAGGTTTTGTTTTGGGTTTTTTTGTTTGTTTGTTTGTTTTTTATTTTTGGCTCTAGTTACATCACTGTCATTTTCTTTGGACTACTGTGGTGATATGAGACACAAATTTGGTAAACAAGTATAATCCTCAAATTTTGCAGGGAAAGGACAGAATCGACTATTTTTAAACTCTAAGTTTCAAAACTACTTTATTCTTTTACCGTGCATTTCATAGATGAACCCACTTACACATCTCTAATCACAAATGAAAACAATGTATTCTTAGCAGCAACCCCCAATTGGTGCTTCCTTCTAGCAGTTACAAAATAATAAAACGGTTCAGGAACTGAACATTTGTATCCAATTTCACTTTTGGCTTAGTTAAGCAAAATCACCATCCCCGAAAAAGGCTTTCAATGTTTTTCAAACAAGTTTCTTTGCTGAAACAGCTCTTTTCATAAAATCATACAATAGTCTTTTATTTTTTTAAATGATGCACCATCTCTTTAAGAGAAAATTGGGTTATTGATTAATTGATTATATGCTGCTCACAAATGCCAGCTTAAGCACAAGAAAAGAGACACTATTGAATGTACATAACTCAAAGCCTGCAAGACCACGCTGCATTATCACTATCTTCTATTTTAATGAAGACATAGCACAGCACTTTGTGGGCCTAATTTACACAATACATCAAAACTATGTGAAATTCCCTTACACTACAATGGAAGAGAAATTGCAACCCATATGTGAATTACAGAGCATAGCCTGGGTGTTGAGGTAAGGCATTAGCATTCCAAAGCTGTAGCTGGAATGTTAGTCTTTTATAAGGTGGCAGCGGATCTCTTCTTCAGAGCAAATTAAAGTGCACGAAGCTGTCTTATAACTTGTTAGTGAAAACTGTGACATTTGGAAATGATTAACAGAAAATTGAATTTTTATTTAGGTACTCAATAATCTAGAAGTGTCTAAATAATAAATGGCTCACAAGAAAATATCACCCATTCAGAGAGGAGAAATGAATATTATAAACATAACAACAATAGCATAATAGCATATTTATCTAGAAATTACAGCATAAATTTAGGACATGTGTTTTGGATCTAGGATTTGAATCACAGCTCTAAAATTAACTAGCAAGGAGCCACAGGGAAATTGGCTCGCTTTTAGGTGTCTCACTTTTCCCATCTATGGAAGGCATGTATTAAACTTTCTTCCTTTCTCAGCTGAGGAGACAGTAGTGAGCACATGTAGCACTCAGGATTGATGAGGCTGCACAGACAGAAATCTTTCTCCAGTTTGAGTCCAAACAGAAGATTAATTCATCACATAACCAGAAGTCTACAAGTAATCAGACCTAAGAGAGGAGAGTGACACGAGAAATCATCATAGTCTAAAGACTTTTCATTTCCACCACATCATTTTTAGCAAGTGACATAAAACAGAATCCTGGCTACACAAACTTCAGGCATCGCGTCTACAGTCCAGAGAGAAAGAAGGAAATATCAAGGACAACAGGGCAATGGCAAAACCTAGTGATCAGCCTTACTCTGGAATCTTTTTTTTTTCTTGAGACAGGGTCTCGCTCTGTGGTCCAGGCTGCTCCTGAATTCACTTCAGAGCCCAGGCTGGCCTTGGACTCAAGGCAATCCTGCTGTCTCAGCCTCCCGAGTGCTGGGATTACAGGCGTGCGCCACCACACCCAGCTTATGTGGTGCTGGGGAATCGGACTTGGGTACTTGGCGCTTGGCTTAGCGCTTGCTCAAGCGCTTTAACTGCTGAGCCATTCCTCCAGCCCCCTTACTCTGGAATCTTCAGAAGTGTTCTGATTCTGTGCCATGCACTAGAACTTGGCACCAGACCCTTTCTAGTTGCAAAGAGACTGTAAAAAAGAAACTCAAGGCCTGCTACTGCTGCAGTTCAGGTACATTCTTGTATTTAATCAGAAAATAAGAGAGCAAAATATTTCATAAGCAATATCTGCCATATCACTTCCAATGGCAGCTTCATAAATACTGGCCACTATAATTATTTTGCTATTTTTTTACTTTATACATGCCTCAGATCGATTGAGAACAATGACAATACATGAGTACAAAAGAAAGAGATACCACTTCTAGTGGTATTCAAATTTCCTTTATCTGAATGAGCAGTAGGAGAAATAGCAGGGAGTGGGAGGAAGCAGCAGCGCAGAGAAGGAAACAGCAGGACACTCTTTCGGTGGACACAGTCGGCTCAGGCACTAAGGTGGTTCCGCGTTTTTTTTATGGCCTTACACAAACACACAGCAGCAGCCTATGGGAGGAGGCAGGTCTTCTGGCAAGAGATGGTGGTTACCTGAGGATGTGAAAGAGGACCAGAGGGTACACCAGACTGCCAGGTTTGTGACAGTGTCAAGCAAAGGCGTATGGCATGCCACCCAGGACTCCTAAAAAATATTAGAAGGAGGCATAGTAAAGACCAAACTCCCATGTCAGAGAGTGGGCAGGACGGGTGGCAATGAGCAGAAATTAGATCAATTTCTCTAAACAGACTAATATAATACTCTTACAGCCATGCTAATATCTATTGCCTGCGGAGTAATATGCTAAATAACTCACAGTCACTTTCTCAAACAAGGTTATAAATACTCTGTGGATAAAGTGTTGTTTTCCTGCTTTATAGGTGAACAAACAAAAAATATTTGGTTTTCCCATTTAAAAAATTCTAGGGCAAGGATCTAAGGTCAAGTCTACCTAACTCAAAATAACACCGTGAGCTCCAAAACTGTTCCAATCAGTGGAGAGCCACCATTATTAATTTTGGGGGAAAAGCACAGGACAACATAATGATTGTCAAAATCAAGTGTGTTAAAAGAATAACCTAGAAAGCTGTTTCCTAGGCTCTTCTGGTAAACCCAGGGACCCAGAGTCAGTAGGTCTAAGGTGGAGTCAGGAGATCTGGCTTTTAAAACAGCTAAAAGTGCTGCCGTTGTGACACACATTGAAAAACATGCTAGGATATTAAGGATCATAGCAGAATCATCTGTAATTCTCAGAATAACCATACAAAGGAAGCAGTACCATCTGTAAAGAAGAGGCAGTTAGATTAAGTACTGTGTTTGAGCGTGTAACACTTATGAAAGAGGATGATAGTCATTTTATAAACTATTTTAGACTTAGATTTACAAAAATTGGGAATATGGAAAGTTTTATATACCAACTATCCACTATTATTAACAACTTATATTAAAATGATAAATTCGTGAAAATCAATAAATCAATATTGATGTTACTGTTATCCAAAAGCCATCCTTTTGTTAGGTTTGCTTTCATTTTTACATAAGTCCATTTTTGCTGTGGGACGCTGGCCCACAGTTGCACGCCTCCTTCAATTTCTCTTGGTCAGAACTGTTTCTCAGGTTTCCTTTCATCGTAGAGTTTCAGTTAGCGTTTGTCTATTCTTTTCTTTGTCAAGACAGGGGTTATGGGCTTGGAGGAGGAAGACCACAAGAAGAGGTGCTGGTCTCATCTCATCAGAGAATTTAATTAGTGATATTAATCGGACCTACCGCTGTTCATGGGGACCTTAATCATCTGACTGAAGTAGTGTTTGTCAAGTTTTTCACTGTAACAATACTCTGTACTCCTTCCCCTCGTGTAACGTACTCTTCGGAAAGAGTCATGATCACAGTTGCTGCTTAAAAGTGTGAGGGATATACTTGACCTCCTTCAGAGTGGAATATATATATATATATGTATATGATAATTATTTGGAAGTATTTTGCATAGGAAACTCACCAATTCTTGTCCATTTAATTGTTTATTCTTTTACTTATAACTGTATAGACTCAGATATTTATTTGGTATTTGGGGTTATAATCTGAAGTTACTTGATTTAGTTTTTGCTCAAATTATTTCATGTCTCTTCACATGAACTCTATATTTCTTAAATGCACTTCATCTTTATGGCTCCCCTCTCTCTTTCTCTCTCTCTCTTCTCTCGCTCTACCCTCTTTCATTTTCTCTTTCTTTTTATAAGAACTTTCCTCACTTTTCTGGAATGCCAAGGTATTCCAGACTTATCATTTTCTAGCCAGGTCAAAGTCCTAACAAGCAATTTTTCCAAGGAGCTCCAGTCATTTTATTGAGAGTGATATTAGAAATCAAGACCTATGTGCTAGATGGCATTTTTTTTCTAGCATGTGAATTTATAGGAGACAAATTAAAGGGATGCCCTCACTTGAAACATGTGCAGTGTACCAACATATCCTGGGGAGTACAAACAGTAAAATACCAGATTTTTAAAAAATAAATATCTTCTTTCCAGAATAGGTAACATGTTTGAATTTTCTTTCCAAAACAGATAAATAAACCGGAAGTGTCCAGTTTTCCTAACTTAGTTAACAAAACATGTGAGGCATATAATTTATTCTGTACAATCACAGAGGAGTTTGGGGCTGAATCTAGGTTCTAGATTTGGAAGATAGAAATTTATCAACCACACAGCAACATTGAAATCATCATTCATTCATTAACAATTATCATAAGCTTACAAGATGGAGGATTTTGGAGAAAAACAAAGGGTATAGCTATTGTCTTGCAAATTCTGGGCCAGGATACCTGACTTTGCTTCTAGGGAAAGTCATTGAAGGACTAACAACCTCCTTGCACTAGAAATAAAGGTTTTTGGCAACATGAACCAAAATTTCTATACCTCCTAAAGCTGTACTGAAAGAAAGAAAAGATGGAAACATTGATTTCCAGCTGAGACTTATTTTAGCAGGGCAGGGGCCTAACTACATTCTCAGCCACTGGATTTTAGAGATTGAAGTGCACCGCATGATGGCAGGTGTCCTTTCCTGAACAACTTGTCCTTTTGAGACCTCTCTAAAATTATTAGGAAGAGCCTTCCAGGCAGAGCATTTTACTTGTAAGATTACATCATTTATGCCATCACAACCCAGTTACTTCTTACATGACCTTGTTCTTTTTCCTCACACATCTGCTTGGGCAGAGGCCTGTGGACAGGGAACTGGGCTGGTGTGGACGGAAGGCCCGCTCTCAACCATGAAGCGCTGCAACTTTCCTTCTCAACTTCCAGATGGTGAGCTCAGGAAGCTCAGCAGCCACCTGGGGACACCCTTCCTGCTCTTCAATGACCCTGTCTCAACTCCGTCACTCCTCGTTCATGGAGACTTGCTCATGGTGGTATTCTTCTCTTGGTCTCCTCCATTTTCACCCCTCACGTGTTTGATTCTCCATAATAAAATCATATGCGACCTTGCGAGTCTGCTTGTCTTTGCTTTTTTTTTTTTTTTTGTATTTCAATTGCCTAGTTTCTATTTCCCAACCATTTTGTCCACACTTAAAGAACAGTGACAGCTTCCTTTGATGTTTTTTACAATCACCATAGGAGTTAACACATATGACGCATCAAACAAGACTCCAGTAAACACCTGTTGAGTGAATAGATAAAAGTAGAAATATTTCAGTGTTCAGCATATGCCACAGACTGTGACAATAATTCACTCTGATGCACCTTCTTTTTTTTCTACCCATTCCAACCCCCTTGTACCTTTTTTATAGAAAATAAACTAAATCAATTGGGCAACCTCATTCTTAATTTTCAGGAATAAGGACCCTGAATCTTTATGACAGACACTAAAATTTTGACAGAACCATGCATTAATATTTTATGATGCCTATTCTTAGGTTTAACATTTAGGGACAACTTAACTTCTTTGGGATCCAGTTTCTTCTCAACAGAATGAAAGACTTGTTTCCACTTCAGTGATTCTTTCCTGCTGGACCAATGCTTTGAAGCGTCAGCTCTATCTTTTTCACTTGAGATGGCTTTCTTATTCCCAGGTTTTGGCTTGGCCTCTACTAACTCCTCCCCCCGCCTCAAAAATAATTTTTTGACTCGTCAAAGCCCTAAGGAGTGATTTTTTAAAGGCAAGCAATTTGTCTATATACGGGATTAGCATGCAGGAAATAATTATCTGTTTTTTATTGTTCCATACTCAAGCACGTGAGCTGGCAAATGTCTTCAATGCCTTAGCACCGGAGCTTAGGGAGGCAGCAAATTCTGCAGCTTCCTACATTTACAATTTGCTATTTGCAGAATTTCCTTGATGTTGAATTTCTCATAAGCACTCTGGAATGTCTCCCATAAAATTATTAATAGCAGTGCATACAAGAAAAAATTCAAGTAACAACAAGAGGGAGGTGGAGAGGAAAGGAAAACAGAATCAACTTCTTTGTAGTCCGGAGCTGTGCAACTCTGAAATTTACTTCTAACTGCTCCTTGGAAGGGATGCGTATAAGAGCTCTTTCAGAGTTTAATGCCAGCTTGAGAATAATCAAATGGAAATCAAACAGGTAATAAACTTTACCAGGCACAACAGGACACAAAAGAAAAGCATTAGACATGACACCGCCAAAAAATGCATTAATGTAACATCTCCAAAAGACATACTTATGCAGAGAAGAAGCTGCTTCTGATAGCTTTTAAACCAGATAACTGGCAAAAATAAGTATAAATAAATAAAGGAATAAATAATCCGTTTAGATATCAACTTTGCCTTTGCCACAGGATCCGATGGGTAAGATGTCAGTAACCTAGATATTGTGGCTGAGGTACCTAATCCTTCAGTGAGACACCCCCCACCTTCTCCGGGCTGCTGGGATGGCTCTTTTTTAATAGGCCTTGCTGCTCATCCCTAATTCTTCATCCATAATCCTGACAGGATGGTACCTAAAATGCCACTGCTTGCTAGAAATCCTTAAGGTTCTCTCCTCCCTTCCCCTCATCATAGGTAACTAATCTGGAGTGATCAGTATGCAGTTTACTTGGGACAATCCTATTGTTAACATCGTGAATCCTGTTTCCTAGGAAACCTCTAGTCCCAGGCAAGGAGGAGGGGTTGACCACCAGGTCCAAAGCAGTGATGCTCTGATCTCCCTATATTCTTTTTCTGTGTTGTCCACTGTCTCTGATTAGGATTTGTTCTCCCTGTCTTCCTTTAACCCTTTCCTAGGGACTGATTGACTTCTCTTTCTTAGGCTATAGTGTAGGAAGTACATTTTCCCTGAAAGTTAGTTCATCTGCTATAAATAGAATTTTACTGGGGGGGGGGGGGCGTGGGCGGGGACAGCAGCCTCACATAACCTTTCACAAAAGCCCCACTCATTTTCTGCTGGGACCGGAGAAGAGCCTACAGCGCACTAGCTACGCAGAAACTTCTCTCACGGGGAACACTAGTGATTTTCATTCAGATTGATCCAGTCTGCACAGCTGAGCCTCTTCTGGTAGACGCTGATTTGGAGCAGGCCAGTTAACGCATGTCCCTTTGCCAGGCAGTACAGAGCACACGCTTCAAATCCTCACACGAAGCTAGATTTCTGCCTGCAAAGCGTTCCTTTTATTAAACATCCTTAGCTACTCCCCTTCCCCCCTGGCCATAGAAGCCCCCTCAAATGAGCACTTGGTCGGTTTCACGCCCGGAAGACCATTCCCTATCAAAAGGCAAGGTTCAGCATGGGTTACCCCGTCAGGATCTCCCTTTGAGCATGTGTAGTTGTGCTTTCAAAACCAGATCTGAGAGACAGGGGAAGGAGCACAGGGGAGGGAGGACTCAGACCCCGCGTCCCCTTTTAAGTGTCTTCCTTTTTCCTCGAATCTGAGTGTTTTAAAGGAGGAAAGACAGCCCAGGGAAGGAGAAATAGAAACTGAAAACCAAGAGATCCTTTTCCATCATTCCTTTTTTATCTTGTGCGTTAGTGAGAAAAGAGGAAAGGCATTTAGAACACCCACAGAGCATTGCCAAGTGTATTTAATCTCAAGGAAAAATGAAACTTGCCATGGCCCCTATAACATTAATATATATTAGGCACTAAACCACAAGACAGAAGAGTCTCCACTGTTGGCACAATTTACCGACAGGGGACCAGCTCTGAAGAGGAGGCACTCCAAAAAGGCTACAAGCTAAGCAAGACTTAAAAAAAAAAAAAAAAAAAAACATGTCTGGGGCATTTTTCCACCTACTAGATGACCACCTAAAACTGGTTAGAGCAAGGGAAGAATCAGTTTTCTGCAGCATTGTTTCCCAAACATCTGGATAATTTTGGGCATGACCTGAGTGTTTGCAATTCAGACAAGCTCCTAGGAGATCCGAGTATCATTTGCTCATGGTCTAAACCTTGAGTAGCAAGACTCTCAGACACTAGCTCTTAACTTGTTTGCATGAGAATCACCTGCAAAAGATTAAACAGCACTTGTGCCTGGACCTCGATCTCTCAGTGTGAGGAAAAACTGAAATCGATATACTGGTAATTCAAGAGCCACTCTCCAGAGAGAAAACCCTTGGGGCAAATTATACCTACTGATATGTTAACCAAGCAAAAGTAGCTTGCAAAAGTTCATGTTGAGGCCCTGCTGGTCGGCAGATTTGTAAAAAGTAAATGTGCGTGTGTGTGGGGGTGGGGGGGCGGGGGTGGTTCAGATGTCAAACATATAGGAGGTGGGTTGTAGGATACCAAGTTGGATTATTATTCCACTGCGTCAGGATCTGTTAGCCTCTAGATCCACCAAAATCATGGACCAAGATCCAAGTAGCCATACGCTTTATTTAGAAATGACCTCGGGGGTGCAGAGGAGTGGGGAGAAAGGACCATTGGAGTCTGATTAGCTTATTTTAGTTCTAAGTCTTTAAAAGTACAACAATGAAATTGAGACTTTTTTAGAGTGGCCACCTATGCCTCTGTAGTTTTTTTTAATTTTTAAAGATTATCTTAAGATTAATATACCCAATATTAAGTTTATACTAATAATAAACATGAATTTTTTGAGATATTTGTTAAGTGTTAGTAAGGCATGGCGATAGATATTTTATTTTATACATCTAACTGCTGGAATGACATTTTATTTTATCTGACTTAGAGTTGTAGAGCACACATTGATTTTGTGTCCTTCTCACCCAGGGGAAAGTTAACATGAACTCAGCCCATAGCCTCAATCAAACCAATTCACAGACCTTTCCCTTTATGTTATGTTACATCCCTCATCACAACCCAAGACCACTGGACCACACTGCTGGTTCCTCTGAAAAGTCCTGCAGTGGATGGTAGTTTAGTGCAGTGGGACAACTGCCACTGGGCCCAGTGACATGGCCAGGTCTCAAGTCAGTAGTTGCTTCAGCTTAAAGCAGAGACCCCTCATTCATATTTTAATGAAAGATAATGTAAAAAAGCACAAAGAAATGTATTATATTGTAGAGAAAATAATCTGCAAAATTTGTTTTGAAATCTTAAATTTAGTTTTTATTTTCCCCATTTTATTGATATGTATAAGTGCAACACAAAAAGTTTACATTGCTCTTGGGTATTTTGTACACATACATATCGTGGCCAAGTTACAAATCCTTCCCTTCTCTCTTTTCAACCCTCTCTCTCCCTCCTCCATCCCTCCAGTTCCCATTATTCCCCACATTAAGTTCTATGAAATAACTGTGATCTGGGTTTCTCATATCAGAGAAACCATTCGATATTTCACCTTCTGCTTCTGACTCACTTCACTAAGCACGATGGTCTCAAGTTTTCCTTTTTAACTCATCAAGAGCAACCAGGCATGCAATTTACAGAAAGCCACAGGAAAATGAAATGTTCTCACACCTTCTCCAAACATGTGAAGTTCTATATTTCCCCACTCAGTCATAGCTTTCAACGTGGAAGTGGCCTGTTGCATATGCCTATTAAGAATTATTTATGTATTTCCAGCTCTTTACACATTTTAAAGTTCTGCTCCTTGGGCTACATGAGCTATATTCTCATCAACCCACTTGAAAAGTATCGGGTAAGTAAGCTCATAAATTCACATCTGATAGAAAAAACTCAGGACAAGAGTGGCCTGCATAATTGGCTTAGATCTTCAAAAGATTGTGCTGAGACCAGAAAAAGTGCATTGATGTGAACTTATCCCAATTTATTCAGCTGATATTTAGTGAGTCAGAGAAGCCGCTATTGTTGAGAAAAGTTGTAAATGTTTTCAGCCTCAGTCAAATCACTATTAAGTTTTCCTGGCAGTGGATGTGCTGATCTCTGTGGGGTCCACTGTCCTTCCTGTCTGAATGGGATCCATTTGCCCCCCCCCCCCCCCCCCCCCCCCCCCCCCCCCCCCCCCCCCCCCCCCCCCCCCCCCCCCCCCCCGCCCCACAACATCCCTCCTTAACCAAGTTAACTCCTTCAGGTGTCAGTGCCACCGCAAATTTCTCAGGAAAATCTTTGTTCTACCTCCTGGATCCTTTTATTACAATACTTCCTTTGCTGCAAAGACTCGTCTTTTTTGAAATTATGAGTTAATTAATATATGTAGTTAATTAGCATAATCACGTCACTGGACTCTAAGCCCACTGTACCTTAATGCAATGCGTTGACCATTCAATAAACAAGGAGAGAAAGGCTTGGGAGTGTGGGTGTGTATTTATAGCAACAGGTAGCCAAATCTGCAGGGAAAATGCGACACTTGATTCTTGCCATACCTGTAGTTTTGTTTACACATGACTGACAAATCTTTATACTCCCTTGTATTTTTTGATCCTATCAATCTGAGAATAAAGAAATGAGAAAGTTGAACCAAGCCAGCCCATCTGGCTAATATTAGTATATTAGTGGTATAATGTACAAGCGTTATAGTTGATATTTTTCAGTCTACCCTCTTTGTTTATGCTGTTTTTTAGTGGGTTCTTTATTCTACCTTGCATTCTACTTAGCTGTGCACGTACCTGTCACCTACACTGGAAAGTAAGGCCCACGAGGGCAAAAATGCATTGAATGCATTGAAACTTTCTGTTTTTCTTCTTATAAGCCTTGGAAAGTGCTCTGTGCCTATTACCTTGAATAAAATAATTGATCTTATTTGATCCTTATAACACCCCAAGATTATGTTAGGCACCTAAAGTCCTACCTGAAAAATGAGCACACAGGCTTTGGGAGATGAAATGTGTACATCAGCTATACCATAACTTGAAGACTAAGCTAAGTCTATATTTTATAATGCATGACTTGAGGGATCTTACTTAGAAGAGCACATTAAATTTGGGGCCCTTGATTAACAGAAATATATAAACAAACTAGAGGGAGTTCAGGTAAGAAAAGTAAACATGACTAAGCTTCTGGAGGGGTATGAAGAAAGATTAAATGAACTAAATATTTATAGTCTGGCTAAGGAAAGACTACAGAGGGAGGGAAGAATGATTTAGAGATAGAATTATTCAACATACTTCAGCAGAGAAGAGACAATGTCACTGAAAAGGGGAAATGGGATCCAGGAGCCAGGTGGCAGGTCTGAAAGAAAGAACACAGAGAAAAATGACTCTCTAAGATGAATTGTAAAATAAAAATTTAATAGCAGAAACTGATATGCTGCTGAAAAAAGCTTCCCAAGGGAGGAAGTCAACAAACCATCCCTCGAGATAGCTCAAACCAGAAAGAGAAAATAACTAGAAATTGTCCTGCAGGGAACAGCTCTGCCCAGACGTTAGACATGAAAGGGAAAACATTGCAGATTTTCTCTCTAATTTATATCCTTCTAGGATCCCATGAGGCTGAGGAAAGACATGGGAACAATGAATAGAGGACTCTGAGTGCAGGGGGTTTGCTCAGATGCCTCAGCCTGGCCCACACCCCTAATGAGTCAGCGCAGCGGGCAACTTGCTCCACAGGCCAAGTGGAAGCACAGCCAATGTTCATCTCATCCAGGGACCTTCATTAGCCTGTCCCACGGGAGAAGGTGAAGCAATTATGAACCCAAATAAAAAATGGCAAGGAGGAGTTGCACATGTGCAAGCACAGGTTTTTTTCTTACAATCCAGTCACAAATGTCATAACTTTAATAATGGTGTGGGGCTCATGTGTTTTATTTCATTAGAAATATACCCAAGATCAAGCGGTCAAGTGAGGACTTTTAAGTCCGACTTGATGTCTCTTATTATCTCCTTGTAGGTCCTCCTTCGATTCCATCATATTTGCGGGGGGGGGGGGGTCAAAATGTGCCTCAAATTAAGCCTACCGTCCTGGCATCCTGCTCCCCTGCAAGAGGTTCCATACACAGGGGCATAATAAGCAGGTTAAGATAGCATATGGGCAGGTCAGGGCTTTCTCTGCATAACCAACAATATTACAATGGCTTAGGATACCTTTTCCAGATCAAATTTGGCATACATTCACCAAAGGTCTATAAAAAAGCCTGGGCTAATGTAAAAACTGGTACAGCATCAGGCAAGACCTCAATATTTACACTACACTATGCTAAAAGCAAAAGGTAAGGTGACTTAGCAAGAGAGACAGAGCAAGCACCAATGCTATTCATGTCTAAGAGCTAATGGATGTTCATTTGGAGGACCAAAATCACAGAATTGTCATGCTGGGATCACAAATGGCCAACAAATTTATGGGGAAAAAATGTTCAATTTTATTAGCAATCAGGGAAATGCAAATTACGCCCATAATGAGATGTTAATTCACATACACCAGATGAAGGCAAATTAAGCAAATGAAAATACCAAGAGTTGGTGGAGATGTGATGAAAAGGAGAAATTCATACCTTCCTAGTGAAGATTTTGCCTTCATGCTGAGTGTATCCCCAGCTCTCTGTTGGTTGGTTGGTTTTACTTTGAGACGGAGATTCACTAAGTTGCCAGCCTGTCTTGGTAGGGATTTTATTAGACAGGACACAGCATTGCCTCCTGAGAGCAAAACTGTCCTTTCCATGACTCAGCAATTTCACCCTTAGGTATGAGGGGTGGGGATTTCATGGGGAAACACGAATAACGATGTTCAAAGCAGCATTACTGGCAATTGCAAAAACTGTGAGTCCCCAAAAGTCCTTTCACAGAGTAAGATGGATAAACTGTAGTCAATTAATGTTATGGAACACCATGTAACAGAGTGAATAAACATAGCCACACACATCCACATACATGAGGATGAATCTCTACTATTTAATGTTTAGCCAAAATGTAAACCAGAGACCACAGCTATATTATATTTATTACAACCCAGCACAGACACACAAAATAGTATATTAAAGACATTTGCCTTTGTCCCAAAACACAAATCAGAAAGTGGCTAGTAGCTATACAGGTTTTTTGCTTAACTACTGTTTCATCATGATTGTCAACACTATTATTCATACAAGACCCCATTTGTTCATGGAATTCATAATTTAAGGAAATATAAAGTCAGAACTAGTAATATAATTAGAATTGGTCTATTCCACATCCTCACTTAACAAGGAAAAATTGTAGAAATGTCAAGAAATGGCATCCAATTAATGTCAGACTTTAGAAATGCTGTAAACTCATCACCAAAAAGAATTGGAGATTCCATCCTTTGTCAAGGGATTTGGTTCCTGATTTAGAATCTTATTCCTAAAACAAAACTCAGTCCCATTTCTTGGCAAATCAAAAGTCATAAAGTAAGAAAGACAGAAGAGATTTCCAGCTAGACATAAGGAATTAGACATATAAGTCTAAAATAAAAGTGTTAATAAAGCAAGTGATACTCCATGGTCATTTGGTGGGAAAATAAATAATACATACGATGTACTGTCTTCAGAGATTATCCTTATGACATCACATAATACACCAGCGTAGTCGTATGGGTGTCGTGGGTGCCTGGAGAACAGGTTAATTCTTTGTTGTAACTTAGTTTCGTGCTTTGTCTTATTGTTGTTGATTTCCAGAACTGGAGATTAAACCCAGTGACTGCTGAGCTACCTCAACCAGCCCTTATTTTATTTTAGTTTGAGTCAGTATGTGGCTAAGTTGCCCATGCTGGCCTCAGAGCTGCAATTCTCTTGTCTCAGCATCTGAAGTAGCTGGAGTTACAGGTATGTGTCGTCACACCCAACTGCTTACATACTTCTACAAAAGGCAGCTGAGTGGAAAAATATTTCTAAAAGGCTATGGGAAAATTTAAAAAATGTCGAGTCTTAGCAAGAAATTTCAGTTACGATGACAAATGGCTTAAGTTAATAACTGTTATATTATCTGTTTCATTCTTTTATTCTCTAAGTGCAAATCTGAGAACATTTCAGATAGTCTAGAATAAAGTTATACTGGGAAGTACTCCTGTTAGGTCACAATTCACTAACAATCCATTGTTTTCATTAGCTCACATCATAAAGACCCAGTTAATTCAGTGAAATATTTTTGTCCTGGATACTCTCAAGAGTAGCCTTTTGGCAGAAACCAGTATCTGAAGAATGAACAAAGCGAAGGAAGAAGTCATCAAATTTCAATAAACTAACAAAAAGTCACTACTTTTGGATTTGTGAAATTAACCTTACGGGTGTCACAAAAGCCAAAAGTGTGTTATAAGCACTGGGCTCCAAGAACTTGGCAGAAAAGGAAAACTTTCCCACTCAAGTCATGTCTTAACGATAGACTTGAATATATGATCAATAAAGATGGGATGAGTTGCGCGTTTCCTGGTTGGACTAACTCCCAAGAAATTAAATCTGTGAATGATATGGTTATTTGCAATGTCTCATAACAAGCACTATGTGCGGGTCTAGCCATTGGCAGATTGCCGTCAGTCAACTGGTCATAGGCTTTAGTATGCATTTCTAAGCCACATCACTGGACAGAGGTTAGGCATTTCAGTTATCAAGGAACACATCTGTACTCAACAGTTGAGTTAAATAAGTATAGTTTTTAATCCCTAGGCTAAAGTTCTCAATGATTTCTAGCACACTACAGCAGTTTTGATCTTCAGTCTGCCAACCTACATTTCTTCACGCTAGCGCAATGCAAAACCTGAAAAAATAAGGTAAGGAATTAACAATCTCGTGTGGGAGAAGCAAAAGTGTGGTACTGAAATGTGCTGCAATTTACGTGAGTGCTGCAATTATAAAGGTGCGTAATATTTTGCATTTTATTTTTTGCTATCACTCAGCATATGTAAATGTAATTTCATCTTGTACATTTTTTATTGGCCAACAGGGAAAGTAATCTTAATGGCTTACCCCTTCCCAGTGTTTTTCTTGAGATCTTGGTTCAAAAGAAAATAAATATGTTGGATCAGTGTCATGCTGTGAACATTTTGATTTCTAAAAAATAGTAACTTTAAAGAAAGTTAAAGTTCAAATGTTATAATCTGGTATCGCCTTTATGAATGAATAGTATGCCTAAGATGGCATAATCTATTATCTTGGAAAATTCACTCTTTTTTCTTCCTACAGCTCTGGAGTACTGGCAGAGGGGACAGGCTAGACTTCTCAGGTCACAGTACTACTCAGATGTTTCTAGAGTGGAGCATAATTCTCCACTAAAAGAAATGTTCATAAAAATTTAAATCTTTAAATTTAAGGCAAATACCTGTGACTTTGCAAAGTGCAATACAGCATGTTAAGCATAGTTTCTGTAGCTCAGGGACTTAATTTCCCAGTGCAAAAGACTTTTGGGACTGAATAAAGGTGCCAGTATTAATGCTCTGCAGGAGAAAAGACCTGTGATTGTTCTGGGACAGGCCAGGAATAAGCATGCAGCCAGCCTGCTGTATGATGCCCCAGAACTCACTGGGCCCTGGGTTGATATTTAATTCAAAGCATTTCCCTTGTGGGTTAGTGAGACCCCTAGCTACAATTCATTAGTTTGTAACTGTTCTGACGACTCTTAAACCCTTTTCTGCTGCATCATAATGAAACGAGGACAGAGAGAAGAGAGTAAAGAAGACACCACATTTACATGAATCGTTAATATGCATCATACTTACCATTCCCCTTTAGAGATTACAGTATTTTTTCAGAATCAAGTGACTTTTTAATCTTTAGTTAATTGGTCTTGCAATCCTCTGAGGGATACTGACATTGTTTTTTGCTCATGCAAAACTAAGGTTTCCATAAATTATGTTTATACTTCATCTAAGAGATTACCACTGGAGATAGATAAATCTGTGAAAATTTTATCACTTAAACCGATACTGGTGTAACAAATGCCCAAACAGAGCAATGTGTTCCTAATTTGGCATGAGTTTATTATCATTCTTAGGCAGGCCAGACATATGGAAACTGGAGAGAGCTGTAGCCAGAAGAGACGAACATGAGTGGTATCACACACACGTACTTATACAATCAGGGTTGTTGTAATTCACCCCAAAGTCACACCTCAGCGAGATGTCAGTAGGATGAATATCACCTCTTCTCTGTGGGTGTATGTTTCTATTTTAATTTAAGAAACAATGAGACAACTGAATTCTTTTCTAATATCATTAACCTAACTGGTAGAAGCCTGGGGATGAACTTTTCATCTATTGTTTAGGATGGTAGATTTTCCAAAGAAATAAACACGTAATCATAGGACTCAGTCTCTCAGGGAAAGAAAAGGTGAGTACTTGAGTACTACCTCTGAACATGAGCGACACCACGGGAAAAAAAAAAGCCAGGAAGTCAAGATTTGAGTCAGGGCTAATTTCCTAAAGACAATGATCGCACTATATGAGATGATCCTACTATACGCAGCGGAAAACACACCAGTAGGAAAACCACATGAATTACAGAGTACTCGATCCATGGAAGAAAAGGCACAAACCAGGAGGGGAGAAATATTCCTCTTATAAAGCATGCTTTCGAGAAACAGTGTTCTGGGGTTTCTCTTAGACCATGTGACACCATCGCTTCCCTCTCTAGAAACAAGGAAAATTATCCCCTTTCCTCAAACACATCATCTTCCAAATCGCGTGCCCAGCCTCCAGTTGGCTTAAAAACCCACACTGCCATCTACAAAAAAACCTGCACTCGAGCAGCAAGTGTCTGCAAAGCTCCATTCAAGAACCTAGAAAGGATTAAAGCTCTTCCTCCTTTGTGAAAACAATAAGGAAGTTCGCTGGGAGGTTAACTTGCCAGGGAATAAATGTAAGTCCTACATACCAGAAGTTATAAATCTCTTCCTGGAGAAAAAAAAAATGCCTATCAGCAGCTCATGCCAGCCCAGCTTTTAAGAGCATTAAAGCAAATGCACTAAGCCTAATATATTCACATATAACACATGTGGTGGTCGTTTCACACGCTTCATAACTCAGAGGGCAGCTGCTGCTGTGTGGGAAATGGATACTGTGACAGGTCACCACGATTTACACTGCAGCACTCGCAGAGGAGTGGACAGCCAGCCAGCCTGGGCAGTCAGGTCCTGCCACACACTGTGCCCACTCAGCAGCAGCCCCAGATGGGAGATCTGAGCTGCCTTGGCTGGTAGTGGGGGAGGGGGGGCTTGGTACAGCAAGCAACAAGCTTCAGTTCACCATATCCAGACTACAGAACTCTACAGAACTACAGAAAGTTCTCTCTCTCTCTCTCTCTCTCTCTCTCTCTCTCTCTCTCTCTCTCTCTCTTTCTCTCCAGTAGAGCATAATCCAAACACATACGAATTAAATAATTAACACGGATGCCTCCGAGTTCATTCATTAATATCTGGCATCTAGCATTTCTTTATTACAGAGGGATTCTGAGCCTCTACTTAGTACTTCTGCCTGTGTCAAATACAGAAGGTACAGTAGATGGCATCCTGGAAGAGCCAACTGAAAAGGCATGGTCCTCCTTCCTCAATATCAGATCCTTAACCCTAGGCTGACACCATCCTGGGATGTCCCTAGCTGTGTCCTAACAACCTCATATGAATCCACTGCAGCTTCAGGGCTTTACCTGGAAAGCGTTAGAGGTCCTGGTGCTATTGTGCTACTCTCCGTAATCCTTTGTTACCAATCAACAAAGTCTTTAAAACACTGTGGAATGGGAATTTCACTGCCCATCCACTAGACATTTGGCCTTATTAAGGGCACCTCCTACCGGCCCTTTCTGAGAGTGAACAATGTATGCTGCCTTGATCACCAATTCCTGCCATGTTTCCAAAGAAGGAAAATTGCTGCTAAGATAAAAAAAAAAAAAAATAGGTGAATGAACAAAGAGGACCACAGCAATCTGATTTAGCAATATCTTAAAAGTGCACCGTCCCCTTTCCTGGGACCTGTATGTGTCTTACCATGAGGCGTTTTCAAGTAACAGAACCAGATTTAGAAGTGTGGCGAGGACTCGCTCGCCTGGGTAAGGGGCACATTCCTCATACGTGCGTATTTTTGTCTGCTTTTTTAAACAAGCAGAGGTTTCTCTGTGAGAATTTGTAGAAGGAAGTAAATCAGTAAGAAATAGCCCTAATCTTAGACAAGAAACTTTAATGGAAAGGGAATATTTAATTAATTTAGATGTTAATAAAGCACTTATGAGATCCATTTTCTTTCACCTGCCCCCAACCTTTGCCGGACAAAAGTCATTTGGGAATTGGCTTTCAAACCTTGAGCAACTGACAAGACCCTACTGTCCATGTTGCCTAGTCTAATGCTTACAGGGGGAGTCTTTCCGGTGGATCTCCCAGGGCTCTTCAGACTTCTATCCAGCAAGGGAAGCCCCTTCTGAACTTCCCCTCTTCCTGCAGGGGCGGATTCCCAAACTGTCAGCCAGCTAGCGCAAGTCCATCTTAGGTGCGGACGGAGGGTCCTTCACACCACAGCTTCTAAGCACCGGAGGGTCGCCAGGGTGGGATTTTAAAGACACCAATTCATGACTGGGAGGATCCCCGCCCTCCTCCCCCTGTGCCGGCCCACCTTCTGCGGGAGTAATTGCAGAGGACAAAGCTCTTGCCGAGAGGACCGGAGAGGAGGGGACCGCCAGAGTAGGAGGCGGATAGCGGGCAGCTGGGCGCGCAGATGCGGGCACGCGCGTGCCGCCGGCGCGTGCGCGAACCCCCACTCACTCGTACATGTCTCACGCTGGCCAGCTCCGTCAGGCCAGAAGAAGAGTGGAATTTGAATGAAGGCGCAAGCGGATTGGATTCCAGTCCGCGATTGGGGAGTCTCCGGCCGACTGTATTACCCACCCCAGAGGCTGGGGGTCCCCTGCACTTGACCTTACTGCACTTAGCAGGCCCCGGAAAGCCGGAGCCCAGGGTCCCAGGGAGACTGGGAACTTGGCCCCTGCGATAAATTCTATTCCCTGTTAATTTCCAAGGCGCGGGTTGGGGCCGTCCAAGACGCCTGGTCCCAGCCCACGCCTTTTGGTCCCTACCCCCACACCCCCCACCCCCACCCCCATCTTTAGCTTTGGGAAAGGTCATTTCCGAAAGGATTTGAATGCTTAGTTCGCGGCTTTCCTCTCCTTCCCCACCAGGCCT